>QNTS01000807.1:788624-823246 GCA_003317085.1 Hucho hucho
GGGGGGGGGGGGGCTTAGCTAGCTAGTTTATGTCTTAAGGTTACTCTCACAGAGTGTTACCTAACTATAGTTAGAGTTATTGTAGCTTTCTAGAACGATTTTCAAACCACTTGATGAACTTAGGACTGCCAGAGCATCTAGCTAGCTGATGTTATGGGCTGGTATAGCATTAACTTACTAGCTACGATTAGTCACTGTAGCTATGTCAATTTTCAGACAATGAAGAGAAAGTCCACAGATATCTCTTCTTTCTTTAAGAAGAAAAGTAGTACAGGGGAGACATAGCCGACAGGGGACCAGCAGCAGAGGATAGGACGTTAGTGAGGATGCAGTCGAAGATGATGATAACGTCATTGAGCAAGCCAATGAACAGGCAGTGTGGAACAGGCAGCAACAACAGTCACAGAGGTTGACAACCAAGCGAGGCAGGACTCAGCTAGAACTATTCAATCCGTTCCTGGACTAGCAGGAGAAGTTATGACGGTGTGACAGTGACCCAGATAATGAAATGGATGGCTAGAGAGTAACATTATTTGTATAAATGTATGGTTATAGCGTGTCTACATTGAGTTATGAGTCATGACATAATCACATAAAGCCTTCTGATTCATGTTTATTTGTAGTTGAGTTTGAATAGTCTGAATAGAATTGTCTATAGGCCGATATTACAAATGTAATCAGTAATTACTATGGAGAGGGGCTAGCTACTCATGTTATTATTATTATTATTTTAAAATCAGAATAACTGATTTTGCCTCTTGTTCATCCTAGATATTTCCCAGTCAAGAGCAGAGGGGTCCCCCCTTCAGGGGGATAGAAGACGGGGCTTCATGAAAGAGTGGTACAGTACGCATAAATGGCTGGAATACTGCCTACTGGTATGCCTGGCGGTAACTTCATTATTCCCAATTCCAGGTGATTCAGTGTTTACATCTGAAGAATGGTTCAAAAATTGGAAAAAAGCAATTTACAAAGATGGAGGATTTGTAAGCCATGCCAAATCAGAATCACATACTAATGCTATGTTAGCATGGACAGAATATGAAAAGTCGACTGCAAGAAAATGCTGTCTCTCAGCTTCTTTAAATGCAGAATATAATACATTTGTGAGGTTAAATAGAGAGTATATTAAAACTGTTGGAGAAACCCTGCTCCTCACAGCTACGCAAAACATTGCACAGAGAGCACATGAAGAAATGGAAGGTCAGAATAAAGGACATTTCCTCTCTATTATGGAACTGCTAGCCAAGAATGATCACACAGTCAAAAGAAAATGACGAGTCAAAGAAATGCAACATTCCTTGGGCATAGTACACAAAACAAAATAATTGATTTCCTGGCTGAAATGGTCCGCATCTCAATAATTTGTGAAATTGCACAAAGTGAGGCTTTCAGCATTATGGTCGACGAGACCAAAGACATTAGCAAGAAGAAACAGATGTCCTTTGTAATTCAATACTATTACAATGGGTCAATATGTACAAGTTTCCTCAACTTTGAAGCAGCAGAGCGCCTGGATGCTGCAGCACAGAAAATTGTACAAATACTGCAGAAGTATGGCCTTGACTACAGAATCCACTGAGTAGGGCAGGCATATGATGGTTCCTTTGTCATGAGTGGAAAGAACACAGGTGTGCAAACACGCATTAAATCAGAGGCCCAATTAGCTTTGTATGTTCACTGCATTGCACATTGCTTCAATGTAGTATTAGTTGACAGTGTGAAATGCATCCCTGGAGCCTATTGTTTCTTTTCTCTTTTGCAGAAACTGTATGTCTTTGTGTCAGGGTCATATGTGCACCAAGAGTGGCTAGAAGTACAGAGGGATATGTTTCAGGGAGCCCCGAGAGAGTTACAAAAGCTGATAGAGACACGGTGGGCATGTAGGTACAATGATTGCAAGACAGTGAGGGACAGACAGCCAGCCATCATACGTCTACTGAAATAAATATCTGAAGAGAGAATTGGTGACAGAGCTGTAGAGGCAAGAGGTCTATTAGCCCAAATAGCCCAGATATTTTACAGTCCCCACAACTCAATTTGGGCACGGCTGATACTGTGACCCTTGCCGAGCAATGCAACATCGGTGTTGCGCCTCCAGGCCGTCCAGGGCGTCAAGTCACACCAATCTCTAGGCTTGAAGGGTACTACATTTCTACTCCAGTAGTTCAAAGACAGGTCAACACAGATAAGGAGTCATTTCGGGCAGGTTCATTCATTCAAATTGTTGATGTGCTTCTCTCTGAGGTGAAGAGAAGATTTTCTAAAGAAAATTGTGTCATAATGCAAGGGATACAAGCCTGTAATGTAGTGGTTCCATTTGCCTCACAATACAACTGCAGCACTGAGGATCTAGAATATGAGATCCCTCAGCTTAAGCAAATTCTTGATAGGAAGCAAACTAGTGGCTTGGAAACACCAACCAGTTTAATAGAGCTCACAGTCTTCCTTGAGCCATATAGGGAGGTGTTCCACGAGATGTTTAAACTTTGCAAAATTGCACTTGCATTACCTGTGAGCACTGCAGCACGTGAGTGCAGTTTTTCTGTGCTGAAGTTAATCAAGACTGTCATGAGAAATCCAATGAGTGACGAGCGATTTGGGGGTGTTAAGTGTAGAGTCAAGAAGGGCTAGGGCCATAAATGTGGATGATTTTGTGGATGTGTTTGCTAAAAGACACAGCAACAGGCGAATAAAGCTGTAGTGAAAATAATTTACCCTAATAAAGCAGGGATATGAATAGGTTGTGAGTAGGCTAAAGTAAAATGTACAATGTCCATGATAATTCTTTTTTTGTTTTGTTTTTCATTTTTGGACTAGCCTACAACATATTTGTTTACAAAAAGACAGAGCAACAGGGGAATAAAGATGCATTGAAAATAATGTAGCCTAATAAAGCAAGGATATGAATAGGTCGTGAGTAGGCAATAGTAAAATGTATATTGTTGTCCATGATTATGCTTTTTAGTTTAGTTTTTCATTTTTGGACATATATAATATCAATCATATAATATAATATTTTAGTTTACAAAAAGACACAGCAACAGCCGAATAAAGCTGTATTGAAAAGAATTGGAGGCCTCTGTGTGGTGTTTTTAAACTTGAGTAGGCTTGTTCCCAGAAAAGGTTTTGTTCCTTACAATCAATGTACTCCTTCAAATTAAAGCTGTATATTTGTATTTTTAAGGAAAAGGACAACTAGCCTATTTAAAGAACAATGAATCGCCTAACACATGTATATCCAGATACATAGCACATTAAAACAGGATTGTTGTGGAACTCAAAATGTTAACTGTACCAGTATTAGTCTATGCACATCAGATAATTAGTAACATTAACTGCAAAATAAGAAACCAAAGTATATCAGTATGTGATTCCTTAACTCTCATATTGACATAGTTTTCAACTAGCCTATATACTACATCATAATAGAATTCCTGAAATTCAGTTATGGCTTTTGGTTTTGGTGTGCCACCCCAAGATTTTCAGTGGCCCCATCTGGACACCCCTATGAAAAATGTATGGGGGCGCCACTGGGGTAGACTACCGGGTGGTAGCCGGCTAGTAACAGTGACTAAGTTCAGGGCAGGGTGCTGGGCAGAGGACAGCTAGTGGTGACTAATTAACAGTCTGATGGCCTGTAGATAGAAGCTGTTTTTCAGTCCCAGCTTTGATGCACCTGTACTGTCTCCACCTTCTAGATGGTAGCAGGGTGAACAGGCTGCGGCTCGGGTGGCTGAGGTCCTTAATGATCTTCTTGGTCTTCCTGTGATGCCTGGTGCTGTAGATGTCCTGGAGGGCAGGCAGTGTGCTCCCGGTGATGCATTGGGCTGACCACACCACCCTCTGGAGAGCCCTGCAGTTGCGGATGGTTCAATTGCCTTACCAGGAAGTGATACAGCCCGGCAGGATGCTCTCCTGCGTCTGTAGAAGTTCATGAGGGTCTTAAGGGCCAAGCCAAATGTCTTCAGCCTCCTGAGGTTGAAGAGGCACTGTTGACCCTTTTTTTTACCACACTGTCTGTCTGGATGGACCATTTCAGGTTGTCAGTGATGTGCACGCCGAGGAACTTGAAGCTTTCCACCCTATTCACTAAGGTCCTGTTGGTGTGAATGGGGGCTTGCTCTCTCTGCTTTCTCCTGAAGTCCACGATCAGCTCCTTCTTTTTTTTGACATTGAGGTAGAGGTTATTTTCCTGGCCCACTCCGCCAGGGCACCCCCTCCTCCCTGTAGGCTTTCTCGTCGTTGTTGGTTATCAGGCCTACCACTGATGTGTCATCTGCAAACTTTGTGATTTAGTTGGAGATGTTCATGGCCATGCAGTCATGGGTAAACAGGAGGGGCTGAGAATGCACCCTTGAGGGGCCCCCGTGTTGAGGATCAGCATAGCGGAGGTGTTGTTGCCTACCTTTATCACCTGGGGTCGACCCTTCAGGAAGTCCAGGATCCAGTTGCACAGGGTGGGTTTGAGCTGAGCTGTAGTTGACGAACAGCATTCTTACATAGGTATTCCTCTTGTCCAAATGGGATAGGGCAGTGTGCAGTGCAATTGCGATTGCGTCATCCGTGGATCCGTTGGTCTGCACATGCTCTGAGGACGTAGCTTGGGAATCCATCTGGCTGGCAGCCTTGCGAGGGTTAACACTCTTAACTGTCTTACTCACATTGGCAATCTTAAGGAACTGCATTGTGGCCTTCCATGGATTCCTGTTTCATGAGGTGACATGCATTTAAAATACCTTTGTCATCCATCACCATGAGAAAAGGCAAAGCACTCACAAACGAAGAGAGACAAATGGGTAAAAAAGCTAAGAAATTACTACATACCACTTACAGTGAGGGAAAAAAGTATTTGATCCCCTGCTGATTTTGTACGTTTGCCCACTGACAAAGAATTGATCAGTCTATAATTTTAATGGTAGGTTTATTTGAACAGTGAGAGACAGAATAACAACAGAAAAATCCAGAAAAACGCATGTGAAAAATGTTATAAATTGATTTGCATTTTAATGAGGCAAATAAGTATTTGACCCCCTCTCAATCGGAAAGATTTCTGGCTCCCAGGTGTCTTTTTATACAGGTAACGAGCGGAGATTAGGAGCACACTCTTAAAGGGAGTGCTCCTAATCTCAGTCTTTTACCTGTATAAAAGACACCTGTCCACAGAAGCAATCAATCAATCAGATTCCAAACTCTCCACCATGGCCAAGACCAAAGAGCTCTCCAAGGATGTCAGGGACAAGATTGTAGACCTACACAAGGCTGGAATGGGCTACAAGACCATCGCCAAGCAGCTTGGTGAGAAGGTGACAACCGTTGGTGCGATTATTCGCAAATAGAATAAACACAAAAGAACTGTCAATCTCCCTCGGCCTGGGGCTCCATGCAAGATCTCATCTCGTGGAGTTGCAATGATCATGAGAACGGTGAGGAATCAGCCCAGAACTACACGGGAGGATCTTGTCAATGATCTCAAGGCAGCTGGGACCATAGTCACCAAGAAAACAATTGGTAACACACTACGCCGTGAAGGACTGAAATCCTGCAGCGCCCGCAAGGTCCCCCTACTCAAGAAAGCACATATACATGCCCGTCTGAAGTTTGCCAATGAACATCTGAATGATTCAGNGGACAACTGGGTGAAAGTGTTGTGGTCAGATGAGACCAAAATGGAGCTCTTTGGCATCAACTCAACTCGCCGTGTTTGGAGGAGGAGGAATGCTGCCTATGACCCCAAGAACACCATCCCCACCGTCAAACATGGAGGTGGAAACATTATGCTTTGGGGGTGTTTTTCTGCTAAGGGGACAGGACAACTTCACCCCATCAAAGGGACGATGGACGGGGCCATGTACCGTCAAATCTTGGGTGAGAACCTCCTTCCCTCAGCCAGGGCATTGAAAATGGGTCGTGGATGGGTATTCCAGCATGACAATGACCCAAAACACACGGCCAAGGCAACAAAGGAGTGGCTCAAGAAGAAGCACATTAAGGTCCTGGAGTGACCTAGCCAGTCTCCAGACCTTAATCCCATAGAAAATCTGTAGAGGGAGCTGAAGGTTCGAGTTGCCAAACGTCAGCCTCGAAACCTTAATGACTTGGAGAAGATCTGCAAAGAGGAGTGGGACAAAATCCCTCCTGAGATGTGTGGAAACCTGGTGGCCAACTACAAGAAACGTCTGACCTCTGTGATTGCCAACAAGGGTTTTGCCACCAAGTATTAAGTCATGTTTTGCAGAGGGGTCAAATACTTATTTCCCTCATTAAAATGCTAATCAATTTATAACATTTTTCACATGCGTTTTTCTGGATTTTTTGGTTGTTATTCTGTCTCTCACTGTTCAAATAAACCTACCATAAAAATTATAGACTGATCATTTCTTTGTCAGTGGGCAAATGTACAAAATCAGCAGGGGATCAAATACTTTTTTCCTTCACTGTACCACTATTATGGCAACAACTAAGAAGTTTAACTTCTTAGGGAGCGGCAGCAGAGGTGACGGTTTTGGAGAGTCTGGCATGCCCAAAGTAAAATGCCTGCCACTCAGGCTCAGAAAATAGGATATGCACATAATTAGTACTATTGGATAGGAAACACTCTGAAGTTTCTGAAATTGTTAACATAATGTCTGTGAGTATAACAGAACTGATATAACAGGCGAAAACCCGAGGAATATCCATCCGGAAATTCAGTTTTTGGTGACCTTTGCTCTGTTTGACACTCTCCCCATTGACTTCAAGGCAATCCAGCTCCTGGATTGCAGTACCTATGGCTTCCACTAGATGTCAACAGTCTATATACAATGATTGGGAGTGTTTGGAGTAAGAGGAACGGATAGGAACAGGAAATGGTCAGGGGACCTGAAATGTCAACAAGATTTCTCGGGCGCAAGTCTGGCTGCTCGCCCCACTTTATTTTACTTATATAATGTATAGGTGACCATCTGAGTTAAATATTATGGCTAATATTCATAAAAGGATAGCTAAGGATGCATTATAACTGGTATTTGATTTGTTTAGGAAAAGTTTATAGGTATATTTGAACACGTTCTCTTCACGTTTCAATGGGCGATTCGACGTTGGATTTTCTGAACATAACGCACCAACCAAACGGAGATTTATGGATATAATAAAGGACTTTTTCTAACAAAAGAACCATTGGATGTCTTCGTTGGACACTTGGGAAGCCCTCAGCAGAAGTTTTTCAAAAGGTAAGGGATTTGTTTTCGCTTTGAAATGGGTTTTGTGTGAACCGCGCTGGTTTATGAATTTAAGCTAATGGATAAATATTGTAGGTGCTATCCTCAAACAATCAAATGTTGTGCTTTCGCCGTAAAGCCTTTTTGAAATCTGATATTGTGATATTGCAAAGAAGCAGAGCTTTTGATGACTATGCAACACTTGTATATTGATGAATGTTTAATAATTCAACTTTTGGATTTTGAATTTGGCGCCTTACATTTCACCGGGTAGTGCCTCACTGCTCCCTTAGTAGTTAAAGGTGAATTAATCTCCCAATGTCTGGTGGAATGCAGACTGAACCAGGTTTTCCTCTAGGATTTTGCCTGTGCTTAGCTCCATTCCGTTTATATTTTATCCCGAAAAACTCCCCATTCTTTAACGATTACGTTACTTTTATTTTTCTTAACTGTTTTTTTTTTTAACTGCATTGTTGGTTAGGAGCTCGTAAGTAAGCATTTCACTGTAAGGTCTAACTGTTGCATACGGCGCATGTAACTAATAAAATTTGATTTGATATTGTTGTGCATACATGGAATTGGTGTATCTTACCTGACCTGTGGTAATGTAGACATGTTTCCCTGTCCATTGATTGATCTTTCATATTCCACATGTCATAAACACTGCCCAAAACTATTTTCAGTCAGTGAAAGTTCTTGTCATTAAACATTTACTACAAAAAAGCATAGTATATAATCATGAATACATTCCAAACAACTTACATTGCTATACAGCGATTGCAAGGTCTCAAGGTCCACTACAGTGTTGTCCATGTTCAGAATGGCTGTAAAGGAAGGGAAAGAATATATCGCATTTAAAGATAATCTATACCAAGTTCCTATTGGACAAATTACTTTGGTCCCATCTCACAAAGAACTATTAACCAGTCATGACAAGTAAAACAACTAAATGTATTTCAACCTTGGCAGATCTGTCATAAACTCATACCTTTAGCCCCCTGGGTTATCATTCATGCTGGACTGAAAGATAACTCATGTCAAGATATCTGGACTGATTACAGTCCCATTTCCCTACTAAATACTGATATTAAAATAAGTGGAGAAATTGATCCTGGATTTTCTCCATGACATATATGAGAAACAGACTTTGGCCTGTTGCTGGTAACACAGTGACTTCAACACATTAATAATCTACAGTACAAAAACAAATACCAATATCTAAAGTACATTTGGTTTAAGGTTGTTTGTACCAGAGGGCCGTTCTTGCTGACCATCTGATGAGCTGGTGACACCAGAGATAATAAAATATTATAAAAAAAGCTCTTATGAAAAGCCACAATTATATTAATAATGGTCATATAAAGAATCTTTTTTGAATGATTCTATTGTTTTTTATTCTCAAAATCTATTTGCTAAAACTGCATACAAAATCTCATGACAGGTGCCAGAGTATGCATGCCTTCCTTCCCATCCATTCAAATCATTGACACGTGTTACTGACTCCAGTCACTGATGATGGACAAGGTCAGCATAGGTCTCGCTGCTTTGCCTAGCTTCAATCGTTGCATTGAGCTGATTTCATATTTTGCGCATGCGTATTGCCTAAACATGTTGTGTATGTAAGCCTGGGGTAAGCTCTGCACATGTGGGTGTGTCTACATCATTTTGTGCTCGCATACCTTGAACTGAACATATCTAGCTAGCTAGAAATAACAACCTGACAAATGGACACTATACTGCACCTCAAATAATTTTCCAAGTTGGATTTTCAAGGCAAACTTGGTATTATTCTGGACGACACGCTGCTTGATGGCCTCTGGATATGATATCTAGTTGTCAAAAGCATCAACCGTCTTCCTGCTGATGGTCTATTGGGAGATTTTCAGGTGAACTGATGCACTCTTTCGTGTTATGCAGAATAGAATAATGGACATGGGGTTCTGCTGTGCACATACAGTATCAGTGACCTAATGAAAGTTGTGGATGCCCGAAGAGTTTGACACTTTCTATGATCGGTTGGATCACAGAGAGGTTCACCATGAAGGATGATGAATGGACTTCATTTACAAGGATAGGTAGGCCTAAATGCATTTAACTTAGCAATTTGCAGGTAAGGCTACTGTTCAATGAACATGAGAATAGACAACATCCGTTTAATGCATTTGATGTATCAAGATAGAATTTCATTTTGATTAGACACTTTTTTGACGTTTTGAACTGCATTTTAAATCATTTTGATTGTTGATATGGCCATTTCTTTAGAACCTTAATAATTATATATGAGCGTGTAATAATATTTCACATAATAATATTATCTTATGCGTGTGTGTGTGTTTATGTGTATGTTTGTGCGGTGAATTGGAAGAATTGTAAATCCATCGTGAAAGGCTATGGAGTTTGCGTTGCAAACTATTCGGATGAAATGTTTGCATATATTGTTTTTTTACTGCCACCTATTGGTTGTAACTGTCGATGCTACATCGGTCTATGACTGAGCTGAGTTGAGTTAAGTTGAGTGTGTCATTTTGTCGGATTATATGAAATATGTGGCCATTAGAGGCTATTGTTTGTTTATCTTGGCTACATTGTTATCTACCGCATGTCACTGTCTCACACACTGCAGTACAAACTACTTTCTCACACCGCAGGTACTATTGGCTCTGAGTCTCCAAGTTTTCAGCACTCCCCTTTAACACTGGAAGTCATAAACTAAAATATAAATATGGGTTCTGTCAAGGTACACCCGTAAGTATAATACTTTGAAAGTTTAAAGATGAACAGACCCTGTGAGTCTACCTTATTTTATCTGAGGTGTTGAGTTATGCACTGGAATTGAGCACAGTGAGACCATGTACGTATATCAGCTTTTCACACTGTTTTGATCTCAAATAAAATCAAATCAAATTTTATTTGTCACATACACATGGTTGGCAGATGTTAATGCGAGTGTAGCAAAATGCTTGTGCTTCCAGTAACGACCATGCAGTAGTACAGTGAGGGAAAAAAGTATTTGATCCCCTGCTGATTTTGTACGTTTGCCCACTGACAAAGAAATGATCAGTCTATAATTTTAATGGTAGTTTTATTTAAACAGTGAGAGACAGAATAACAACAAAGAAATCCAGAAAAACGCATGTGAAAAATGTTATAAATTGATTTGCATTTTAATGAGGGAAATAAGTATTTGACCCCCTCTCAATCAGAAAGATTTCTGGCTCCCAGGTGTCTTTTATACAGGTAACGAGCTGAGATTAGGAGCACACTCTTAAAGGGAGTGCTGCTAATCTCAGTTTGTTACCTGTATAAAATACATCTGTCCACAGAAGCAATCAATCAATCAGATTCCAAACTCTCCACCATGGCCAAGACCAAAGAGCGCTACAAGGATGTCAGGGACAAGATTGTAGACCTACACAAGGCTGGAATGGGCTACAAGACCATCGCCAAGCAGCTTGGTGAGAAGGTGACAACAGTTGGTGCGATTATTCGCAAATGGAAGAAAGACAAAAGAACTGTCAATCTCCTTCGGCCGGGGGCTCCATGCAAGATCTCACCTCGTGGAGTTGCAATGATCATGAGAATGGTGAGGAATCAGCCCAGAACTACACAGGAGGATCTTGTCAATGATCTCAAGGCAGCTGGGACCATAGTCACCAAGAAAACAATTGGTAACACACTACGCCGTGAAGGACTGAAATCCTGCAGCGCCCGCAAGGTCCCCCTGCTCAAGAAAGCACATATACATGCCCGTCTGAAGTTTGCCAATGAACATCTGAATGATTCAGAGGACAACTGGGTGAAAGTGTTGTGGTCAGATGAGACCAAAATGGAGCTCTTTGGCATCAACTCAACTCGCCGTGTTTGGAGGAGGAGGAATGCTGCCTATGACCCAAAGAACACCATCCCCACCGTCAAACATGGAGGTGGAAACATTATGCTTTGGGGGTGTTTTTCTGCTAAGGGGACAGGACAACTTCACCCCATCAAAGGGACGATGGACGGGGCCATGTACCGTCAAATCTTGGGTGAGAACCTCCTTCCCTCAGCCAGGGCATTGAAAATGGGTCGTGGATGGGTATTCCAGCATGACAATGACCCAAAACACACAGCCAAGGCAACAAAGGAGTGGCTCAAGAAGAAGCACATTAAGGTCCTGGAGTGGCCTAGCCAGAAAATCTGTGGAGGGAGCTGAAGGTTTGAGTTGCGAAACGTCAGCCTCGAAACCTTATTGACTTGGAGAAGATCTGCAAAGAGGAGTGGGACAAAATCCCTCCTGAGATGTGTGGAAACCTGGTGGCCAACTACAAGAAACGTCTGACCTCTGTGATTGCCAACAAGGGTTTTGCCACCAAGTACTAAGTCATGTTTTGCAGAGGGGTCAAATACTTATTTCCCTCATTAAAATGCAAATCAATTAATACAAATTTTCACATGCGTTTTTCTGTATTTTTTTGTTGTTATTCTGTCTCTCACTGTTCAAATAAACCTACCATTAAAATTATAGACTGATAATTTCTTTGTCAGTGGGCAAACGTACCAAATCAGCAGGGGATCAAATACTTTTTTTCCCTCACTGTATCTAACAAGTAATCTAGCAATTGCACAACAACTACCTTATACACACAAGTGTAAAGGAATGAATAAGAATATGTCCATATACAGTGAGGGAAACAAGTATTTGATCCCCTGCTGATTTTGTACGATTCCTCACCATTCTCATGATAATTGCAACTCCACGAGGTGAGATCTTGCATGGAGCCGCAAGCCGAGGGAGATTGTTTTGTGTTTCTTCCATTTGCGAATAATTGCACCAACTGTTGTCACCTTCTCACCAAGCTGCTTGGCGATGGTCTTTTTTTGTTGTTATTCTGTCTCTCACTGTTCAAATAAAACTACCATTAAAATTATAGACTGATCATTTCTTTGTCAGTGGGCAAACGTACAAAATCAGCAGGGGATCAAATACTTTTTTCCCTCACTGTACATATATGGATGAGCAATGGCCAAACGGCATAGGCAAGATGCAGTAGATGGTATAGAGTACAGTATATACATATGAGATGAGTAATGTAGGATATGTAAACATTATATAAAGTGGCATTGTTTATGTGGCTAGTGATACATTTATTACATCCAATTTTTTATTATTAAAGTGGCTAGAGATTTGAGTCGATGGCCAAACGGCATAGGCAAGATGCAGTAGATGGTATAGAGTACAGTATATACACATGAGATGAGTAGTGTATGATATGTAGACATTTTATAAAGTGGCATTGTTTAAAGTGGCTAGTGATGTGTTTATTACATCAAATTTTTTATTATTAAAGTGGCTAGAGATTTGAGATCTATGTTGAAGTATGGTAACAAAGCTCATCTCAAAGGAACAGGATATAATAAACATGACATATTCATACTCTCCTGCAGTATTTCTGATTATAAGGGGCAAATGAACTTGCATGATACACGCATGCCTAACTGAAGCTTTTCCACACAACCGCCTATAAAATAGAAACAAACAGTAACCTTTTCTGGAATATAACTGTAGATAAATCAGTTGAATGAGTGTTCTTTGAAATTCTTTGCAGCTACTGTTCACTACCTTACCATCTCTGTGTGAAGAATAGATACGTTCGACGAACTAAGTCACAGCATCAACCCAGCGATCGTCTTCCAAGCATTCATATGGCTGGCCTTAATCTGCCGTAAATCATGTAGGATTTCTGCTGTGTAAAGGCCTTTAGGTATTTCTATACTGTGGTCAGACTGGTGAAACAAGTAAAACTGCCATTTATTTCATTCTGCTTTCCCATGTCTGTCTGTCAACAGAAAATTGCTGTGAGACAAGATAAACAATCCTCAAAAAAAGCTCTCTTCTTCTATAATTTTCACCCACCTTTCTCTTCATCACAGTCCCCCTGTGACTCCATCACATACTCCATGTCTATCTCTCTCTCACACCCTACACTGTCTGCCAGTTTCTCTCGGTTTATTGCTTCACCCTCAACCCTTTCACACTCTCTCTCCATAGTCACCACAGGGCCAGCCTCTCTGCGCATGCTCTCTATTTCTCTCTGCCTGCTCTCTCACACTCACTTATTTGGTTCTAGTTACTGACTCAAACAGGGTTGAGTAGATAAGGCCTGTATCATCTCTCTCAGACGTCCCATTCATGACCAAACCCAGCACCATCTGCCAGCATCCTCCATACCGCACTGAGCAAGGAGCCAAGCCTGTCGCCTAGCATGAATACTAGCACTCTAAAGCGTTACAGGAAGGTTACATCGCACAGACGTGTTTTATGAAAGTTTCAGCCAAATAGAAGACCAAATAACCACAAATGGAGAGCTAACATGACTATCTATAAAACCATGCCACAGTAATAAAACAGAAGATCAAAAACGTTCTCTCTTTAGATGCAGGGCTTAGAGAACATATTTAAATCCCAAACAGTGTCTGGATGATTCCCACATAATTCTGAACATCCCAATATCATCCCCCATGATATACTGTACCCTCTAATCCAGGGGTTCCCAAACCTTTTTGCTCTGTTACCCACCAATTGAGGTGTCATTTGAGTCGCAACCCATCATAAGGGCTAAGTAGTGAAAAAACATACACAGACCAAAGAATACAAAATATGTTAATAATGCCCACTTCTTCAAAACATGTAGTTAACTGAATGTAGATTTGAGTGTGGCTTCTTGTGACCAATTTTAAGAAATTGACTGTATAATCATGAAATGATTTGTAACAATGCAGTAACAATGTTTGGGGATCAAAAAGGCACTTAGGTGGTGTTAGTGGCAATGGGCGTGGTCGGTTGTCTGCACAGCGGAATTCTGTCTGGTCCCTGGGCAATACAATTTGAGGCCTCCATCTTGGTGGCGGAGAGGAAATGTTGCAGTTTTAAAGGTTCTGCACAGTGATTTAATGTGACTAAAACATTACTGATAATATTTCCCCCGCACAAAAAAAGTATCTGAATTTGAGAAAATCTACTTTTTCTTTCATGTCTAACTATCAGTGAAGCTGAAAAGACAGGCTGAGTGGGTGGGCAAGCTAATAGGCTGAGGGGGCGGGAAGCTCACCTTGACTGACAGCTATTTGAAATGCTTATGTCAAGCAATTTGGATGCAGTGTTGCAGTGAGTTAATCTGAAGCAAATTTGCTGATACACAAAGCAACTCAAACAACATTGAAATTGCATGCAACATCCAATCATGTCATACATCACATCATGGTTTCACAAATTATTTGTTTATCCAACTGTTTGGATCCAGAGTAGTAGGGCCAAGGTACAGGACGACAGGCATGGAAACAGGAGACAAAGGGCTGTGAGACATGGGTTTAGATCTAGACACATGAAAAGTGGGAAGTATATGGAGGGTACAGGGCAACAGAGGATGAACAGCAGAGCGGCTACTTATTTTGGAGAAAGGGGGAAAGCTCTCGGCTTCTGGGGGTGTAGCCGCAGGGCTATAGCGGCGTGCCAGCACATCCGGCTTAACCTCCTTGGGTACCGGTCGGTGTTGTGGAAGCGAAGTGGCCCGGGCCTTACTGAACCCCTCCCAGAGGTCCTGGTACTCCGCGGGAATGGCGGGGAGGTTCGGGGCAATTTCCAAGCCCCCAGGAAGACGTCCCGGGGCAGGCGGAACTGATTTCAGGCAATGGGCGTGGCAAAATGGGCTCCAGCCCACGATGGCACCAGTAGACCAGTCAATCGAGGGATTGTGTCGCTGGAGCCACAAGAATCCCAATACCACAGGAACCTGCGGAGACTCAATTAGCAGGAATTGGATCATCTCGCTGTTGTTCCCAGACACTCGTAGGTTAATGGGGGTGGTATGGTATGGTGGGTGAACATCCATGAGAATGGAGAGGGGTTGAGTGGGGATGCCCAGCTCGGACGCCTGGGTAACGTCCATAAGACTTATATCAGCCCCCGAGTCGATGAGTATGTGGAGAGACTTGGACTGGTCACCCCACAGCAGGGTGGCATGGAGAGGGGGGTGAGTAGGGGGAGAAGCAACATTATCCTTAAGACCCACCAGAGTACTCATTCCTACCAATAGCTAGGTCTCTTGAAGGGACAGGTAGACACATAATGACCGGCAGTACCGCAATACAGACAACTCTTGATGTTAAGTCTGCGTACGCATTCGGCTGGAGACAGCCTAGCCCTGCCGAGCTGCTGAGGCTCGGGAAGGGGCAAATAGGCAGTCTTCGGAGGCTCTTGGAGGATCTTGGGTAAGCCGGATCCTCTCGGGGACGAAGACGCCAGGGACTTCCGGAGTTCAGATGCAAGGTGGGAAGCTTGAGTGAGCGATTGGGATCACAATCAGACCTCTTCTCCCTCCTATGGTCCCGTAGTCAACCATCGATACGGATGGTTAATGCGATGAGTGAATGGAGATCTGTCGGTAGTTCCCGGGCCGCAAACTCGTCCTTTACTTCCTCTGATAATCCGTGCAGGAACGCTTTCGAACAGCGCTTCTGGGTTTCAGGCACCCTGCGCTGCTAGCGTGCGGAAATCCACCACATAGTCTGCCACACTGAGGGAGTCCTGCCGAAGCTGGAGTAACTTCCGGGTAGCCTCTCTCCCGGACACCGGAGCCTCGAAAACTTTTCTCACCTCCGTCACTAATATCTCCAGACTAAGGCAGACGGCGGATTGTTGCTCCTGCACCCCCGTGGCCCACGCGAGTTCCCTCCCGGACATCAGCGTAATAATGTCTTCGAGCGGTCCGAGGGGAACGAAGAAGGCTGCAGCTCAAAAAAGGGGGAGCACTGGGAGAGAAAGGCCTGGGAGATTCTGAAATCTCCGGGGGAGGTAAGCGGGATTACCGGGAAGCCGGGGTGACGGTGCTGCTACCAGCCGGGTTACTGAGGGTCTGGGAGGTTACCGTTGTGGTATGCTGCCTAGTAGGCAACCCACTGAATTGCTCCCGCAAAGCGTCCAATGCTAGGTCGTGGTGTTCGGCCATGTCCTGGAACCCTTCCTTCAGACCACGAAGCAACTCCTTGTGACTACCAATGAGGGCTACCAATGATGGCGTTACGGAGTTGTTCCAAGTCTGCTGTGTCAGTCAGGTTTCAGGAAAGACCCAAGTGCAGACTGTGTTGAAGTAACAATGTTTATTGCAACAACAGGGGCAGTCAAATGACAGGTCAAGGCAGGCAGGGGTCGATAATCCAGAGTAGTGGGGCCATGGTACAGGATGGCAGGCAGGGCCAGGGTCAGGTCAGGCAGAGGTCGGTAATGCAGAGAAGGGGCAAAGGCACAGGACGGCAGGCAGGCTCAGAGACAGGACAAGCCAGGGTAAAACCAGGAGGATGAGAAAAAGAGAGACAGGAGCAGGAGCTGAGACAAAACATTGGTTGACTTGAACAAACAAGACAAACTGGCACAGACAGACAGAAAACACAGGTATAAATACACACAGGATAAGTGGGGAAGATGGGCCACACCTGGAGGGAGGTGGAGACAAGCACAAGGACAGGTGAAACAGATGAGGGCGTGACACAAAAAGCTGTCCGTATAATTTATCTAGGTAGCTAAAATGGAATTATCAGCTCTGTTTTATCAAGATACTGTAGGTAATTTCAGTTGAAACTGGACAGGGTGAGGTCTGGGTATACCTCATAAAATGTATATGCTGTATATATTGACAGCCAGAACATGTTTATAAATCATGACTGTCAACCATCAGTTTGGCATATCTCTTCTGTTGCAGTTCACAGCAGCACTGACAGATGTGTTAACACATCAAGGTTTTGAACGACCTTTCCCCACCTTTTGTTTCATGCTCGGTGAAGACCTAGCTAGGGGAAACCTACAGTATAAGTATTTTGGCACCAGTATAGACTAGCGAGCCTTCAGTGATGACGGTTACAACGCAGTAATTATTTAAATTAGGTAAGACAATAAGATGTGTTGGATTTGTCCCAAACGTAAGGCTTTGCATTTAGGCCAAAAAGTTTATTCATTATGTGCAGTATTAGTTTAGTGCCTTGTTGCATACATATGCATGCTTTGGAAAATTATTCTGTGTATTTGTATTGTTCTTTTCACTCTGTCATTTAGGTCATTATTGTGGAATCACTACAATGTTGTTGATCCATCCTCAGCTTTCTCCCATCACAGTCATTGAACTCTGTAGCTGTTTTAAAATTACCAATGCCCTCATGGTGACATCCCTAAGCAGTTTCCTTCCTGTCCTGCAGCTCAGTTGAGAAGGACAACTGCACCTTTGATGCATCTGGGTGATGCATTTTTTTTATTAATTTGTAAAAATGTGTAGAGTTTTCTTTTCACTTTGACATTAAGTAGTATTTTGTTTATATCAATGACAAAAAAATACAATTTAATCAATTTCAAACTCACGTTGTAATGCAACAAAAGATTCTAGGCTATTATAAAAAAATATGTAGGTTCATTATCTTTTCATCCTCCCATTGAGATAAGCCTAAAGAGAGGACTTATACGATAGACAGACAGTCCCCAGCATAGATCCTGTAAGCAGTGTTTAGACACATGGATGAAGGATGAATGGCGAGGCAATCAGAGGACTATAACAGGAGGAGAATCCATTCTCATTAAAGTCTGGAGTAGTTCCGCTTTAACAAGGCCGTTTAGACTAATGAGCAGAGTGACAATAGATTAGAGAAAGAAAGAGAGAGAGCAGGATAAAAGAGAATATAGTAAACTAAATGAAAGATGGAAACACAGAGACAAAGAGAATCATACATCCTTTATACTTCAAAGTCTAGTGATAACCCAATAATGAGGCCTCACATCAAGCTTATAGTTTTGTGCTTTAATATTAGCTATTATTATTTTTAATTCAGTTTGTTCAGTTTGTTTTCAGATATGATTTACTAGTTGTTATTTTAATCAAAGTTTTATTTTAAAAAGTCAATTTTGTTTTAGATTTCTATTTCGTTTCAGTTTAAGTGTTAGGGGCAGAATGTAGCCTGTGCGTGGGAGGCTAGGAGCCATTTATGTTGTGTAGTTTTTGCGATGTCCCTTCTTGCCACTGTGGGGCAGCAATGCATAAGGTGATGGGTCAGGTCATAGGTTAGGTTTAAAGGCCCACACTAAAATAGTGTTCCCGAGTGGCGCAGCGGTCTAAGGTACTGCATCTCAGTGCAAGAGTTGTTATTACAGTCCCTGGTTTGAATCCAGGCTGTATCACATCCGGCCGTGATTGGGAGTCCCATTGGTGGTGGTGGTGCACAATTGGCCCAGCATCGTCTGGGTTTGGCCTGGGTAGGCCGTCACTGATCTGCCTAGTTAAATAAAAAATGTAAGAGCTGGAATTTCATCCTGTTTTGGTGAAATTGAGTTTTGGCCTGTCAGGAGACATCACCAAGCGATAAATTAGTTAATAGACCTGGTTCATCCTTGGGAGCAATTTCCAAACGCCTGAAGGTACCACGTTCATCTGCATAAACAATAGTACGCAAGTATAAATGCCATGGGACCATGCAGCCATCATACCTGCGTCAGTCGAGGATGCCTGGTCGTTCTTTAAAAGCATCTTCCTCACCATCTTAAATAAGCATGCCCCTTTCAAAAAATGTAGAACTAAGAACATATACAGCCCTTGGTTCACTCCAGACCTGCCCTTGACAAAACATCCTGTGGCCGACTGCTATAGCATTGAATAGTCCCCGCGATATGCAACTGTTCAGGGAAGTCAGGAACCAATACACGCAGTCAGTCAGGAAAGCAAAGGCTAGCTTTTTCAAACAGAAATTTGCATCCTGTAGCTCTAACTCCAAAAAGTTTTGGGATACTGTTAAGTCCATGGAAAACAATAGCACCTCCTCCCAGCTGCCCACTGCACTGAGGCTAGGTAACACGGTCACCACCGATAAATCCATGACAATCGAACATTTCAACAAGCATTTCTCTATGGCTGGCCATGCTTTCCTCCTAGCTACCCCAACCCCGGCCAAAAGCTCCGCACCCTCCGCAGCTACTTGTCCGAGCCTCCCCAGCTTCTCCTTCACCCAAATCCAGATAGCAGATGTTCTGAAAGAGCTGCAAAACCTGGACCCGTACAAAACAGCTGGGCTAGACAATCTGGACCCTCTCTTTCTAAAACTATCCTCCGCCATTGTTGCAACTCCTATTACCAGTCTGCTCAACCTCTCTTTCGTGTCATCCGAGATCCCTAAAGATTGGAAAGCTGCCGCAGTCATCCTCCTCTTCAAAGGCGGTGACACTCTAGACCCAAATTGCTATAGACCTATATCCATCCTGCCCTGCCTCTCTAAAGTCTTCGAAAGCCTAGTTAATAAACAGATCATTTACCGCCTCGATTCCCACCGTACCTTCTCCGCTGTGCAATCCGGTTTCCGAGCTGGTCACGGGTGCACCTCAGCCACGCTCAAGGTACAAAATGATATCATAACCGCCATCGATAAAAGACAGTACTGCGCAGCCGTCTTCATCGACCTGGCCAAGGCTTTCGACTTTGTCAATCACCGTATTCTTATCGGCAGACTCAATAGCCTTGGTTTCTCAGATGACTGCCTTGCCTGGTTCACCAACTACTTTGCAGACAGAGTTCAGTGTGTCAAATCGGAGGGCCTGACCTCTGGCAGTCTCTATGGGGCTTCCACAAGGTTCTATTCTCGGGCCGACTCTTTTCTCTGTATATATCAATGATGTCTCTCTTGCTGCGGGTGATTCCCTGATCCACCTCTATGCAGCCGACACCATTCTGTATACTTCTGGCCCTTCTTTGGACACTGTGTTAACTTCTTAGGGAGCGGCAGCAGAGGTGACGGTTTTGGAGAGTCTGGCGTGCCCAAAGTAAAATGCTTGCCACTCAGGCTCAGAAAATAGGATATGCACATAAATAGTACTATTGGATAGGAAACACTCTGAGGTTTCTAAAAGTGTTAACATAATGTCTGTGAGTATAACAGAACTGATATAGCAGGCGAAAACCTGAGGAAAATCCATCCGGAAATGCAGTTTTTGGTGACCTTTGCTCTGTTTGACACTCTCCCCATTGACTTCAAGGCAGTATACCTGCTCTACTCAGCAAACTGGATGCATTCTATCGAAGTGCCATCAGCTTTGTCACCAAAGCCCCTTATACCACCCACCACTGTGACCTGTATGCTCTAGTCGCCTGGCCCTCGCTACATACTCATCGCCAGACCCACTGGCTCCAGGTCATCTACAAGTCCCTGCTAGGTAAAGCCCCGCCTTATCTCAGCTCACTGGTAACCATAGCAGCACCCACCCATAGCACGCACTCCTACAGGTATATCTCACTGGTCACCCCCAAAGCTAATTCCTCCTTTGGCTGCCTTTTCTTCCAGTTCTCTGCTGCCAATGACTGGAACGAACTACAAAAATCACTGAAACTGGAGACACTTATCTCCCTCACTAGCTTTAAGCACCAGCTGTCTGAGCAGCTCACAGATCACTGCACCTGTACATAGCCCATCTGTTAATAGCCCAACCAACTACCTCATCTCCTACCGTATTCATTTATTTATCTTGCTCCTTTGCACCCCAGTATTTCTACTTTGCACATTCATCTACTGCACATCTACCATTCCAGTGTTTAATTGCTAAATTTTAATTACTTCGCCACCATGGCCTATTTATTGCCTTTACGTTCCTTATCTTACCTCATTTGCACACGTTGTATATAGATTTGTTTTCTACTGTATTATTGACTGTATGTTTGTTTACTCCATGTGTAACTCTGTGTTGTTGTATGTGTCGAACTGCTTTGCTTTATCTTCGCCAGGTCGCAGTTGTAAATGAGAACTTGTTCTCAACTTGACTACCTGGTTAATAAAAGGTGAAAAAAATATATATAAATAAAATACCGCTCTCGATGGAGATGCGTTCTGTCTCCTTGAGATGAATGTACTTTGGTGCGAAAACTACAAATCAATCCCAGAACAACAGCAAAGGACCTTGTGAAGATGCTGGAGGAAACAGGTACAGAAGTATCCATATCCACAGTAAAATGAGTCCTATATTGACATAACCTGAAAGGCAGCTCAGCAAGGAAGAAGCCACTGCTCCAAAACCGCCATAAAAAAGCCAGACTACGGTTTGCAACTGCACATGGGGACAAAGATTGTACTTTTTGGAGAAATGTCCTCTGGTCTGATGAAACAAAAATAGAACTGTTTGGCCATAATGACCATCGTTATGTTTGGAGGAAAAAGGGGGAGGCTTGCAAGCCGAAGAACATCATCCCAACCGTGAAGCACGGGGGTGACAGCATCATGTTGTGGGGGTGTTTTGCTGCAGGAGGGACTGGTGCACTTCACAAAATAGATGGCATCATGAGGCAGGAAAATTATGTGGATAGATTGAAGCAACATCTCAAGACATCAGTCAGGAAGTTAAAGCTTGGTCGCAAATGGGTCTTCCAAATGGACAATGACCCGAAGCATACTTCCAAAGTTGTGGCAAAATGGCTTAAGGACAACAAAGTCAAGGTATTGGAGTGGCCATCAAAAAGCTTTGACCTCAATCCTATAGAAAATTTGTGGGCAGAACTGAAAAAGCGTGTGCGAACAAGGAGGTCTACAAACCTGATTCAGTTACACTAGCTCTGTCAGGAGGATTGGGCCAAAATTCACCCAACCTATTGTGGGAAGCTTGTGGAAGGCTGCCCGAAATGTTTGACCCAAGTTAAACAATTTAAAGGCAATGCTAGCAATTACTAATTGAGTGAAGGTAAACTTCTGACCGACTGGGAATGAAATAAAAGCTGAAATAAATCATTCTCTCTACTATTATTCTGACATTTCACATTCTTAAAATAAAGTGGTGATCCTAACTGACCTAAGACAGGGAATTTTTACTAGGATTACATGTCAGGAATGATGAAAAACTGTATTTAAATGTATTTGGCTAAGGTGTATGTAAACTTCCGACTTCAACTGTACAACTGTCGACTGCATGAACTTAATGTGATCAACGGTCACTCTCTTCAACAACTTCATCTTGCAGCCATGGCCTGCATTGTGGGAGGTTATATTGCCAACAAATCATTAGTTTTCTTTGGATTGACCCATGGGAATGTGATCAAAGACATGAGTGAAACAGAAACCATATTTGCCGTGATTCGTGTATACAGTGGAGTGCAATCCCAAATGGACCCCTAAACCCTACACCCTATGCACTTGTGGAGATCCAAGAGGATTTGACAGGTGTAAGATATATGGTAATAGGTCCACCTTGACCCCTGTTAGGCCATGTGGAAGTTTCACCATGTTGCTTATACCATTCAAATCCTCTCAGATGTCCACAAGTGCATAGGGAGTAGGGCTTAGGGGTCCATTTGGGATTGGACGTGGATATAGAATGTGTGTGAATGTGATATTTGAGGCTTTCTTCCTCTCTCACTAATGTGCACATATACAATGTACACACATATTATTTCAGTTTGTGAGTGTGTGGTATGGGGGTTAGAGACATAGAGAGAAAGAAAAACTTTTATAAACAATGCCAACACTGCCATGTTGATCTGAGTCTTGCTCTTGAAAACCACAGTAGTGTTTGACTTTTGGCTGTCGCAGTTGCATCTCCACCGACTTCACTCCTGGACTTTCGTCTATAGTCAACCTTACAACTCAAACACGCCCAATCTCAATGTGTCCTGACAGATTCAGGAGCTTGAAAACTCTGTAAAAAAGAATAACTTGAAAACCTTGTAAAATGTTTTTAAGGACCGTAATTCATTATGGTTTTTAATGTACTTTAGTGTCAGTATAGTTGTATTTTTTCAAACAAGTTTGTTGATTATTTTATTTCAGTTTATTAAATAGTTTTTTCATGATTAGTTTTCATTTTAACTTAATTTTAAGTTTACTATATTAACCTTGTAACACATACAGTGCATTCGGGAAAAGTATTCAGACCCCTTGACTTTTTGGATAATAAAAAAAAAATCCCCCACCAATCTACACACAAAACCCCACAATGACAAAGCAAAAACAAGATTTTAAAAATGTTGTAAAACTGAAATATTACACTTACATACAGTGGGGCAAAAAAGTATTTAGTCAGCCACCAATTGTGCAAGTTCTCCAACTTAAAAAGATGAGAGAGGCCTGTAATTTTCATCATAGGTACACTTCAACTATGACAGACGAAATGAGAAAAAGAAATCCAGAAAATCACATTGTAGGATTTTTTATTTATTTATTTGCAAATTATGGTGGAAAATAAGTATTTGGTCACATACAAACAAGCAAGATTTCTGGCTCTCACAGACCTGTAACTTCTTCTTTAAGAGGCTCCTCTGTCCTCCACTCGTTACCTGTATTAATGGCACCTGTTTGAACTTGTTATCAGTATAAAAGGCACCTGTCCACAACCTCAAACAGTCACACTCCAAACTCCACTATGGCCAAGACCAAAGAGCTGTCAAAGGACACCAGAAACAAAATTGTAGACCTGCACCAGGTTGGGAAGACTGAATCTGCAATAGGTAAGCAGCTTGGTTTGAAGAAATCAACTGTGGGAGCAATTATTAGGAAATGGAAGACATACAAGACCACTGATAATCTTCCTCGATCTGGGGCTCCACGCAAGATCTCACCCCGTNATCCCAAACACACCGCCCGGGCAACGAAGGAGTGGCTTCGTAAGAAGCATTTCAAGGTCCTGGAGTGGCCTAGCCAGTCTCCAGATCTCAACCCCATAGAAAATCTTTGGAGGGAGTTGAAAGTCCGTGTTGCCCAGCGACAGCCCCAAAACATCACTGCTCTAGAGGAGATCTGCATGGAGGAATGGGCCAAAATACCAGCAACAGTGTGTGAAAACCTTGTGAAGACTTACAGAAAACGTTTGACCTCTGTCATTGCCAACAAAGGGTATATAACAAAGTATTGAGATAAACTTTTGTTATTGACCAAATACTTATTTTCCACCATAATTTGCAAATAAATTCATTAAAAATCCTACAATGTGATTTTTTGGATTTTTTTTCCTCATTTTGTCTGTCATAGTTGAAGTGTACCTATGATGAAAATTACAGGCCTCTCTCATCTTTTTAAGTGAGAGAACTTGCACAATTGGTGGCTGACTAAATACTTTTTTGCCCCACTGTAAGTATTCAGACCCTTTACTCAGTACTTTGTTGAAGCACCTTTTACAGCGATTACAGCCTCGAGTCTTCTTGGGTATACAGGCACACCTGTATTTGGGGACTTTCTCCCATTCTTCTCTGCAGATCCTCTCAAGCTTTGTCAGGTTGGATTTGGAGCGTTGCTGCACAGCTATTTTCAGGTCTCTCCAGATATGTTTAATCGGGTTCAAGTCCGGGCTCTGGCTGGGCCAGAAAGCCACTCCTGCGTTGTCTTGGCTGTGCGCTTAGGGTCGTTGTTCAATTGTAAGGTGAACCTTCGCCCCATTCTGAGGTCCTGAGCACTCCTCAAGGATCTCTCTGTACTTTGCTCCATTCATCTTTCCCTCGATCTTGACTAGTCTCCCAGTTCCTGTTGCTGAAAAACATCCCCACAGCATGATGCTGCCACCACCCTGCTTCACTGTAGGGATGGTGCCAGGTTTCCTCCAGACGTGACGCTTGATTTTCAGGCCAAAGAGGTCAATCTTGGTTTCATTAGACCAGGGAATCTTGTTTCTCAAGGTCTGAGAGTCCTGTAGGTGCTTTTTTGCAAACTCCAAGCGGGCTGTCATGTGCCTTTTACTGAGGAGTGGCTTCAACCTAGCCACTCTAATATAAAGGCCTAATTGGTGGGGTGCTGCAGAGATGGTTGTCCTTCTGGAAGGTTCTCCCATCTCCACAGAGGAACTCTGGAGCTCTGTCAGAGTGACCATCGGGTTCTTGGTCACCTCCCTGACCAAGGCCCTTCTTGGTGGTTCCAAACGTCTTCCATTTAAGAATTATGGAGGCCCCTGAGTTCTTGGGGACCTTCAATGCTGCAAAAATGTTTTGGTACCCCCCCCCGATCTGTGCCTCGACACAATCCTGTCTCGGAGCTCTACGGACAATACCTTCAACCTCATGGCTTGCTTTCTGCTCTGACATGCACTGTCAACTGTGGGACATTATATAGACAGGTGTGTGCCTTTCCAAATCATGTCCAGTCAATTGATTTTACCACAGGTGGACTACAATTAAGTTGTAGAAACATCTCAATGATGAACAATGGAAACAGGATGCACCTGAGCTCAATTTTGAGTTTCATAGCAAAGGGTCTGAATACTTATGTATGCTGTATAAGGTATTTCTGTACATTTGCAAACATTTTAAAAATTGGTTAATTATGGGTTATTGTGTGTAGATTGAATAAGGCTGTAACGTAACAAAATGTGGAAAACGTCAACAGGTCTGAATACTTTCCTAATGCACTGTATGCATCAAAAGTGTAGAGAGGTTGGGGCCTCCCGAGTGGCGCAGCGGTCTAATGCTACAGATCATGGTTCGATCCCAGGCTGTGTCGCAGCCGGTCGCGACTGGGAGACTCATGAGGCGGCACACATTTGGCCCAGCATCGTCCGGTTTAGGGGAGGTTTCGGCAGACTGGGTGCAATGCACGCTGACACGGTCGCCAGGTGTACGGTGTTTCCTCTGACACATTGGTGCGGCTGGCTTCTGGGTTAAGCGAGCATTGTGTCAAGAAGCAAAGCAGTGCTGCTTCGCGGGGTCGTATTTCAGAGGACGCACGGCTCTCGACCTTCGGCTCTCCCGAGTCTGTATGGGAGTTGCAGTGATGGGACAAGACTGTAACAACTAATTGGGTCGAAAAATGGGTAAAAAGGTTTTTTGCAATAATGTATATATATATAATGTAGAGAGGTCAATGCTTTGTCCGAGAAACTTGAGTTGAGGAAACTACCTGGGCAAAACTGCATGCAATGATGTCATGATGCTGTGTTGAGTGAGGTGGGTTGAGGTGGACATTCACCACTCACCATTCTGGATGTCCTTCATGTCCAAGTGGATGCTAGACATGAGGATCCCCACGTTCTGTGATCGCTTGGAGTTCAACAGCTTCACCATCAGAGAGAGAGAGAGAGAGAGAGAGAGAGAGAGAGAGAGAGAGAGAGAGAGAGAGAGAGAGAGAGAGAGAGAGAGGGGAAAGAGGATCAAGCTTTAGAATCCAAAACAGGCCAAAACTGAATTTCTATCTCCCTTTCTCCTTTCCTTTTATTGGAAATGAACTGTTGCCACTTATCCCACAAACATTATGCAAATTATAAACTTGTCTAGTCGGATTAATGTGATTGTCATTTTTCCCTTCTAGTTCAGTTCTCCACACATATCATATTTTCGATAAGGGGATCTAGAATTTGTAGATCTTAGAGACATCTCAAATTATTTATTACTTGAACCCGTCACGCTGATAATGCAGTTCATATGGAGAAAAGTAGGAAAGCATTTCCAAATATTGCCCAGTAAATATACAGTAGTATACATTCATTGTGCTCTTTTTTCTGTGATTAGATGTTCATCAAATTATGTTTTACACAAACCACAAATTGCAGGCTGGGTATCAATGGCAAGACATTTTAAAAGTCAAATGTCACAACAACAATGTGAGAATAGATTGGCAGATCACAAATAGATTAAGTTAACTGCTTAAGATTGTGGAGTCTCAAAATATTGTTTATCTTGTACAATAATTATCCATCATCACTCTCTGTTACTATATGTCACTATATTGTGCCAAGTAAATCATACATACATTTACAACTGCTGATATATATTTAAATATATATTAATAAACCAAAAGCCAACAGCCATGGACAGTATCATGTACAGTACAGATGTTCGATCTTAATTTGACCAGTTTAACACAACATGAAAATAATCCTGCTGCAACAGGACATGTTCATTTTAATTAATATGTGGATTATAATTCATTGACGTTTTTGTAGGGGTAGATTTTTAGTTACGACATTTTTAAATCAAGTCTGAAATGTTAAAGTGGAAATTACAAACTTTAGAAGCCTTTATAACCTAGAATACACTACAAGTTTGCATTTCCTGCTGTTCAGGACAACTGTCTGCGACAACAGAGTGATTAAATTAAGATCGTACACCTGTATGGTTTACAGTAGATTCTCCCTGTGACCACAGTCAGGCTGAGTATGCAGAGTGACTGCTGGGTAATACGGTTGTGTGGTGAGTGTAGATAGTAAACCCCAGCCTCAGGCAGACCACTTCGATGTGCTCCAGATCACACAATCCACAGTGGAAATAAAAAAATTATAATTGAACATGGAGTCAGTTACATCACTGAACTCCTGCCTATATATCTAGCTAAATGGTTTCCAAACACAATATAATTTAATGTGTTCTAAAACTTTTGACCGGTAGTGTACTTTTGTATATATAGTGTATGTTCTTCACTGCAGCTCTGACTGAGAGAGTATGAAAAGTGAATCAGCATGGAGTTCTGCTCTTCATCGATCATTCAAGTTTGTCTGTATACCTATGAATACACAGAGGCAGTCCCTCTCACACTAGAGGGAAGAGCACACATAAGGCTCTGTCCCAATACTCTTCTAACCCCTCTTTTATATCCTCCCTTCCTCTGTGACCACTTAGAGCTGAAGTACTTGGCTAGTGCTCTACCATGGTACTTAAATCTATCAAATTCTTTTAGATCAGTGGCTGACAGAAAAGGACAGTAGAAACTTAGGAAGGGAAGCTATGTAAGACTATTGGGTCAGAGCCACAGAGCAGCAGTCTCAGGGGAGGAACCGCATGACAGACTGGGCTGCCACAGTGTCTCCCAGTCATCAGTGTGGGTTTATTCACCACATGCCACTCACTGGCTCTGCACCTCAATGGGCCTGGAAGCCAGGGGGAGCCAGACCTCACATCACATAATCACTGTCTGGCTACAGTACATCACTTCCTCATGTCATTCACAGGCAAGGGATTAGAGTGACGGAGAGAGGGACACAAAGAGACAGAGACAGGGATGGGTAGACAGACAAACGCACGCACAAACAATGTACAGTACCTGTTTGCCCTTGGACTTGGTGATGGTGTCTGATATTGGCTTCTTCTTCTCCTTCACAGCACTTTTCGAGAATAACTCAACAAACTCATCAAAATCCACTGATGGCTCCTCGATCTTCTCCCAGACCAGAGAACCACTCGCATCCCTCAAGTAGAAGACAGAAAGATCTGCATTACATCTATCATTGGATCTTTATCCTGTTGATGTATGCACTCTTAGAAATAAAGGTGCTATCTAGAACCTAAAAGGGTTCTTCAGCTGTCCCCAGAACCCTTTGAAGAACCCTGTTTGGTTACAGGTAGAACACGTTTGGTTCTTGGTTGAACAGTTATGGGTTCCATGTAAAACCCTTTCCACAGAGGGTTCTACATGGAACCCAAAATGGTTCTACCTGGAACCAAAATGGGTTCTCCAATGGGGACAGCCGAAGAATCATTTTGGAACCCTTTTTTCTAAGAGTGTACCTCAAACTTACAATACAAAATGTCTGGCATGTTGTGCTTTGCCGAGCCCCAGAATGCAGAGAGCACTACCACAGTACCTCTTCAGACAACTACTGTACAGTACATTACATTTCCAATAACTTGATATAAACCCACCACTATGTCCACTGGTTATTATAAGGTGGACTTATTTTCTGACATGTCACAGTACTACAGTATTATAGCATGCATGACTTCTTTATGTGTGAAGTCGGACCAAGTACATCAGTACCAAAGCACATCACAACACCTGTTTCAACTCAAACACCATCTCAGCACACTCTTTTCCCACATCTTTCTCTCATTTTACACTGGGTTCCCATCTCTATAACATGGCTGATCTTTATCTTCAGCAGAAAACCCTTTCTATAGTTGGGTAAGGAAAGCCTCCATAAATGTCAATGATCCATCTCTATCTTTTGCATTCTCATTCATGAGTTATGTTGATGGTTTTCTCATATAGCTAAACAGGTAGCTATGGATAAACATATACACTGGGTGTACAAAACATTAAGAACACCTCCTCTTTCCATGACTATGTGAATCCAGGTGAAAGCTATGATCCTTTACTGATGTCACTTGTTAAATCCACTTCAACCAGTGTAGATGAAGGGGAGGAGACAGGTTAAAGAAGGATTCTTAAGCCTTGAGACAATTGAGACATGGATTGTGTACTATATCTGTGCCATTCAGAGGGTGAATAGGAAAGACAAATGATTTAAGGGCCTTTGAACTGGCTATAGTAGTAGGTGCCAGGTGCACCGGTTTGTGTCAAAAACTGCAACGTTGCTGGGTTTGTAACGCTCAACAGTTTCCCGTGTGTATCAAGAATGGCCCACCACCCAAAGGACATCCAGTCAACTTGACACAACTGTGGGAAGCATTGGAGTCAACATGAGCACCTGACGAATTGAGGCTATTCTGAAGGCAAATGTAATGTTGGCAATGTAATGTTTTGTACACTCAGTGTATATGTAAAGTAATTGGACTAAAGTGCACTAGTAATTACTTTTTAGAATGCAGTTGGATCTTGGTCCAGTAGAGAGGCTTCATGGGCTTGGGGGGCTCGATGGGGGCCTTCTGGGGGCCAGCCTCCTGGGCCATGGAGGCCATGAAACCTCCGGGAGGGGGAGGAGGGCCAAAGCCTGGGGTAGATGGAGGTCCACTGCTGGGGGGTGTGGGCGGAGGAGGGGGGCCCATACCTGGTAGAGGGGGTGGGGGTGGAGGTCCAAAGCTCTGCAGGGGAGGGGGTGGAGGTGGGGGACAGGGTCCGCCCATACCAGGTAAAGGAGGAGGAAGGGGTGGAGGAGGAGGATCAGCCCCACCAGAGAGAGGGGGTGGGGGTGGTGGTGGCCCACCAGAGAGCTGAGATAGAGGATGAGGGAGAGGAGGAAGAAGAGGAGGAGGAGGGGGTACATCTGGGGTGGGAGGAGGTGGGGTATGGGTACCACTCTGCTGATGCTGTTGGCAGATACAGATATAGCCAGGGTTGGGGAGGGAGGACGAAGAGATCAGTGGAACAGAGGCTGAGGAGGGGATTGACCCTCCCTTGAAAGGCACTTCAAATCTAAAGCCCTCCTTCACAGGTGATGTCTGTACAGAAACCTCCATCCTCTTCTTCCATGTGTGGTTGATACCCCCTAAGGCAACAGTATTGTCCCTATCCCCACTCTCCTTAGAGTGGACCTCCATCTCCAGAGATGCATGCTGGATTTCCAGTGCTGCAATCTTCATCCTCAAGTCATTGATGGTCCGCTCCAGCCCTGGAATATCACTGTCATTATCCTCTTGTGACAGATTCCCTGACTTTGACGAATTCTGCCAGGAAAACAACAATTTCAGACCCACTCTTCAAGCAGCAGCAATAAAAAATACAGAACATTGTACATATTATTATTACATAAAGTGATGTTTTGAAGCCCTTCTTGAATGATTTAAACAGTCAAGCAGGATTACATTAACATTTTTCAAGGAATGTGCTTTCTAGGCCTGGAATACCACATGCTCACAAAAAGGCTATATTTTGAATAATTTCTCAGACTTAAAAACCTAGTGGATGTGACACGCCACACCCTGAGTGGAAAGGGTAAACACCCACAACTGAGCGCGTTTGGTTGCAGGGTTATGGACCACTGTAAGTTGAGGGTAAGGTCAGGGTCAGGGAAGGCCACATGTCTAGACTCCATTCTTGTAGCTCCTGGGTGGATAGAACAGAGATGGGGAGACTCTTCGAAGATTTAAGCCACGAGACGATCAAAGTCTCAATGAGCTCCAAAGAGGCCTTGTGAAGAGTGCAGAGCCCAGAGTTAGATGCAGATATTCCAGCCATGACTATAGTTACTCTACAGTTTGTGTTGAGCTTACAGTTCAAATATTTTTAAGTGAAGATCAGGAGACCATTACAAGCTAAAAAGCTCAACAGGATAACAAGAATTTACCTTCTTCTGACAATGACCTACAGTGGGTGTCATTGTCATGACTTCCGCCGAAGTCGGTGCCTCTCCTTGTTCGGGTGGTGTTCGGCTGTCGACGTCACCGGTCTTCAAGCCATCACCGATCCTCTTTTCATTTTCCATTTGTTTTGTCTTGTTTTTCTCACACCTGGTTTCAATCCCCTCAATCACTTGTTGTGTATTTAACCCTCTGTTTCCCCCATGTCTTTGTGTGGGATTGTTTCTTTGTTTACAGGTATGCGCACGTTAGGCTGGTTACGCTGGGTTATGTTCAACCCGTATAGTAGTTTATGTTCGTTGTGCCGTGTGTTTCTGGTTCTCCTAAATAAAAGGCTCCGTTTATTACCCAATATCTGCTCTCCTGCGCCTGACTCCTTTACAGCCACTTACGTATACATGACAGTCATAAGTACCCCCTTGGATTTCTTCACATTTTATTGTGTTACTAAATGGGATTCAAGTATATGTATATATATATATATATATATATATATATATATTGTCAACGGTCTACACAAAATACTTTGTAATGTCAAAGTGAGAAGAAAATCAGACATTTCTTTAACTTAAGGATCCACCCCTTTTTTCAAATTTTGCCTGAAATGACATACCCAAATCTAAATGCCTGTAGCTCAGGCCCTGAAGCAAGGATATGCATATTCTTGGTACCATTTGAAAGGAAACACTTTGAAGTTTGTGGAAATGTGAAAGGAATGTAGGAGAGTAACACACAATAGATCTGGGAAAAGATAATACAAAGAAATAACCAACCGTTCTTTGTATTTTCTTTGTACCATCATCTTTGAAATGCAAGACAAAGGGCATAATGTATTATTCCAGCCCAGGTACAATATACATTTTAGACACTAGATGGCAGCAGTGTATGTGCAAAGTTTTAGACTGATCCAATGAACCATTGCATTTCTGTTCAAAATGTTGTATCAAGAATGCCCAAATATGCCTAATTTGTTTATTAATAACTTTTTATGTTCAAAATTGTGCACTCTCCTCAAACAATTGCATGGTATTCTTTCACTGTACTAGCTACTGTAAATTGGGCAGTACAGTTAGATTAACAAGAATTTAAGCTTTCTGACAATATCAGATATGTCTATGTCCTGGGAAATTTTCTTGTTACTTACAACCTCATGCTAATCGCATTAGCCTACATTAGCTCAACCGTCCCGTGGAAGGGACACCGATCCTGACGAAGTTAAAAAAATTCTGAAAAATGAAACACTAATATACTTTCATTAGATAGTCATATTCTTTTCAAAATTCTTCAAGCTCTGTCACAGTGTTGAGGTTCTGGGCTAGACAGCAATTTTCAAGAAGATTCAAGTCAAAATTATAACTTGGCCACTCAAGAACATTCACTGTCTTCTTGGTACACAACTCCAGTATAGATTTGGCTTTGTTTGTAGGTTATTGTCCTGCTGAAAGGTGAATTCCTCTTACCAGTGTCTGGTGTAACGCAGACTGAAGTAGGTTTTGCTCTAGGATTTTACCTGTGCTTAACTCCATCCCATTTCTTTTTATCCTGAAAAACTCCTGTCTATGCCAATGTCATGCATACCCATAACATGATGCAGCCACCACCATACTTGGAAATAAGGAGGCAGTTACTCAGTGAAGTGTTTGCCCCAAACATAAGGCTTTGCATTTAGGACAAAGTGTATTCCTTTGCTGTGTTTTCTTGCAGTATAACTTTAGTGCCTACACTTTTCACTGTCATTTAGGTCATTATTGTGGAGTGACTACAATGCTGTTGATGCATTCTCAGTTTTCTCCCATCACAGCCATTGAACTCTGTCACCATGGCCTCATGGTATTTATTATGGATCCCCATTAGCTGCTGCCAAGGCAAACATATATAGGGCTGGTAATCAAGGAGGTGATGGAGTCCAGGTAAGTGTCTTTATGCACTGATGCGCGTTTAATGATGGTGACAGGTGTGCCCCCATAACGAGCAGCCTGGTGACCTAGAGGCCGGAGAGGGAGCACACGTGACATGCATCTGGTAAAACACAATTTTTCCCAAAGGTTTACAAAGGTTGGTAACAGGCTGATTGGTCGACTATTTGAGCCAGTAAAGGGGCTTTACTATCCTTAGGTAAGAGAATAACTTTTGCTTCCCTACAGGCCTGAGGGCACACACTTTCTAGTAGGCTTAAACTGAAGATATGGCAAATAGGACTGGCAATATCGTCCACTATTATCCTCAGTAATTTTCAATCCATGTTGTCAGACCCTGGTGGCTTGTCATTGTTGATAGACAACAATCATTTTTCACCTCTTCCACACTTACTTTATGGAATAAAAAATTACAATGCTTGTCTTTCATAATTTGGTCTGATACTTGGTCTTGTTGCTGGCATGTCATGCCTAAATTTGCTAATCTTGCCAAATAAAAAATGATTAAAGTAGTTGGCAATATCAGTGGGTTTTGTGATGAATTAGCCATCTGATTCAATGAATGATGGAGTGTAGGTGCTCCAAAGCCTTTTACTATCATTATTTATGTCATTTATCTTTGTTTCATAGTGTAGCTTTGTCACAATCTTCTTTATTAGCGGACCAAGACGCAGCGATGCTTCCAGTATACATATTTATTGAATAACGTAACTGGGGAAAATAACAAACAACAAACGAACGAAGATCGTAACATATAACATAGACGAAACACTTACGCTATGAACAAACAACAATAACCCACAAAACCCTAGTGCAAAACCACAAACATATATATGGTTCCCAATTAGAGGTAACAACACTCAGCTGCCTCTAATTGGGAACCATTTACCCAACATAGAAATAGAACACCTAGAACAGAAAAACCCTACACCAAAAACGAAACTAAACACGCCAGCCTGTAAAACTCAGGCCTGGACGTGACAGTACCCCCCCCAAAGGCGCGGACTCTGACCGCGCCAAAAGTCCATGGGGGGGTCTCGGGTGGGTCTTTCTTGTCCAAGGTGGTGGCTCCGGAGGCCCTGGGCTAGCAGCCGGAACAGTTCGTGCTAGACTCACGAAGCGCACAGGGGACCTGGTGCATGAAGCAGGCTGTGCTGGACTAGCGATGCGCACAGGGGACCTGGTGCGAGGAGCTTGAACAGGCTGTGCTGGACTCGCGATGCGCACAGGGGACCTGGTGCGGGGAGTAGGAGCAGGCTGTGCTGGACTCGCGATGCGCACAGGGGACCTGGTGCGGGGAGCAGGAACAGGCTGTGCTGGACTCGCGATGCGCACAGGAACTCTGGTGCAGGGAGCAGGAACTGGCCGTGTAGGACTCACGATGCGCACTGGAACTCTGGTGCGGGGAGCAGGAATGGGCCGTGTAGGACTCATGATGCGCACTGGGACTCTGGTGCGGGGAGCAGGAATGGGCCGTGTTGGACTCACGATGCACACTGGAACTCTGGTGCGGGGAGCAGGAACGGGCCGTGTTGGACTCTGTATGCGATCTGGGACTCTGGTGCGAGGAGCAGGAACGG
>QNTS01000807.1:831584-859586 GCA_003317085.1 Hucho hucho
GGGGGGGGGGGTACTGTCACGTTCAGGCCCAGTTACGTTATTTAATAAAGAATGTATACTGGATACCTCGCTGCGCCTTGGTCTGTCCCTCACGGAGATCGTGACACGCCATCCCATCTGTTCTGCGCTTAGTGGGACTATCATTTGTTTTTCAACAGCACATTGACCCAAAACACACCTTCAGGCTGTGTAAGGGCTATTTGACCAAGAAGGAGAGTGAAGGAGTGCTGCATCAGATTACCTGGCCTCCACAATCACCCGACCTCAACCCAATTGAGATGGTTTGGGATGAGTTGGACTGCAAGGAAAATCAGCCAACAAGTGCTCAGCATATGTGGGAATTCCTTCAAGACTGTTGGAAAAGCATTTGACATGAAGGTGGTTGAGAGAATGCCAAGACTGTGCAAAGCTGTCATCAAGGCAAACGGTTGCTGGAATGAGTAGGTGTGTCCAAACTTTTGACTGGCACTGTACATAAACACATTGTCACAAACACTCAGACATAACATGCACACAAACTCACATAGAAATACAGAACGTCCCTGAAATGTTTGCACACACACCAATATAGTCCCATATAAACAGGCACTAATTCACACATGCTTCATTCAGTACACACACACACACACACACACACACACACACACACACACACACACACACACACACACACACACACACACACACACACACACACACACACACACACACACACACACACACACACACACACACACACACACACACACACACACACACACACACACACACACACACACACACACAGTGCAGCCAGAGACAAATGCTCAACTGCTCAGATACAAATTATGCTTTGGTGGCTGAGCAAAAGAAAAGCAGCTCTGATCACATTGCACACCAATAAAGGAAACATGACAACCCATTGCCGCACAACACAAAGTTCAGTCCCTAAGAAGATACTGCAACAGGGAGCACAAACACACCCTCACACACTTATACACGCATGCATACACACACAGATGCATGCTAACAGAAAATATATGACATCGATTTCTAGTCATGAAAAAATACTAAGTCGCGAAATCTATATTTGAATCCTCAGCTTAAGAACCTTACAGCTGAGTGGATTCAGCTACCACGGGCATGTGATAAAAATGGCACTGACAGCGTGCATGCCTGACGAACTATGCTGGATATATTATAATCACACACATGAGATTACATCTGTGAAGTGTTACTTGGAAAATAATTGTAACATTTATGAAATTTGCTTTCATATGGTAAGGCTGTCCATAAGAACGGTTCTCAACATAATGAAATGCTAAAAGATTAAAACATCCAGATATGGAGGTAGAGTAGATAGCGAGGTAGATGGTTGATACTGTAGTTGATACATAACCCAGAATACCTTTGTTAGAATTACTTTTTTCATGTACTCTCATTCAGTGAACAATTCTAACTATTATCAGTGTGATATTTGCTGAAATGGCAGCAGTGAAACAATGTGCTTAAGTAAAGAGTTGGTTCTCACATTAAAGGTGGCTGTGACTTCATGCTGCTCTCTGAAAAAGTCACTGAGGGTCTGCAGCAGCCCCAGGCCCATCATACGACAACACAATCTCTCCGCCTCATTGGTCGCTCCCTCCCCCTCCTGCAGACATAGACGCTGCAACAGGGCGAGACCTGGGGGAGGGAGAGAGAGAGAGAGAGAGAGAGAAAGAAAGAAATAGAGAGAGATTTAGACAACAGATATCTAGGGATGACACGCACTGTTATGAAGATACAGCAGATAAGGACATGAATATTGCTGATAGAGCTGAGGGCTTTTTTTAGGGTGATATGTCAGATATCAGATTCAGTCTTGAGCTTTTGATTCACATCATTACATGGGGAGAGAGGAGGACATGTGCTGATTATCCTACAAAATGCTGAAACAAAACCAGATACAATTTGTATGGATAGTTTTAGCTCCCACTAAGTAGCTAATGTATCACTGTGTGTTATTTTGTCTCGCGCCTAACAACACCCGTGCCAATATACAGTTGAAGTCGGAAGTTTACATACCCTTAGGTTGGAGTCATTAAAACTCATTTTTCATCTACTCCACACATTTTTTGTTAACAAACTATAGTTTTGGCAAGTCGGTTAGGACATCTACTTTGTAAGTCATTTTTCCAACAATTGTTTACAGACAGATTATTTCACTTATAATTCACTGTTCCAGTGGGTCAGAAGTTTACATACACTAAGTTGACTGTGCCCTTAAACAGCGTGGAAAATTATAGAAAATGATGTCATGGTTTTAGAAGCTTCTGTTAGGCTAATTGAAATCATTTGAGTCAATTGGAGGTGTACCCGTGGATGTATTTCAAGGCCTACCTTCAAACTCAGCGCCTCTTTGCTTGACATCATGGGAAAATCAAAAGAAATCAGCCAAGACCTCAGAAAACATATTGTAGACCACAAGTCTGGTGCATCCTTGGGAGCAATTTCCAAATGCCTGAAGGTACCACGTTCATCTGTACAAACAATAATATGCAAGTATAAGCACCATGGGACCATGCAGCCGTCATACCGCTCAGGAATGAGACGCGTTCTGTCTCCTAGAGATGAACGTACTTTGATTAACCTTAAAGGCAGCTCAGCAAGGAAGAAGCCACTGCTCCAAACCCGCCATAAAAAAGCCAGACTACGGTTTCCAACTGCACATGGGGACAAAGATCGTACTTTCTGGAGAAATGACCTCTGGTCTGATGTTTGGCCATAATGACCATCGTTATGTTTGGAGGAAAAAGGGGGAGGCTTGCAAGCAGAAGAACACCATCCCAACCGTGAAGCATGGGGGTGGCAGCATCATGTTGTGGGGGTGCTTTGCTGCAGGAGGGACTGGTGTGGATATGTTGAAGCAACATCTCACGACATCAGTCAGGAAGTTAAAGCTTGGTCGCAAATGGGTCTTCCAAATTGACAATAACCCAAGCATACTTCCAAAGTTGTAGCAAAATGGCTTAAGGACAACAAAGTCAAGGTATTGGAGTGGCCATCACAAAGCCCTGAGCTCAGTCCTATATAACATTTGTGGACAGAACTGAAAAAGCATGTGCGAGCAAACCTGAATCAGTTACATCAGTTCTGTCAGGAGGAATGGGCCAAAATTCACCCAATAAGTGGGAAGCTTTTGAAAGGCTACAAGAAACGTTTGACCCAAGTTAAACAATTTAAAGGCAATGCTACCAAATACTAAGTGAGTGTATGTAAACTTCTGATCCACTGGGAATGTGATGAAAGAAATAAAAGCTGAAATAAATCATTATCTCTACTATTATTCTGACATTTCACATTCTTAAAATAAAGTGGTGACCCTAACTGACCTAAGACAGGGAATTTTTACTATGTCAGGAATTGTGAAAAACTGAGTTTAAATGTATTTGGCGAAGGTGTATGTAAACTTCTGACTTCAACTGTATCCTCCAAACACCGACTTCTCTGGCATTAACACTATTGTGTTAGTATTATTATTTTATATATACTGTGTTTTCAACTGCTCTGTACAACATGTGTTAGTCCTGAGGAGGCCAAAAGAGGGCACCTTCTTAGAAATCACATGATGAAAATGTCTTTCTGCAAATGCCACGGTTTAACCTTCACATTAACAGCTGGCATTTAAACAGTACTGTACAAACCATCAAAATAACAGTATTTATCAGGACCATCTTGGTCAATCTGCCTTAGGAGGAGGGGAGGAATAAACATACCACGTTGCTCAACTGTGTGTGGTTTGAAAGTGATGGAGAAAGTCGTAGATGATGGGATTATTATAGAGTCGTAGATGGTGGAATTATTATAGAAATCACTGTGATAATCTGAAAATTTGTGAACAGGCCTAGACAGAGATAGGGAAGGCCTGATTTTGTAATCCAGAGAGCTCACAAGTCATGGCATTGTGATCAGAGGAGCCTTTGGTGAGGAGAAGTACTCCCCTCCTGATCCATGTTCTACTGGCAGGTGATTCAATTAAAACTCACACTATAAATCCTCTATAATGCTATTATAAACATGTTATAACTTGAATTAGCGATAAAACATGTGAGCCACAGAAAAAAAAGTGGTTTAAATGTTTAAATATCACATTTCCTAATGCAAATAGCGGCAAATGTCAATTACATACCACTAACAATGAAGGAAAATAAAAGTTGTATCCCTCGCGACGCTGCAAACAAGATTTTTACCGCGCTGTGAATACGATTGGATCTTGTTCGCGAGGTAGCAAAAAAACATTTAGCAATATAAAACTTATTCTGGTCCTTGCAGCGGATGTTTGTTGGATTATGATCAGGAAATAATTAAAAGCTATTTTAGCTATTGAGCAGTGTGATTAAAAGAACATGAAGAAATCTAAATGATTGCTAAAATGCGATGTTGCTCCTATTTCATGCAATAGCCAACACTCTTTTAGATACACGTACAGTATTATGATGAACAACCTTATCCAAAGGAATAAAAGTGACACACATGAAAAAAGAACAACAGCACCAGCAAAACAGTTTACAGGCTAGTGACCTCTGAGTTAAACCAGGGCCAGACTGGATAACAAGATGGTTTGGCTGACCAGATAGAGTGATAAACTGATCATCAAGCTTGACAGATCAAATCCTGGGCAAGACATAGCAACCTACCACTGTCTCAAGGAATGATCTGAATAGCTAGCTATAGTTGTGCTGTGCAAATGTGAAGGAGTGTGATCGTGGTTGTGTGTATCCCTCCTAGACAGTCAGGCAACGCCATGGGTGAGTGATCATTTTCACACTCCACGCTCTGCTGCAGGAGTTGAGAGCCGAAAACAGCTGAGCCTCAGACCATCAGCATTCTGTTGCCTACTAATACTGAGATAGGAGGAAATTCATGTCAACATACTGTTTAATAAGGAACAGCACAGAATAGATCGACCCCTGTAAGCATGTCGTTACAGGGGTCGATATTCAAATTCAAAATACTCATTACATTACATGAAGTGATGTTTAATATTTAAATCTAAATATTTATTAATGGTTATTGTAATTTTACAATCCCATAATCCCTGTTGGGCAAAAACGCATCTAACCACAATATTTACCTCCTTTCCACCAATGTTACTCTATAACTCATGAAGCACCTCTATGGTCAGTCACTTACCAGAGAAGACATTTTGATAGGGCCCTGTGGTAGTGGTCTGGACACCTGAGAGGCATTGTCTGGTGCATAGGGTCAGAATCGCCCCTGGAAAGCCTCTCTCTGACGCCCCACACTCCTGGAGGTCAGAGGCAGCCTCGTGCCTCAATCTGAGGCCTTCCAGATCCTTGGTCCAGTCTGCAGAATGACTGAAAGGCCCGGCGATACTGCAGGGGGTTCTCCATCCCTGGGGCTTGTGGCCCCCAAATCCTGCCCCAGAGCCTGGCTCCGTCCTACGGGGGATATGAGGGCTCTGGCTTGGGGAGCCTATGGGTGAGGTCAGGTGCCTGGTGGTGGTCTTCACGTAGGTAAGGTGGATGGGAGGACAGCGCTTGACAGTGGAGCTAGTGGAGGACGTTCTTCTGGAAAGAGATATTTTGGAACCGTAACTCTTCAGCAGAGAGACAGAATAGCTACTCTTCCTCCTGCTCAGAGACCGGAAGATTCTCCCCATGTCCCCATCCTCCTCCCTCTCCACAGTCAGTTCCATGTTACTCACACTTCTGGATGAACCTGAGTCTGGTCCCAACCTGATGCACCTGAACCCCTCGATGGCGCTACCTGCCCCATCAAAGCTCTGACTCTGAGTCAGCACCGGGTTCTCCAGGTCGTCCTGGGTCTCCTCAGCGCTCTCATAGGACGTGGTGGTGGAGTTGGTGTCTGAGAAGCTGTAGGTGCTGATGGTTTTGGGCAGGGGGCTGTCGCTGCTCCCCTCCGTGTCCGCCGAGGAGGGGCCACTGTCGCTTGGTGAATCTAAATCTGACTCCCCCCCAGATGCAACCCCTCCCACTGCCTCTGATTGTCTATGCTCAGAACTTTGGTCTGGTCCTGCAGTATCAGTACCAACATGTGTCTCATCAACCTGTCCCTTGTCCAGGTCTGGCCCCAGAGTGGAGCCTACCTCCTGTGGGTCAGAGGGGTCAAGGGCTAAGGGTTTAAAATCACCATCTGTGGTGGGGGAGGTGACACCCTCAGACAAAGGGACAGTGACTCCATCCAGGACCACATCAGTGTTCCCATGATTCTCCCTGATACCTTGCTGGATGTCAGAGAGCAGATCCTCATGCTCATCCATAGCAGAGTGGAAGCTGTAGTGGTCCCCGTCTGATTCTGAACTTGTCCACCGGCCCTCGTCCTCCGCCTCCGACGTTGTCAAGTGGCCATTCTCTGGGTCACCATCCGACATCATTCCCAGCTCGTCTGCAGAGAGTCTTCTGTTGACCCCACCAGCTTCCTCCAGCTGGGACCCCTTGCCATCCAGGATATCCTCCTTGGACAGCCCCTTTGCCTTTGACAGACTCTTCCTGATTCGCATGCCGAAAACACAGAGGTTTTGGCTTCCGATTGAGATATTTTCTTGACACCATCTCCCCCTTTGGACTTGCTTTTCTTGGAGCTCTCATGTTCCCTGTCCTCAACTCCCCCATCACAGGGGGCATCTTCCCTTGCTGCCTTCCTCTGCTTGGCCTCCTGGTTCCCCATCTTCCTAAACAGGCGGACCCCCTTGACAATCAGGCCATGCTGCTGGGGCTGAGACTGCTGCTCCTTGGTTTTTGAACTGGCACTTTGGGAGGTCAGCACTAATCCCTGCCTGCTCGGCGGTGTTGCAAGCAGCTATGAGGATGCTGTTGCTGAGAGGAGGCTGACAGGCTCACTCTCTCCCTCCCCCTACCTCCTCCTATCTGCTCTGTTGCATAATGGCTGCTGGATGAGCGACCCACCCAAGCATGTTCAATGCGAGGCTCCTCCCCGTCCAGAGAAGGTCGGACGTGTCCGGTGAGGATGATATTGTTGTTGCTGCTGTCTGCGGAACATGTTGGTCACACTAATCTTCACCCTGTCTTTAAAGGCTGTGGTGAAGAAGATCTCCGTCAGGAAAAGCACCTAGGTCTCTACGGTCTATATGGTCTGCATTCCATCTGCAGGAGGCTACAAGCTGGAAAGTCTAAATTAACAACAGAGAGAGTAGAAGTATTCAGTAGCCATCCATTCAGTTTATATTTGAACATCATCTTTACAATCAGATGAGATGCATTTTGTTTTCAATGGAGCCTATAGGTAAGACACAAAACAAACAAACCTCCATGCAAAATTCCTGTTCAAACTATATTATGTGACAAATCTCTTTTTGTCACATAATATAGTCGGACCATAATGTATGCTTTCAAAGTGCCTGCTATTGCCATTATCATTAATCCATCGTCTGGAAAAATAATACAATATAATAATAGCTCTCTGGCTTGTGCTACAACAGCATTATAAACATTTTAAATATCCATTGTGGTTATTAACCCTGCCTGGTTCATTCTCATGTTTTATTCTCCTGGGTATTCCCTGTACTGTTACAAATATGTCAGCAGTTGTTTGTGTCATGCCTATAGCGTGAGTGAGAATATATTTCATGTAATTCAATTTCTACAGCCTGCATATCTATTAATAGCTGTGGTGTTTAGTCCGGCCTGCCTGTCTATGCTCTAGTACAAACCCAGTGAGCTTGATATTACTTTGATCTTGAGCTAATACATACCACAGTGTCGTATTCAGTACAGTAGGTTGAAATGGGAGGAAACACATCACTTGTGTTTTATCTAAGTAGTTACCATTTACACCTGCAATATATTTATGCCCGTGCATTCTGTTGACTCTTGTTAGGCACCGTAGGTTCACTGTTATCAATACGTCTAGTTAATTCAAACAATGATAACTATTTGAACTTTGGGTGTGGCTCATTGGTAGATCATTGATGAAGATCGCTTCGCCAGTAGAATGCCCACTATGATACAACTATCAATGGTCAGCATTTGCGCTCAGATGTAAAACGCACATTCAATTACCTGGGAATTATCACTTTTGATTATGAAAATAATGACTTGAAGATTCACTTTCCTGATCATTAATATTAATTGTTCTCTACATAGTAACGTTAATAAACCAAAACAACTACATTAGGTCTACTGTATACTATGCATACAGTATAGTCCAACCAATAAAATACTTGCCCAGTAAACATTACCAAGCAACCGTCTGCAGTAGGCTACTGTTTATCTGTTATACATTATCACAATAGGCCAAAAGGAAAATCTACAACACAGTTTACATGAATAATATACTAGATATACATACCTTCAATATATAGTAGAAGTCCTGCTACACACAGAGGAGAGAAGAGAAAGAAAGTCCTTGCCTGAGCGGTTTCTCTCCAGCATTGAGTGGAACACAATCAAGTGTTTGTGATCTCCACTGGGCTGCTCCTCTTCCTTGGTCACATGTTCTGAGACATGTCCTGAAGCCATTCCTGTGTTGTCTTGGCTGTGTGCTTAGGGTTGTTGTCCTGTTGGAAGGTGAATCTTCGCCCCCAGTCTGAGGTGCTGAGCGATCTGGAGCAGGTTTTCATCAAGGATCTCTCTGTACTTTGCTCCGTTCATCTTTCCCTCATTCCCAACTAGTCTCCCAGTCCCTGCTGCTGAAAAACAACCCCACAGCAGGATGCTGCCAACACCATGCTTCACCGTAGAGATGGTGCCAGGTTTCCTCCAGACGTGAAGTTTGGCATTCAGGCCGAAGAGTTCAATCTTGGTTTCATCAGACCAGAGAATCTTTTTCTCATGGTCTGAGAGTCTTTAGGTGACTTTTGGCAAACTCCAAGCGGGCTGTCATGTGCCTTTTACTGAGGAGTGGCTTTCGTCTGGCCACTCTACCATAAAGGCCTGATTGGTGGAGTGCTGCAGAGATGCTTGTCCTTCTGGAAGGTTCTCCCATCTCCACAGAGGAACTTGAGCTTTGTCAGTGACCATCAGGTTCTTGGTCACCTCCCTGACCAAGGTCCTTCTCCACCGATAGCTGTTTGGCCGGGCGGCCAGCTCTAGGAAGAGTCTTGGTAGTTCGAAACTTCTTCCATTTAAGAATGATGGAGGCCACTGTGTTCTTGGGAACTTTCAATGCTGCAGACATGTTTTGGTACCTTTCCCCAGATCTGTGCCTCGACACAATCCTGTCTCGGAGCTCTACGGACAATTCCTTCAACCTCATGGCTTGGTTTTTGCTCTGACATGCACTGTCAACTGTGGGACCTTATATAGACAGATGTGTGCCTTTACAAATCATGTCCAATCAATTGAATATACCACAGGTGGACTACAATCAACTTGTAGAAACATCTCAAGGATAATCAATGGAAACAGGATGCACCTGAGCTCAATATTGAGTCTCATAGCAAAGGGTCTGAATACTTATCTAAATAAGAAATGTGCAAAAATTTATTAAAACCTGTTTTCACTTTCAATTATGGGTTATTGTGTGTATATTGATGAGGGAATTTTTTTCTTCATCCATTTTTCATCCACGTAACAAAATGTGGAAAAAGTAAAGGGGTCTGAATACTTTCCAAACGCACGATTGTAAGTCAGACGGTATTATTTTTTATTTATTTAACATTTATTTAACCAGGCAAGTCAGTTAAGAACAAATTCTTATTTACAATGACGGCATATCAAAAGGCAAAAGGCCTCCTGCGAGGATGGGGGCTGGGAGCAGCACAACATGGTAGGAGCACAAAACAGGGAAAAAAATGTTATTGGGCACAAACAACAGCTCAAAGGACAAGTAGAGACAACAATACATCACGCAAAGCAGCCACAACTGTCAGTAAGAGTGTCCATGATTGAGTCTTTGAATGAAGAGATTGAGATAAAACTGTCCAGTTTGAGTGTTTGTTGCAGCTCGTTCCAGTCGCTAGCTGCAGCAAACTGAAAAGACGAGCAGCACTAGGGATGTGTGCTTTGGGGACCTTTAACAGAATGTGACTGGCAGAATGGGTGTTGTATGTGGAGGATGAGGGCTGCAGTATATATCTCAGATAGGGGGGAGTGAGGCCTAAGAGGGTTTTTTAAATAAGCATCAACCAGTGGGTCTTGCGATGGGTTTACAGAGATGACCAGTTTACAGAAGAGTATATAGTGCAGTCATGTGTCCTATAAGGAGCATTGGTGGCAAATCTGATGGCCAAATGGTAAAGAACATCTAGCCGCTCGAGAGCACCCTTACCTGCCAATCTATAAATTACGTCTCCGTAATGTAGCATGGGTAGGATGGTAATCTGAATCAGGGTTAGTTTGGAAGCTGGGGAGAAAGAGGAGTGATTACGATAGAGGAAACCAAGTCTAGATTTAACTTTAGCCAAACCCTCGCCGGCCAAGGCGCCCTGCTCGAGCAACATGACCAAGCTCTAAAAACCCATCTGGAGCACATCAAGGAGTTTTCACGGAGCCTGTCTGACCTACAGGGCTGAACCTTTGCCCAGAGCTCACAACCAGTCCCAAGTCATTCTTCTCCACTCCGGGAGACGTTTGTTCCGACTCCCGAGCATTACGATGGCAACCTCGGAGCTTCACTAGTATTTGAGCAACAACCCTACTCTTATGCTAGCGAACAGGCCAAGATTTCCTGTCTGATTCGCTGCCTCCGTGGAGCAGCGCTTTCCTGGGCCACGGCGGTGTGGGAGAGACAGTCCCCCATCTGCTTCTCCTACTCCAGATTCACGGAGGAGATGAAGAAAGTCTTCGACCACCCGGTCTGCGGTAAGGATTCCGCTAAACAACTCCTGTCCCTCAGTCAAGGCCCCCATAGTGTTGCTGAGGTGGCATGTGAGTTTCGCACCCTCTCCACTGAGAGCGGCTGGAATGAGGAGGTCCTTCAGGGAGCATTCCCGGAACGCGCTCACTGAGACCCTCAAGGACGAGTTGGTGTCCAGGGATGAGCCTGATGGACTTGATGAACTCATCTCTCTCGCTATCCACATCGACAACCGTCTCTGTGAGCGTTGGAGGGAGAGGGTAGGTAGGGTTGCATGTCCCATAACATCTGCTTCAGTGCCTTGTCCTCCTTCTCCGACTACATCCCATCCCCAGGCTCGTCCAGATCCTAAACCCATGCAGCTCGGCCGGGCCGTCTGTCTCCAGAGGAGAGGCAATGACGAACTGGCGCTAGGAGCTGCCTATACTGTGGCCAGGTTGGTCACTTTGTCTCCACTTGTTCCCTGCATCCAGCAAAAGAGGAGGTACGGCAGGAGTGGGGGATATACTGTTGAGCCAAATCGCCTGCCCATCTTTCCCCAGACCCCTGCTTGAAGGCAACCTTGTGTGGCAGAGCCTGGCTTTTCCTCTGTCTGCTCTCATAGATTCGGGCTCTGACGAGAGCTTCCCGGACCGAGGTGTCGTTACCCAGTTGGGCCTAAAAACGCTCTCAATGGACAGCTCCTCGCCCGTGTCTGTGAGAGAACCATCCCTGAAATCACCAGGAAAAGATCAGTTTCCACATAATTGACTGTCCTTACTCTCCCCTGGTTCTTGGACATCCTTGGTTAAAGCTACACAACCCACAGATTGACTGGACTGCCGGAAAGGTAACCACTTGGAGTTCATTTTGTCACTGTAATTGTTTACATTCTGCCCTTCTCCCTGCCTTGTCTGTGCCCTAGTTCATTCCAGAACCTCCGGACCTGTCATCAGTTCCTCCCGAGTATCACGATCTAGCTCCTGTGTTCAGCAAGCACCTCACCCTGTCGCTTCTGCCTCATAGGTCGTACGACTGCGCCACTGACCTCTTGCCTGGAGCTCCTCTCCCCAGTTGTTGGTTGTTTAATCTCTCTCGTCCCGAGCAAGAGGCTATGGAGAGGTACATCCAGGATTCTCTGGCTGCAGGACTTATCAAGCCATCTTCCTGGGTTTTTCTTTGTGAAGAAGAAGGATGGGTCACTGAGGCCGTGCATAGACTTCCGTGGGCTGCTGAATAATATCACTGTTAAGAACAAGTACCCCTTGCCACTCATCAGCTCTGCTTTTACCCCCCTCCATGGTGCCTCTGTGTTTACCAAACTTGCCATCCAGAATGCCAACCACCGTGTCCGCATAAGAGAGGGGGACGAGTGGAAGACTGCGTTCAACACACCACTTGGTCAATTTGAGTATTTGGTCATGCTTTTTGGTCTTACAAACACCCCTGCTGTTTTCCAGAACCTAGTCAATGACGTGCTGAGGGATGTGATTGGACACTTCGTTTTTGTCTATTTAGATTACATCCTGATTGTTTCCAAGGACCCTGAGGCTCACCAGCAACACGTTCACCAAAGTTCTTCAACGGCTGTTGGAGAATAAGCTTTATGTTAAAACAAAAACATGTGAGTTCCATGCTGCCACAGTGTCTTTCCTGGTTTATTTTACTGCACAGGGACAGTTACGTATGGACCCCGCCAAGGTCATAGTAGTCACAGAGTGGCATGCGCCCTCCAACCTGAAGCAGGTACAACATTTCCCCGGCTTTGCAAATTTGTACAGAATTTTCATCCGCAACTACAGCCGTCTGGCAGCACCTCTCACCACTCTCACCTCCACCTCCACTCCATTTCACTGGACTCCTGAGGCAGAGGTAGCATTCCTGGAACTCAAGCGTCGCTTCACCTCCGCTCTGGTCCTTACTCAGCCTAACCCAGAACTCCAGTTCATCGTGGAGGTGGACGCCTCTGACACCGGGGAAGGTGCTGTTCTGTCTCAACGTTCCCACTCTGATCAGAAGGTCCACTCATGTGCATTCTTTTCCCGTAAGCTCTCACCTGCAGAGAGGAATTTTGACAACGGAAACCGTGAACTTCTGGCAGTTAAGCTGTCTCTGAAGGAATGGCGTCACTGGCTGGAGGGCTCTGCAACCCCCTTCATCATGTGGACTGACCATAAAAACCTGTTCTACATCCAGACCGCCAAACGTCTGAACTCCCGGCAAGCCAGGTGGGCCTTGTTCTTTGGTAGATTCAATTTCACACTCACTTATTGTTCGAAGAATACCAAGCCTGAGGCCCTCTCTCGCCAGTTCACCACCGACAACACGGGTATCGAGCCAAGAAGCCATTGTGTCATCCACCTGCATCGTTGCCGCCGTCACCTGGGAGATCGAGTCCCGTATCCGCCAGGCTCAGCAGAACCAGCCTGACCCGGGTAACGGTCCTAGTAATGTTCTGTTTGTTCCAGATTGTGTTCGCTCTGATGTTCTTCAGTGGGGCCATTCCACCCACCTCATCTGTCATTCTGGTATGAACCGTACCCTCGCCTTCCTGCTTCAGCGCTTTTGGTGGCCCACCATGGAGAGAGATGTCTGGGAGTTTGTCTCAGCCTGTTCGGTTTATGCCCGGAATAAAACCTCCACTAAACCCACTTCTGGTCTGCTCCGCCCTCTTCCCATACCCAGTCGCTCTTGGACACACATAGCTCTGGACTTTGTCACTGGTCTCCCCCCATATAACGGAAACTCCGTCATCCTCACCATTATTGACAGGTTTTCCAAAATGGCTCACTTCATTTCCCTCTCCAAGCTCCCGTCCTCCAGGGAGACTGCGGACCTGTTAGTATCCCATGTGTTTTGTCTGCATGGCATCCCCACTGACATCGTTTCCAACAGAGGACCCCAGTTTACCTCCCAGGTATGGAGATCCTTCTGTTCAGCTCTTGGAATCAATGTCAGTCTTTCTTCTGGATATCACACCCAAACCAACGGCCAGACTGAATGGGCCAACCAAGAGATGGAGACTGGCCTACGCTGCGTGACTTCTGCTAACCCTTCCTGGAGCGCTCAGCTACCCTGGGTTGAATATGCCCACAACACCCCCACCAGCGCCTCGTCAGGTATGTCCCCCTTCGAGTGTGCTCTGGGTTACCAACCCCCCCCCCCCCAACGTTGAGGTTGCGGTTTAATTTAGTAAATGCCGGATCACAATTGCAAGATGCATCATTCACCCAAGTTTAGTCAAAATCGGGCTACTGCTGTCTGAGATATCGCGAGTGACTAATTAACTAGCAAACGGTCGAACAAACGGATGGAGACCGATCCACAGTCCCATCCCCGATTTCATTGTGGGGGACAATAATGTACAAGTCACATGATAGGAACTGGGAATGACATTTGACTCTTATTACCTGGGAGTTGTTTCCACAAGGATGCTGGCCCATGTTGATTCCAATGCTTCCCAAGGCTGTGTCAAGTTGGCTGGATGTCCTTTGGATGGTGGAATATTGTTGATACACATGGGGAAACTACCATACCCTGTTCAAAGGCACTTAAACATTTTGTCTTGTCCATTCACCCTCTGAATGGCACACATACACAATCCATGTCTCAATTGTCTCAAGGCTTAAAAATATTTATTTAACCTGTCTCCTCCCCTTCATCTACACTGATTGAAGTGGATTTAACACGTGACATCAATGAGGGAACCTAGCTTTCACCTGGTCAGCCTATATCATGGAAAGAGTCAGTGTATCGTGAATAAGTAGTCAAAACAGTACAGGCAGACTACACCCGCTTTTCAGTAGGCATCAGTAGAGTTCTGCAGCTTGTGGCTGCACTTCCTGTGCTTGTGACCACAGAAGAAGGCAAAACAGGAACTAGTTGGTTGTTTTTAGCTAGATACTGTTTCACAATTCTGAATGTAATCATCTTCCATCCTTTGTCATTCTGCCTTTCATATCCCTTATGCTGCTACCATCTGTAAGGTCACTTTCTTTTGTGTCATTGTTTAACCTTGTACTAAATCCCAATGATTTCTAGCCAAAATGGTTTTAGCCGTTAGTCGTTGTCATAGAAATGTATTATGTTTAGTATATATTTTTGCTAGCCCCATTGAAATGAGCTATGTACCTCTGTTTTTGTCATACTAGCTAATAAGTACTGTATGTGTTTGTATGCACATTTACAATATTTTCAAATTAGTATGCTTACCCATACCTCTTTTGACTTGTTGCAACGGAGGCCCTCAACCTAAGACTGGAGGCCGTTGTTGATAATATTAACATTGTTTATCATCATTGTTTTGTGTTGTCTGATTGGTAATGGCTTAAGTTATAATTGGTTGTCTTTATTTTCTAAAAGGTTATGTGGTGGAGAAATGTGTCTACAGCAAAAAAGAGGATCTGAAGATAGTTAAGTCAAAGCTGAATGAAGAATTGTAATTAAAGAATGTGCAAATTAATATATTCAGAACCTTTGCTATAGGACTCGAAATTTAGCTCAGGTACATCCTGTTTCCATTGTTCATCCTTGAAATGTTTCTAAAACTTGATTGGAGTCCACCTGTGGTAAATTCAATTGATTGGACATGATTTGGAAAGGCAAACACCTGTCTATATAAGTGTGTCCGTAGAGCTCCAAGACAGGATGAGGCACAGATCTCTGGAAGGGAACCAAACATTTCTGCAGCATTGAAGGTCCCCAAGAACACAGTGGCCTCCATCAATCTTAATTGGAAGAAGTTTGGAACCTCCAAGACTCTTCCTAGAGCTGGCCGCCCGGCCAAACTGAGCAATCGGGGAAGAAGGGCCTTGGTCAGGGAGGTGACCAAGAACCCGATGGTCACTCTGACAGATCTCCAGTGCTCCCCTGTGGAGATGGGAGAACCTTCCAGAAGGACAAGCATCTCTGCAGCACTCCACTATTCAGGTCTTTATAGTAGAGTGGCCAGACGGAAGCCATTCTACTGTAATCCTGTTGATGTCATCAACAATCAACTCATTTGTTTTGCTGAAGTTGAGGGAGAGTTTGTTGTCATGACACCACAATGCCAGTTCACTTACCTCCTCCCTATAGGCTGACTCGTCATTGTTGGTTATCAGTAGTATTTTTTCCATGAGGGTGGACAAAGAAAAGTAGTCCTTAAAATGTGTTCATACAGCGTTTTCAACCTTTCTTATGGAACAGCAGTAGGCTCTACCGCAGCCTCCAGAGCGGTCTGGATCTCAGACTTCTCAATCTCCACAGTGTTCTTTGTCTTATCCAGCTCATGGATGATCTTGCCAGTCTCTCTGATCTGTTCAGTCAGATCAGAGATCGCCTTTGCACACACAATTGGTTTATAATGAGATTTTCAGGGGACATACATGGCAAATACACAATATTGTTAAGAGTTTGCTCACATTTTACTTTCTTGTTCTCCCTTTTCTGGGTCTCCAGCTTTTCTGGGTCTCCAGCCTCCTCATGCTAGTTCTTAATTTTGAAAAGCTCAGTGCTGAGAGAGCGAGATTCCTTCTGAGCTCTTTCCAGCTCAGGCTGGCCCTCCTCAGACTTATAATTGCACTCTGTCAGGACCTTGTCAAAGTTCCCCTGTTTCTTGTCGAGCTTGGCAGCCAAGGCGTTGTCCCTCTCCACGTCAATCATGAGGTCCTCTACCTCTCCCTTAAGCCTCTACTTGGTCTTCTCCAGAGGCACACTTTGCATTCACTGCCTCAATGTTCTAAGCTTCCTGCAGACGCTTATGTCCTGCAGACATTTACTGTGTTTGAGTGCACTGTGGGGGAAGTGTTTGCAGGAAAATGTCTCACTATGGGGCTGCACTACGGAGGAGAGTGCATGGTTCCCATTAAGACCAATGAATAATTTCTGCATAACAAAATGCAATGCAAGGATCTTTAGAAGCAAAAAGCATTAGGCATACTTTATATACTACAACTAAGTGTTTGTTGAGTTTAGTCCTACGGAAAGTGATGCATGTGGAAATTGAAGAGTGTTCCTGTCTGAAAGTGAATGTGGTTGCCCCTGAGTTGGATAGCTGCTGTCCCCATTAAAGCTGGAATCCTTGGTGGTGAAACTGCCACGTTTCACCACGTTCCTTCAAACAACAAACACCTTTTTGGTCCCTCTGACATCATTGCACGCACAATAGAACAGCAGAGTATGTGCAACATTTTTATCAGGATGCTGGATAATCATATCGCTTTAAATTTCTAAACAAAAACAATAACAAATGCAAGAAAAAAATATGACCTTGGCATCCCGTAACCAAACCATTAACATATACGTTTTAAGTTTGTTCACAGACTGTATTTAACACCAAGGAAACATTTTACAATGAAATTGGCCCCAACTCCCAAATGTTTACTGTGTCCCCTAAATCAGGTAGGCACATTCCTTCATATGATGTGGGAGTGCCCTGTAGTTAAATGCTTCTGGGGCAAAGTAAAAAAAAATAAGTGCATGAATTGAAATAGTCAATGCTTTGCATCTATTATGTTACTTAATGATGATAGCCCCTTGAATTTCTCAATCAATCAGAGATGATTATAGCTGTAAGGGAAAACATTTTGGTCTCTAAGATGGCAACCACCTCACTCTCTCCCATTTAACCCGTGGATACTGTTACTACAAGAAGTTATAACATTAGAGTTATCGATAGTGAGAATCAATGGTGCTAGTTAAGGAACAATTGAGGCCTGGCCGCATGGACATATATACTTGACTCTGTAAAGAACAATCTTAGCTAAAGCCCCACACATATGAAAAAATTATATATGTTTATTTAGACTTTTGTTACTTTCCCACGGGGAAGGGGTGGTAACTGAAATGCTCTAATCTGCTAAAACAGAGATTATTGTTCCTGAACAATTCGATCATCATCTGTACAAATTGTACTGTAGACCTACGGGACTGTACTGCACTGTCATCTTCTTCAATATTTTGTGATTACAAATATCACTCAGACACTGGAGGAATACAATTCTATAAACATTCAGATTAAAATGTTTTTGGGCCGGTAAACATGATACAGACCATCTTCTGTCAATAAAAATATTTTTGTTTATTGACTTAAAACATGGATACGATTAGCATACTTGAAATGTAACAAAAAAATCAATAAAAGTAATATTTTGCTATTCATTTGATCTTACTTCAGGTAGTTCACATCTCAAACATAAAAAACCTCCCATGATCAGGAGTATAATAACACTGTAGCACATGGTGTTGAAAGCAGCGGAAATATCCATTGGCAATTCAGACACTGAATAATTTCTCTTATCTTTCATCTTTATCTGGCTTACATACCCCATTGGGTAACACTTTATAATAACGTTCCTGTCTGAACCTAATTATAAAGTGTTACCCCCACATGGTAGCATTCTGCTATTCTACTCGATATCAGATACTCAACATGCCTGTGGTACATGTATGGTATTTGCTTTCACTATCCATTTACAAACCTAAGTGTAATACATACACCTAAACAGCAAAAAAATATTGAACAGTATTCATCACATTCAGGCCTGAACCATTGTGCATCACATAATAACAATACATTAAAATGTAACCATTACATTATTTTAGCACTGTGTGATATTAAAACAGAGAAATCACCTTAAATCACACTGTTTGCACAGCCAAATAACTTTATGTACAATTGATAGAAATGTTCAATTTTGTAAATCATTGAAATGAAAAGCACCACTATTCAGTTCCATATGTCTCTTTTGAGTTTTGTATCTATTATCAGCTATGGGATTTTATGGGAGAATCTCAAATTGGATTTCTGGCCAGAGGAGAGGAGCAAACACATTCCGTTTGCCTATTAACAAAATGAAACTCTCCTACATACAGTGCATTCGGAAAGTGTTCAAACCCTTTGACTTTTTCCACATTTTGTTACGTTACAGCCTTAAATCCAAAGTGGATGTTTTTTAAATCCTCAATCTACACACACAATACCCCGCAATGACAAAGAGAAAACATTTTTGCAAAAAGATGTAAAAAATAAAATACCTTATTTACATAAGAATTCAGACCCTTTGCTATGAGACTCGAAATTGAGCTCAGGTGTATCCTGTTTCCATTGATCATCCTTGAGATGTTTCTACAACTTGGAGTCCACCTGTGGTAAATTTAAATGATTGTATATGATTTGGAAAGTCACACACCTGTATATATAAGGTCCCACAGTTGACAGTGCATCAGAGCAAAAACCAAGCCATGAGTTTGAAGAATTTATCCTTAGAGCTCCGAGACAGGATTATTTTGAGGCACAGATCTGGGGAAGGGTACCAAAAAAAGCACTGAAGGTCCCCAAGAACACAGTGGCCTACATCATTCTTAAATGGAAGAAGTTTGGAACCACCAAGACTCTTCCTAGACCTGATTGCCCAGCCAAACTGAGAAATCCAGGGAGAAGGGCATTGGTCAGGGAGGTGACCAAGAACCCGATGGTCACTCTGAAAGAGCAGAGCTCCTCTGTGGAGACGGCAGTACCTTCCAGAAGGACAACAATCTCTGCAGCACTCCACCAATCAGGTATTTATGGTAGAGTGGCCAGACGGAAGCCACTCCTCAGTGAAAGGCACATGACAGCCCGCTTGGAGTTTGCCAAAAAGCACCTAAAGAAACAAGACTCTCTAGTCTGATGAAACCAAGATTGAACTCTTTGGCCTGAATGCCAAGCGTCACGTCTGGAGGAAACCTGGCACCATCCCTACGGTGAAGAATGGTGGTGGCAGCACCATCCTGTAGGGATGTACTTCAGCGGCAGGGACTGGGAGACTAGCTAGGACCAATGGAAAGATGAACGGAGCAAAGTACAGAGAGATCCTTGATGGAAACCTGCTCCAGAGCACTCAGGACCTCAGACTGAGGTTAAGGTTCACCTTCCAACAGGACAACTACCCTAAGCACACAGCCAAGACAACGCAGGACTGGCTTCGGGACAAGTCTTTGAATGTCCTTTAGTGGCCCAGCCAGTGCACGCAATTTATCCCAATTAAACATCTCTGGAGAGACCTGAAAATAGCTGTGCAGCGATGCTCTCTATCCAACCTGACAGAGCTTGAGAGGATCTGCAGAGCAGAATGGTAGAAACCCCCAAATACAGGTGTGTCATGCTTGAAGCGTCATACCCAAGAGGGCTCGAGGCTGTAATCGCTGTCAAAAGTTCTTCAACAAAGTACTGAGTAAAGGGTCTGAATACTTATGTAATATTTACGTATTTTTTTTATACATTTGCAAAAATGTGTAAAAACCTGTTTTTGCTTTGTCATTATGGGGTATTGTGTGAGATTGATGAGGTAAAAAAAAACAATTTAATCCATTTTAGAATAAGGCTGTAATGTAACAAAATGTGGAAAAAGTGAAGGGGTCTGAATACTTTCCGAATGCACTGTATGGCTACCACTTTTCGGTTTCCAGGTAACGGAGGAGAGGCACAGGGAGGAGTTGAGGAGAGTACAGACATTGGCCCAATTGAAAATCTCCCACTTATGGCCCCACAACAGCATTTCCCTTATGGAAGTAAGCTGGAAGTTCATCCAGCAGATGCTGCTGTGGCACTGCTAAATCCTCTAGCAGAAAGAGAGGGTTCATCTAGGGACCAGAGACCAATATCTTAGTTAGGGAATAACATTTGGACAGCCAGTGAGAAGAAATTGAGAAATCTTTTCAAATATAATCTAATAATCAAAACATTACAATTCATAGTGACTGATCTATTTAATGTACAATCAATCATTAGGTATCAAATTAGAAATAGCAATATACCATTACTCTCAACATAAACAACAATTGAATAAGTTGATTCACTTATTGTCTCCACCAGGTAAACAACAACTCACATTGAACACAAGCAGCTCACTGAAGTGCCGTAGAATAGTCAAAATTAATTACTTATTTTCAGACTGGCTCAGAATCTATAGAGGAAAATCTATAGGCCAATTTATTATACAAAACAACCAAAAACGTTGAAAAACTGGTCGGCACAAATAGGACACTGTTTTGTTTTAAATCCTCTCAGTTTATAAGACACAAGAAAGCTATATCCAAGTGGAAGGCAATGTACAGAAGTCAGAGTAAAAAGAACCCATATATAACAAAGAAATCAAATTCAAAAGGGAGCTCAAAATCAATACAGTGCAGTCTATTGACACAAAATGTGTTGGCCTTTGCTTTATATACTATATATTACAGTACAGATGCAGTTGACTTTGAAAACCCAAACTGCTCTGTACGTTACAGATCTGACTACCACAAAATAAATGGTAAGAAATGGAAAACCCCAAATCCATAACAAATGTTATATCATATAATCTCCCTAGGTATCAATTGCACTTTGAATTGTCCCCCCAATGCATAAAGCCCTTGCTCTATTGGTTTTCACTGTCAGACTTTTTAGCTGCACTTCTCTGCAATGATCATTCTAGAGGAACCTTTCGCCACAGGATCTCTCCTGAAGAAACAATGAATATGCCACTGGGGAGGTTATGGCTACACAGAGAACATCAGACATCACAGCAACAACATGGCCACCTCCCTGTGAATCTCTGTGCAGGTAAAAACCACAGACAGAACCTTTAGGATGCCTCATCCATCCACTGAGCTGTCAGATTCTAGACTCATCATCTTCATCGCCAGATTCCCACTGGGTCTATATCTCACTACGTTGAGTCTTTAGGAATTCTCCTGTGGAACACTACGGACTGCCGTGCCTGGAACTGTTGCTTCCGCCGCCGCTTGCGCTGGTCCCAGTGGCAGAGCAGTATCATCTTGAAGGTGGTACGAAAGGTCTTGTTGCACAGGGCGTAGCACATGGGGTTGACGGTACTGTTGACGTAGCATAGCCAGTATCCCAGTGCCCACAGAGCCTCGGGGATACAGCCATTACAGAAGGTGTTGACCAGCACCATGATGTTGTAGGGTGTCCATGTGATGATGAAGGCAAACAGAATGGCGCTGAGGGTCTGTGCTGCCTTCTTCTCCTTTACCAGAGACATGCGCTTGCGCTTGGTGATCTGCGTCCGTGCCCTGGAGGCGAATCTCTTGGCTAGAGCTGCCTCCCTGAAGGAGATCGGCATCGAGGGTGATTTGGTGGTGGTGGCAGGGGAGCCAGAGAGCGGCCCCACTCTGGTGGCCTGGATGGCAGGCATGGACTGGACTCTGGAGATCCGGGAGGGGAAGCTTTGGTGGTAGCTGTTGGTGTCTGTGTTGGTCCCATCAGGGGTGGTAGTAGTGGTGGTGATGGTAGAGAGGCTGTCCCGACTGTCCTCCTCCCCCCTCAGGGGGTCCTCTTCTGAGGCTATGTCCAGGTCCTCGCAGGAGGTGAGGTGGGAGTTGACAGCTGCCTTCATCCCCGGCAGGTTGAGCACTATGGAGAAGAGGGCGTGGTTCTGGGGCATCATCCTTCTACCATTTCTCTCCTCATCCTCAGACGAGCCCGAGTGGTCAACTGACAGCCCGGCGTTGTTGTTGTTCCAGCTGTCGCTGCTGCTGTGGTCGGCATCCCCCTCTACAGGCCGGGCGCTGCCAGGCCTCCAGGAGCGCATCATGGGCCAGCAGTGGAAGCGTGCGGCCAGCGGCTGGCTGGGGCTCTTCTTCTGGGAAACTTTGCTCAGCTCATAGCTGCTGCAGCTCCTGGCGCTCCCAGCCTGGTGGTGGATGAAGTGAGCCCTTACTCCACCCCTGCCTCGGCTCCCTGAGCCCTGCAGGCCCGCCAGTTCCCGTGCGCGGTTCTGCGTCTCTCTGTAGATACGCCAGTAGAGCACACTCATAATAGTGACAGGCAAGTAAAAGGCAGCAATAGCCGTGCAGAATGTAATGATGGGCTCTGAGAGGAACTGGATGTAGCACTTATCAGGGGGCACTGTGCGCTCCCCCACAAAGTACTGCCAGAATAGAATGGCTGGGGCCCACAGGACCAGGGACACGAACCAGGCCAGGCCGATCATCAAGCCAGCCCGCCGTGTGGTCCGCTTGGCCCGGTAGGTGAGGGGCCGGGTGATGGAGAAGTAGCGGTCAAAGCTGATGACCAGCAGGTTCATTACGGATGCGTTACTGGCCACATAGTCAATAGCCAGCCACAGATCACAGGCCCAGTTTCCTAGCGCCCATTGGCCCATGATGATGTAGGTGGTGTAAAGGTTCATGGAGATGACCCCGATGATGAGGTCAGCCACAGCCAAGCTGAGCAGGAAGTAGTTGTTGACAGTCTTGAGTTGACGGTTTACTTTGAAGGATACCACCACCAGGATGTTGCCGATTATGGTGACCAGGGACAGGAGGCCGGTGAAAAAGACGATGAGGACCACCTGCCACACTGTGTGACCCCCAAGAGGGTCATAGGTCAGAGAGGTCACTGTCTCGTTGAGCAAGCCTGTAAAATTGAAGAGGCCACTGATGGAGTCATTGTCATCCGGGCTGGTTAGCTCTTGCCAGATGTCCTTGTGGAGAGCGTTGGTGTCTGGGTCGTCAATGCCCATTCCTGGGGAGCTGACGGTCAGGTAGAGGCCAGGGTCTGTGCTGTTGGAGCTCATTATGAAGTCCTGGCATATTCTGAGGAGAACACAGATAGAGATAGATTACTACACTATAATGTACTGAGAAGAGTCCCTCCAGTAGGTGAGGCTAACAGCACTTTTTTTTTTACTGTAAGTAGACTGGCAGTTAAGGTGTTTACAGTTTACCCGCTTTTCTAGTCAAACTATCTTGTTTGTAAACAATTTGTATTCATAGGTTTTGTGTTTAACCTTTGGAGGTAAATGCATTGATAAACACACATTTTTCTCCAGTTACACTATACAAGCAATAATTTTGACACATTCATCTAGACAATTTTTTGTTGAGGGTCCATTACAAAAACATATTCCTGTGATGACATATTGCAAATTGCCAAGACAGCATCGCAGCACAACATGTCATCCTGTTATGCATCCGGAGCCTCAATCTGATTGTAAGGAGCATATTTAAAAACACAATTACACTAATGCTGTAAACAACACCAAGGCTTGGAAACGTCTCCTGTCAGACTGCTGGTGTGACTTAGCATGCAGGTGGTGGTGTTTATGTAAATTCAGCTCCTGTGTCTCAGTGAAATATATCACAGTCCCATCCAACTTGAATTCATGGCCTGTCTGTTAATCTCACTGATAGGTTACAGAATAGAACGTTACTGGCTCTCTCCCAAGGACAGTCGTGGTCAGCGAGTGTTAGAAGAGATACCTATCCGGGCCAGACAGAATAATACAAGCACACATACACGCATACATAATACAGGGAAATATTGAAGAAATATAGAGAAACATTTAAATTCTATTTCCACAGATTTTAAAAGATAATGCCAATTTGACCTTCACAGGCCTTAAAAAAATGTATAATTATTGTCAAAGAGTGAGGCAAGCAAACAGCCTCCAAACTAAAGTTTACTACAAACTTTCTGCTGGATGTAACTTTTGGAAAGAAATGAGCGGAGACAAGGAGGCTGAAGTGGAGAGAGGAGGAGAGGAGACGAGAGTCTAAAATCGCCTCACAATGCCAAGGACTGAATCTACGTGAGAATTAAGTTATTAGCTAGCTAGAGCACTCTGCACTCAATCACATTATGTGCTCACTCTCTCACAACAATGTCTACATCTGGGTCTCTTGGGCAAACCAAGTACGGGCTTGAAGAGAGCAAAACGGATGGAGGGAGCATTCCCACTCCCAGCTCTTTGGCTCTGCGTCTGAATATCCCTGTCTCTGAAAACACAGAGAGCTGTTTCTTTTCCCCAGGATGTTTGCTAATTGGATTCTACTGCTGTGGAGGCCCACTGAATATGAAACCGTTGAGGATAGTTCTTCCTTTGGCAGGCAGACAACCTGATGGTGTAACTATAAATACCATTTCAATAAGAAATTGCCAAATTATATTGGCTGGGAGAGTGATGGAAATAGTTTAACATTTAAACATGAACTATTTTCATGCCATACTAAAATGGTACCAATTACAATTCAAAATCTCACTTTGAGTTAAACTCGGTATAGAACTTTCTCTGTCTCTGTTCAAGGCTTTGTATGTTGGCCTCTCAGCCAACCTGGTGTCAGAGCATTTCATATTATTCTGTACGTAAATCCGGGACACTCCATTTAGAATCATACTGTATGTTATGTTTGGTATGGTTACATAAGACTGGTAATGAGAACATCTAGCAACTCAATGGTTGAGAGTTCAAATCTCATCACGTGCAACGTTAGCAATTAAGCTACTTTGCATCTACATAGCATGTTAGCTAATCCTTCCCCTAACCCTACACATAATGTAACCCTTCCCCTAACCTAGCTAACGTTAGCGAGCTAGTTAATGTTAGCCACCTAGCCAGAATTTGTAACATATCATAAATTTAGCAAATTTGTAACATATCGTATGTTTTGCTAATTCGTAACATATAATACGAATTGTAATTTATAACATATCATACGAAATGGGTGATGGACATCCACAAATAAATGCATACCATGCAAAATGTAACATATCACACTAAATGGAGTGTCTCGGATAGGGCTGTGGCTAGTAAAACTAGTAAAACCAAATGCATGCTTTTCAACCGTTCGCTGCCTGCACCCGCCCGCCCGACTAGCATCACCACCCTGGACGGCTCTGACCTAGAATATGTGGACAACTACAAATACCAAGGTGTCTGGGTAGACTGTAAACTCTCCTTCCAGACTCATATTAAACATCTCCAATCCAAAATCAAATCTAGAATCGGCTTTCTGTTTCGCAACAAAACATCCTTCACTCACGCCGCCAAACTTGCCCTAGTAAAACTGACTATCCTACCGATCCTCGACTTCGGCAATGTCATCTACAAAACAGCTTCCAATACTCTACTCAGCAAACTGGATGCAGTCTATCACAGTGCCCTCCGTTTTGTAACCAAAGCCCCTTATACCACCCACCACAGTGACCTGTATGCTCTAGTCGGCTGGCCCTCGCTACATATTCGTTGCCAGACCCACTGGCTCCAGGTCATCTATAAGTCTGTGCTAGGTAAAGCTCTGCCTTATCTCAGCTCACTGGTCACGATAACTACATACCTGCGCTCCAGCAGGTATACCAAAGCCAACACCTCTTTGGCCGCCTTTCCTTCCAGTTCTCTGCTGCCAGTGACTGGAACGAATTGCAAAAATCGCTGAAGCTGGAGACTTATATTTCCCTCACTAACTTTAAACATCAGCTATCTGAGCATCTAATCGATCGCTGCAGCTGTACATAGTCCATCTGTAAATAGCCCATCCAATCTACCTACCTCATCCCCATACTGTCTTTATTTACTTTCTGCTCTTTTGCACACCAGTATCTCTACTTGCACATCACCATCTGCTCTTTTATCACTCCAGTGCTAAATTGTAATTACTTCGCTACTATGGCCTATTTATTGCCTTACCTCTTCACGTCATTTGCACACACTGTATATAGACTTTCTTTTTTTTCTATTGTGTTATTGAATGTACGCTTGTTTATTCCATGTGTAACTCTGTGTTGTTGTTTGTGTCGCACTGCTTTGCTTTATCTTGGCCAGGTCGCAGTTGTAAATGAGAACCTGTTCTCAACTTGCCTACCTGGTTAAATAAAGGTGAAATAAAAATAAATAAATAAATAAAATAAATCAGCCAACAAGATAAGTAGGTCTAATGAACAGAAAAATCACTATCCTATGTCAATCTACTGTTCCCCATAGTACAAAAGTTTATCTATTGCATTCTGTGCGAGAAATAAATATTCCAAACATAGTCTGGGACAGTTGTGGGATGCGATAGATCCCAAATGAATACAACCACTAGCATAAAAAACTGTTTTAAGCCTGACGCAACAGATGAGAATGTTATTGTAAAATGTTTATAGCAGGAAAACATTCTTCTCAAAAGTGACCCCAAATCGGATTATGCATGGAATGATTTTATTATAAAGGTTCATTTATGGTGAAAATTATCTTCACCAAACTTGAAACTCGTGATGCGTATTTATGACAACTAGGCTTTACACCAGTTTTAAAGCAGATTTACTTGGCCCACTGAATTTTAAGAAATTATTTGTCCACTTTAGTTGTGATACGAACCACCTTGAGGTGGCAGGTAGCCTAGTGGTTAGAGTGTTGGACTAGTGACCGAAAGGTTGCAAGATCAAATCCCCCGAGCTAACAAGGTAAAAATCTACTGTTCTGCTCCTGAACAAGGCAGTTAACCCACTGTTCCTAGCCTGTCATTGAAAATAAGAATTTGTTCTAAACTGACTTGCCTAGTTAAATAAAGGTAAAATATATATTTTTTATAATTATCAAAACATATAGGCCTATGGGCTAGGCTACATGAGGTGTGTGACTATGATTTGAAAACGTTGAGATAAAAAAAGCATGAGCTGTTTCTTGCTGGGCATCATTCAGTGATAATAAGTGAGTGATAGCGTAATATTGTCACCCATCACACTATTCTTGATTTAATCTTGTCTCTACATATACAAAATAAAAGATGTTTGCCATTTTTCTTTTTTTTATGTACCATTATCATGCACCTGTCTCTAACTAAACACATGTCATATATGCACTTAAATAGCGAATGCAGGACGCTTTTCCCATGGTTAATTTTCATGCCAGCCTTGTAGGCTATACTCCTGTTATAAATATAAGCAATGTGCTTAATATTAGGAAAGTTGAGAAATAAATATAGTAGGCCTAGCCTATAGAAAGGTGATGGGATCCTCATCTTTTTAATAGAGGCCATCACTCTGTTTTTCCCGCATTTGCAAAGCCTATAGAATTGTTGCGCAACATGAACTCATGGGCTCTCGCAAAGTGTTTGATTAGATTACATTTGCATTGATGTCAGAGTGATTAGAGGGACAATAATGTCACGATCAGCTAGAAGTGGTGGGTGTGGAGTCAGACGCAGAGAGCACGGTGTAGGGAAAAACGCTCCTCTTTAATCCGGCGTGTGAATACAACACCCCACACACAGCAGGCGCACAAACAAACAGGCGCTCAAAACAGGAACACGGGCACAAATGACGACATGCACGAACGTCCACCAAAACAGAGAAACAAGCCCGCACAAAAGGAGGCGGGCTTGACCGGCTTAAATAGCCCTAGAATAAAAACACAAAACAGGTGCAAACAATAGAACAATCAACAGAAAGGAAACGAGGATCGGTGGCAGCTAATAGGCCGGTGACGACGACCGCCGAACGCCGCCCGAACAGGCAGAGGAGCCACCGTCGGTGGAAGT
>QNTS01000807.1:861684-901413 GCA_003317085.1 Hucho hucho
GTAGCAATGAGAGGTAGCGGGTAACTAAATCCCACTGTGATGGCATTTAGACCTCTGTAATCAATGCACGGGCGCAGACCACCCTCCTTTTTCTTCACAAAAATGAAACTCGAGGAGACGGGTGATACGGAGGGCCGAATGTACCCTTGTCGCAGAGATTCAGTGATATAGGTCTCCATAGCCACTGTCTCCTCCTGTGACAACGGGTACACGTGACTCCTGGGAAGTGTTGCGTTTACCTGGAGGTTTATCGCGCAATCCCCTCGTCGATGAGGTGGTAATTTGGTCGCCCTCTTTTTACAGAAGGCGATAGCCAAATCGGCATATTCAGAGGGAATGCGCACAGTGGAAACCTGGTCTGGACTCTCCACCGTTGTGGCACCGATGGAAACTCCGTCACACCTACCTGAACACTCCTCTGACCACCCCTGGAGAGCCCACTGTTTCCACGAAATCATAGGGTTGTGCTTAGCCAGCCAGGGAATCCCCAGCACCACTGGAAACGCAGGCGCATCAATGAGGTATAGACTAATCCGCTCCCCATGACCCCCCTGCGTTACCATGTCCAGCGGAACCGTGGCCTCCCTGACCAGCCCTGACCCTAACGGTCCGCTATCTAGGGAGTGAACGGGGATGGGTTGATCTATCGATACTAGCGGAATACCTAGTCTCGAGGCGAGTCCGCGATCAATAAAGTTCCCAGCTGCGCCTGAATCGACTAGCGCCTTATGCTGGAGAGAGGGAAAAAACTCAGGGAAAGAGATTAATACAAACATGTGACCAACAGGGAGCTCTGAGTGAGTCTGGTGCCGACTCACCTGGGGTGACCGAGCAGTGCTCCGCCTGCCCTCTCGATTCCCAGAGGGACTCCCCCAGCACCGATCGGCAGTGTGTCCTCTCCGACCACAACTGGTGCAGGAGGAGCCTCCTCCTCCGGTTCCCCTCGATGCTGCCCCCCCAACTCCATAGGGATAGGAGCGGAAGGTTCGGAAGGTGGAACAAACAGGGCCCTTCCCGACCGTCCGCGAGCCGCCAGCAGGTTGTCCAGTCGTATGGACATGTCGATCAGCTCATCGAGGGAGAGGGTAGCGTCTCGACACGCCAACTCCCTGCGGACATCCTCCCGGAGACTACAACGGTAGTGGTCGATCAGGGCCCGGTCGTTCCACCCCGCTCCAGCAGCCAGGGTCCGAAACTCTAGAGCAAAGTCCTGCGCACTCCTCGTCTCCTGTCTAAGGTGAAACAGCCGTTCACCCGCCGCTCGGCCCTCTGGTGGGTGGTCGAACACGGCCCGGAAACGGCGGGCGAACTCCGGGTGGTTGTCCCTGGCGGAGTCTGGGCTATCCCATACTGCGTTGGCCCATTCCAGGGCTCTACCCGTCAGACAGGAGACGAGGGCGCTCACGCTCTCCTCCCCAGAGGGAGTCGGGCGGACGGTGGCCAGGTACAACTCCAACTGGAGCAGGAACCCCTTACATCCAGCCGCCGTCCCATCGTACTCCCTAGGGGGGGCGAGACGGAGCGTGCTGGATCGCCGCCGAAGGAGTCTGTTAAGGCGGGGAAGGTTGAGTGTGCGAGGGAAGGAGACCACCCCTCTCCCATCGGTCCATTCTCTCCATCATCTGGTCCATTGCTGACCCGATCCGGTGGAGGACGGTGGTGTGGTGGAGGACACGCTCCTCCATAGATGGGAGAGGGGGAGTCGCTGCTCCTGCTGACTCCATGAATGGTGCGGGCTTCTGTCACGATCAGCTAGAAGTGGTGGGTGTGGAGTCAGACGCAGAGAGCACGGTGTAGGGAAAAACGCTCCTCTTTAATCCGGCGTGTGAATACAACGCCCAACACACAGCAGGCGCACAAACAAACAGGCGCTCAAAACAGGAACACGGGCACAAATGACGACATGCACGAACGTCCACCAAAACAGAGAAACAAGCCCGCACAAAAGGAGGCGGGCTTGACCGGCTTAAATAGCCCTAGAATAAAAACACAAAACAGGTGCAAACAATAGAACAATCAACAGAAAGGAAACGAGGATCGGTGGCAGCTAATAGGCCGGTGACGACGACCGCCGAACGCCGCCCGAACAGGCAGAGGAGCCACCGTCGGTGGAAGTCGTGACAAATAGAGTCCTGAGTACCAGGCAGTTAGCAAGTTTGGTAGGAAACTAATGAGCATCAGAGGTTGGAGAAGTCTAATTACCGTGACTAAAAGGTCACGTGGAATTTGACTGCTGTCATGACTCGTGAATGCCGGTGTGGCGGTAACACGATCACCGTACTAGTCTCGGATTTATGTACAGAATGATACAAAATGCTCTGCTGCTATACCCCAACGGCCTGAGCTGCACAAGGGAAAGGAGAGTAACACGCGCTCACACACACACGGCACACACAGACACACACCATACCTGCCCCACTAGCTCTCAAACACTCACATCAAGATAAAAACAAAGAAGAAAGTCTTTACCTCAAACAACGCACATAATTGTTCACAAAGTGAATTCCGCTGAATGTGTGAAAAGATAAGGTGTCACTAATGATGGCTGAACATCTTTAAATTGGCAAGTCCTGAGAGAGAAAATGTGTCTCTGTGAAGATTACAGATTGAACATTAGGAAATTAGCTTTCATATTAAACTTCTCATTAAAAAGTAAAAACACAAACAATGAGAACGAGAGAGAGAGAGGAGAAGTGTAAGAAAGAGAGAGAGAGAGGAGAGGAGAAGTGGAAAAGAGAGAGAGACGGAGTAGAGGAGAAGTGGAAGAGAGAAGGAGGAGAGGAGAAGTGGAAGAGCGAGAGAGAGAGAGGTGGAAGAGAGTGATACAAAGAGAGAGAGAGGAGAAGTGGAAGAGAGAGTGTTACAAAGAGAGAGAGAGCGAGAGAGAGAGAGGAGAAGTGGAAGAGAGTGTGATACAAAGAGAGAGAGAGCGAGAGAGAGAGAGAGAGGAGAGGAGAAGTGGAAGAGAGAGTGATACAAAGAAAGAGAGAGAGAGAGGAGAGGAGAAGTGGAAGAGAGAGAGAGAGATTGACTCTCTCTATCTCCCTGGGGATTGTAACTCCCTGGGGCTACTGCACCATGTTCACAGGATGTGGTTGATCTAAGCCAGAGTCCCAAGAGAATTATTCCTACTTTAACCTGACAAGTGACAACCACCACACCAAACAATTACCCCATGGGGTCAGAGATACAGGCCCTCAAATGTCAGAATTTGAAAGTGTGATACAACACAGGGACACTTAATAACAGTGATGAGATAAAACTGTTGTCTTTTTGTCACACAACAAATCTTGACTCGACAAAATAGCTGAGGAGAGGAGAATACGATATTTTCTACTGAAATGTACTTCTATCAAGCATTTGGTAGACAAGGAGCACTGGAGGAAAACGGTAACTTGTTTTTCTGTCAAGGTCAGTTAGAACTCTTCTATAACTCAGGTATGGTGAAGTGCTCAAGCGGGATGGCTTGAGGGGAAATCTGCAGTTCAAACAACAACAAAATGCATCTCTCCGCTGTCAAATCCATAGACAGAGCAATGGATGCAAGGATTGACCATCCATGACATCAAACGTATAGTTTTACCCATGGTACCTGTGTTTACAGTTACATTGTTTACAAACAATTAAGTAAAACAAGCTCATATTTTGAGTTCTGATGGAGAACGACAGTTGAACTAATCTTATGACGCATTTGTAAGTTATATTCTTCAAGAATCAATGGGTATTCATAAAGAAATCCTAAATGGATGTACCAATCGGAGAATGCTCTTTTAATTAAATAGCTGTGGCTATGAACTGTCTCCAGGCACGTATTTTTGGAGAAAAAAAATGAGAATGGACTCTACCTACATGTGTATTTATCCTACTGTTTTATCAAACAAATGTCAATTTTCTTTCACATCCTTACACAACCTGTTCTTTGACATTTTGAAGCATTAAGTCAAAAAGCCAATAACATTTTTTTTGACTACCCAATGGATGAATCTGGCCCATTTCTGTTTTTATCATCAGAGAAGCATCCAGACCGAAGATTGAACAACACAACACAGGACACAAAACATTACTTGATTTGTTTTAATTTTTTAAAGACAATCCAGAAAAATGAAACAAATAAAAATATGATAATGACTAAAGCATGTTTATGGGGGAATTCACCTTGCACCACCAAAGCATAACACCTGCCTACATGGGTGATGTGCAGCAGGTTTTTTGTACTTCAAAGCTTAGAACATTACAGATGCTGAAGGGAGAAATTATGGCACTATTTCAAACCATGAACCAAATATAAAATACAACTGCACTAAACTACATAGCAGGTTATAATAATAAACCTTGATTGAAATTGCCTTGAATTCCAACTATGACTATACCAGCCCAAGGCGCACGTATGCACATACAGTACTAAATACGAGCTGGTCTTGACAGAGTGAGACATGAACTGAGTGGGTAGTACAACTAATCCTGCCAGTGTGAATAAGCACTAATCGTGAACTGTGAAAATGTGCACTGGATTCTGTCCATAAAATCCCTTCAGTCCCTACTGGGAGTGCCTCTACTCCTAATGAATTCTGGAGCATGTCATAGATACCGTTTAAAAGTTTGGGGTCACTTAGAAATGTCCATGTTTTTGAAAGAAAAGCACATTTTTTGTCAATTAAAATAACATCAAATTGATCAGAAATACAGTGTAGACATTGTTAATGTTGTAAATGACTATTGTAGCTGGAAACGGTTGATTTTTTTATGGATATCTACAGTACATAGGCCCATTATCAGCAACCATCACTCCTGTGTTCCAATGGCACATTGTGTTAGCTAATCTAAGTTTATCATTTTAAAAAGGCAAATTGATCATTAGAAAACCCGTTTGCAAATATGTTAGCACAGCTGAAAACTGTTATCCTGATTAAAGAAGCAATTAAACTGGCCTTTTATAGACTAGTTGTGTATCTGGAGCATCAGCATTTGTGGGTTCGATTACAGGCTCAAAATGGCCAGAAACAAAGACCTTTCTTCTGAAACTCATCAGTCTATTATTGTTCTGAGAAATGAAGGCTATTCCATGCGTGAAATTGCAAAGAAACTGAAGATCTCGTACAACACTGTGTACTACTTCCTTCACAGAACAGCGCAAACTGTCTCTAACCAGAATAGAAAGAGGAGTGGGAGGCCCCGGTGCACAACTGAGCAAGAGGACAAGTACATTAGGGTGTCTAGTTTGAGTCCTCAATAGTGAAGAGGCGACTCCGGGATACTGGCCTTCTAACTTTTGAACGGTAGTGTATGTACAACCATGGTATTGATCAGAGCGTTTAGCTGTACACAGAAATGGGCAGTATTTCTGTTACATGTATTTCAAATATGTATTTCAAATACTTCTGAGTATTTTGTCATTTTTATTACACTGGGCTGAACTGCACTCCAATGTATTTTGTAACAAGATACAAATTACAACTCTAAAAAGTATTTTTAAAATGCAAAACTATTTTCTATAATATTTTTTACAGTGGTTCACCATTTTGGTGGTCCCCTTTCACCCTACATTGGTATCTTAAGTCTGATGGCACTATGGTGTGATAAGAGCATCTGCTAAATTACAGTGCCTTCAGAAAGTATTCATACCCCTTGACTTACTTCACATTTTTTGTTGTGCTGAATTCAAAATTAATTAAATTGATTTTTTTTCTCATCCTTCTCCACACTACCCCAAAATGACAAATGGAAAACATGTTTTTATAAATCTTTGCATATTTAAATATAAATGTGTATGTAAAAAATCAACAATTGCAAAGCATGCAGAGTATTATTTTAACGCAGCAGGTTTGGAGAATTAACGTAGCAGGTTAGGAGAATTAACGTAGCAGGTTAGGAGAATTCGGTTAAACTGTATCCCATCTACTGTAGATATGTGCCCGAAACACGGCCAATTTTAATACATTTTGATCCAGAGTGATTTACAGTCAATGCATTCAACTAGATAAACAACATATTTTTGTCATAGCAAGTAACCATTAATGAATATGTTGTTTCTGTTCGGGCTGGCTACTTGCGAATGTATTTCAAAATATTAAATACATGTATTTTAATGAAATACATTTCAAAATACAAATATTTTGTAATACATTTTGATACATTGATCTTTATGGTATTTTGTAATTGTATTTTGTACTTTTATCCCATCCGTGGCTGTATACATAACCAATGGCCAGACTGACATATACCAGACCTGGGTTCAAATACATGTGTATGTATTTGAGTATCTGGTATTTAAAATACTTTTTTGTTTGTATTTGAGTATTTTTTTCATTTTTCAGTACACTATAATTAGTCTGGCTAACCTTGTTTGTGCTCTTTTATTATGATAGGCAGTGAGGAGAGCACTTTTTATTCAGGCGTCTTTAGTAGCGACTCAAAGTACTACAAGTCAAAGTACAAAGTCTCTCTCTGGAATGCTTACATTGGCATCATTACTTATAAACAAGAACATTGAAGTCGACTAGAGCTCAATGAGGTACAATAACGATACCAGGAAAGGAATTCATATGTGCTTGTCTATCCTCTATGCCAGGGATTAGCTGTATACCAGATCATTCTGTAAGCCAGGGTACTGTTATATACCAGAGGGGGAGAAGAGGCTTCTGGAGGCTTCTGATAGGAGGCCATACAAGTTAAGAGTATCAATTTTCCAAGAGAGATAATTGGTTAGTTCACTTTCAATACTCAGACATCCAGCAAGGACAATTGTGTCAAAAGTGTTTGCTCTCATGCACCTTGCTCTTTTTTTAAATGTATTTTTACCATATTACAAACCTTTTTTTCTTAACATTTTGACTTTCCCTAAACAACCCAGAAAGGTGTCTCTTATCAATAACCAGATACTATTAGTCAGTCTTCAACGGGGGGAAAGGATGTTGTTCCGTTTTTGACAGCTGCCAAAGGAACATGTGATTTCACACATCCTGACCTCCGTGGAGGGTCTCAGTTTCTGACAGCCTCTCTAATAAGCCTGGTGGAATCCACAAAGCCTCCCGCGCCAGGCTCAGTCAGGGATCTATCAAATTCAAGGCTAGGCACTTCACTGACAGTACTGTACAGCACACACAGTGTCCTAGATCTTAAGCCTGCTATCTACGTATGAAGGGGAGGAAAAAATGATATCAATCAATATTATGAACAATAAAGTCAGCACCTATGGTGTGTAAAGTGTACAGAGTAAAATAAAGAAAGATCTAGCTTGTAGATTATAGCCTACTTCTAGCTGTACTGTGTGTCGTATCTGTCCATTCAGTACACTCTAAATGACATAATCCCTGGATAAGATGTTATCTCAAAGTATACATTCAACCCCTCACAATCAAGTGTGAGATTCTCTATACATTTCCGTTTAAACGATACGCTATCAAGATCCATCCTTAAAAGGCAGTGTGGCCAGTTGCCTATTGAACAGACACTCAAGGGAGAGAAAAAACACACACTCTAATGTAAACACGCCTTAGCACGAGGAAAGATTTCTTTAAATGTGAGCTTGGAATCTGCTCGAGAAACTTACGAGTGATCACGCCCCATGTACAGAGAGCGTAACTCTTCTCAACAACACGTTATTGTGTTTATGTGAGAAAAGAGGTACGGATTCCTCTTCAGGGTCAAGGACAGCCAGCCCATTTCTCTGTGAAGTGGTGGAGACCATGACTACAAGAGCTTTTCTGTATACTCTCTCTCTCCCCCCTCTCACTCTCTCTATACACACAATTGTTCACCCTAGCTCAAACACAGCAGAGGACACAGAGTCAACAGACCAAATACTAGGACGTCCTGGTGAAAATAATCTATATATAAAAGCTCCATTGAACAGAGGGAGTTGTCCGTGGAAACTTGGCTGGAATACAAATATTTCTAAAGGTTTTATTAAGGCTTGTACAGAATGTTAAGAGATGGCTATTGGATTACAATAGCAATGTTGTTGTTGTTTTTAGGACATATGGGGCTCTATTTTCGTCTTGCATTAAGGCAGCGCTATTGTCAAACGCACGCTCATTGGCAATTTCAACTTGTAAAAGCCGGCGCTCTGCTATTAATCAACACTTGCACCACGGTTAGTAATTAAAATGTCTAACATCAGCTTGATTGCGCTGTGGTGTGAGGGGTGGAAATATTTGAGGTGTGTCCTGAAAAATGTGTGCCAAAGTGCCAATTTCAGGCAGAAAGCACAACTGGAGATATTTAAGACCCACCAAAAGCTGGTGTTAGCGGTAGGCCTAAGGCAGGTGGTTATGGCATAAATTTTGCCAACGGAGGCACTCGTAGCCTATCACCAATGTTAAATAAAATATCACCTTTGGGAGCAGTAAAACCATCAACAGACATTCCCCTTTTCTTCTTTTCATTGGATGCGCCTTCAGAAAGTATTCACACCCTGTCACACATACTCCAGCTCCCTCCCTCAGGTGCTCAACGTCACCGGTCTACTAACCACCGGTCCTGGCTTCATTATTACGCACACCTGTTCCCCTTCATTACGCACACCTGGTCGTCATTCCCTCCTTGATTACTCCCCCTTTATTTGCATTAAATTGAGATTGTGTGTCACTGGCCTACACACAATACCCCATCATGTCAAAGTGGAAATACATTAAGACATTTTTACAAATTAACTAAAAATTGAAAATCTGAAATGTCTTAAATCAAGAAGTATTCAATCCCTTTGTTATGGCAAGCCTAAATAAGTTCAGGAGTAAAAATGTGCTTAACAAGTTCCATAATAAGTAGCATGGATTCACCCGTGTGCAATAATAGTATTTAACATGATTTTTGAATGATTACCTCTTCTCTGTGCCACAAACATACAATTAACTGTAAGGTCACTCAATCGAGCAGTGAATTTGAAACACAGATTAAACCACAAAGACCAGGGAGGTTTTCCAATGCCTCACAGAGAACGGCACATTGCATGTACGCATGGTAAAGTTATTAATAACCAGCTCAGGGATTTCATCATGAAGCCAATGTTGACTTTAGAACAGTTACAGAGTTTAATGGCTGTGATAGGAGAAAACTGAGGCTGGGTCAACAACATTGTAGTTATAGTGCATTCGGAAACAATTCAGACCCCCAGACTTTTTCTGCATTCTGTTATGTTACAGCCTTTCTCTAAAATGTATTAAATGACCCCGCCCCCCTCAATCTACACACAATACCCCATAATGACAAAGCAAAAACTGTTTTTTAGAAATGTGTGCAAATTCATAAAAAAACAAAAAACTGAAATATCATATTTACATAAGTATTCAGAGCCTTTACTCGGTACTTTGTTGAAGCACCTTTGGCAGTGATTACAGCCTCGATTCTTCTTGGGTATGACACACCTGTATTTGGAGAGTTTCTTCCAACCTTCTATGCAGATCCTCTCAAGCTCTGTCAGGTTGGATGGGGAGTGTCGCTGCACAGATATTTTCAGGTCTCTCAAGAGATGTTCGATCAGGTTAAATTGCTCCAGAGCAAACTTGAGGGACAGGGGCAAATTATTCAATTTCTGTTAGTCACGTGTGTGGCACTTGTTCAGTTTATGTCTCAGTTGTTGAATCTTGTTATGTTCATACAAATATTTACACATGTTAATTTTGCTGAAAATAAACGCAGTTGACAGTGAGAGGACGTTTATGTTTTTTGCTGAGTTTACATCTCGTGTCGGAGGTGTTGAATTGCGGCTCCACTTTGTCCCTGTACCGACATTTCACTTGTTTGATTGAGTTGCAGAGGGAATAACTACACTGTTTATATTCGGCCATAATCCCAGTCCTCTTTCCATGGTTAAATGCAGTGATTCACGCTCTCACTTTTGTGCGAATACCGCCATCTATCCATGGTTTCTGGTTAGGGTAGGTTTTAATAGTCACAGTGGGTACAACATCTCCAATGCACTTCCTTATAAACTCACTCACGGAATCAGCGTATAAATCAATGTTATTCTCTGAGGCTGCCCGGGACATTTCTGATTGGTCAGACCAGCGTTGAATAGTTGTAGTAACGGGTACATCATGTTTGAGTTTGTGCCTATAGGACGGTAGGAGCAAAATGGAGTCGTGATTGGATTTGCGAAAGGGAGGGCGGGGGAGGGCCTTGTATGCATCACGGAAGTTAGAGTATCAGTGACCCAGTGTATTGCCTGCATGAGTGCTACAGTGAATATGCTGATAGAATTTGTTCTCAAGTTTGCTTTGTTCAAATATCCAGCTACAATAAATGCAGCCTCAGGATATATGGTTTCCAGTTTGCATAGAGTCCAGTGAAGTTCTTTGAGGGCCGTCGTGGCATCGGCTTGAGGAGGGATATACACGGCTGTGTAATAACCGACTCAGGTGATAATAATTATCTTGGGAGATAATATGGACTTGAGTTCCTGTACGTTGTTACGATTACACCATGTGTCGTTAATCATGAAGCATACACCCCCACCCTTCTTCTACCCAGAGAGGAGTTTATTTCTGTCGGCGTGACGCATAAAGAATCCCGGTGGCTGTATCAACTCCGACAACATATCCCAAGAGAGCCATGTTTCCGTGAAACAGACAATGTTACAATCCCGGATGTCTCTCTGGAAAGCAACCCTTCCCCTTATTTAATCTACCTTGTTATCATGAGACTGGACATTGGCGAGTAATTTACTCGGAAGTGGTGGGTGGTGTGCACGCCTTCGAAGTCTGACCAGGAGGCCGCTCCGTCTACCTCTTCTGCGGCGATGTTGTTTCGGGTCGGCATCTGGAATCAGATCCAATGTCCTGGGTGGTGGTGCGAACAAAGGATCCGCTTCAGGAAAGTCATATTCCTGGTCGTAATGTTGTTAAGTTGACATCACTCTGACATCCAATAGTACTTCCTGGTTGTATGTAATAACACTTAAGATTTTCTGGGCTAACAATGTAAAAAAACAAAATACTGCATAGTTTCCAAAGGACTAGAAGCGAAGTGACCATCTCTGTCGGCAAGATTTTGCAATTTTGTTGCAATTTTCCAACAACACGATTTAATAAAGTATCATAAATGAGTAATTTACACTCAGTAAAAATACTCATGGCTGTGGGTAAAAATCTGAACAGCTGTGGAGCTTTTGGGCAGGATGAACCCATTGTATTTTGGCAGATAGCGTGTCGTGTAGGAGTGATGTGGTCTGACGTAAGACAATGGGATGAACCTGTTACTGTGTAGCAAGGGCCCCAGGACCAGTGGAAGCAAAATAGCCCCATAACATTAAAGATCCAGCACCATATTTTACAGTATGGGTTCTTTTCTGCTTATGCATCCTTATTTCAATGCCAAACCCACCACTGGTGTGCGTGGCCAAAGAGCTCTATTTTCATGTCATCCAACAAATGTAAACGCCTGGAGTTTGCTAAACAGCATTGGCACCTGTGCTATGGTCAGATAACATGAAAGCAGAGCTCTTTGGCCACAGACTATGTATTGGACACTCAGTAAGGCCTCATAGTAGAACAACCCCCCAGGAGAAAGTCATCTCTGTATTGACAGAGCCTTGGCTTGCAAGATCCCTGTGTACTGTGAATCACAGGCGAGAAGGCTTAGTGTCCTTGAAATATCAGTATCTCTCTTACTTTGATTAAATGTTCATAGTCAACACCGCTGCTTGCACTTCTGGAGAGTGTTAGTTTGTTTACCTCTTACAACATTATATCTGCTCTTTAATATGGGTGTGATATGGGTGTGATTTTATTCATAGTATCTGTTCAATGTTCAAAACAAATTATTTATGAATACATGCAGAGATACCATCAGTTCACACCGAGGTCCCAGATTGCTAAGAGGCTATTTGAAAGAAACAGCACAAGAGAAACCAGAGAGAAATGTATGTGGGTGAGAGAGCACATTTCACATTGATTACCACCCAGGGAAAGACTTATTCCCAAATCCCTGTTTCAATTTAATGCCTTTATCCAAACCTGTAGTTGAAAACCGAACAAAAGCGGTAAAATTGATACACGTCCAATTGCTTGGCATTCCAGCAGCACAGCAAGTTGTTTTATAGTCTACAACAGTATATTTCACTGGGTGCTCACAAGCTAATGGGCCTTGAATGCTAATGGAATAGGTGAGTGATAGATTAAACATGCTTACCGATTGCTACCTGGCCAGAGCTGCCAGGACCAGTGTTGCTTAGTCTGTCTGTCACTGTTCCCAACACTGATAGGGGAATAGCCAGTTAGTATCAGAAACAAGCCCTGAGCTCATTTTCCATTTAGCAACTCTCATCACTTACATACAGAACAATCAGGGGTGATTGGTGCCTTGGCATGCTGAGTGTATAATTAGTGGCATAGAGCAGGTACAGTCCAGCTATGATCACATTATGAGGATGAGAGTAATGACTCCTCTTGACATTTGTCAAAGCATGGCGCCATGATAAGGATAACAAGTCTTCAACTTTACTGGCATTGGACATTGGGGCACTGCTTATTTATGATCCATAGCCTAATATATGCCCAAATACTGCGAGGAGAACCACAAAGCAGACCAGGCTCCAGAGACATGTTCTGTATTCAAAGAGTAACATCTATGTCATTTCTTCTCAGTGCTTACAGTAAGTGCTATATATTCAGAGGTACAGTATGTAAAAGGAGTGTAAAACATACCAGGAACAAAGTCAGGAAGCCAGCAGGTTGAGCTTGTATTCATTCCTACTTTTTAACACTCCTGAATTATATAACACTGTGTCAGGTATGTCACACTCATCTCATCTCTGTTACAATTTTGATAATGGTTAAACACATTTCAGAATTGCTGTAGGGTACAACACCACAACCACATGGCCAGTGGCCCACCAGACTGATGATACCCAATATGTTTTTTCCCTCCACGGTAGCTGATCTAAAAGTGTAAAAGTTTGAGTATCCAACCCTAGCAAAATAAATTACTTGTATGCCCCCAGCAGTCTCGCTCGGGTTGATGGTTCTCTGGAAGTCTGCCCTGAACTGCTTCCCTCTATATCACAGCACCATTTTCTACTTGAGGCGTCAAAACTGATCAAAGGAAGACTCGTGGCCCTTAAACTTATTTAAACAGCCTTCAGGGTTGGTGTTTTACTCAATTCAAGATGGTGCCGACAGAGATGGTCGCCTCGCTTCGAGTCCTTAGGAAGCATACATTTTTTAAAATGTATTTCTTACATTGTTACCCCAGGAAATCTTAAGTCTTATTACATACAGCAGGGAAGAACTACTGGATATAAGAGCGACGTCAACTTACCAACATTACGACCAAGAATACAACTTTCCCGAAGCGGAACCTCTGTTTGGACCACCACCCAGGACAAATGGACCTAATCCCAGAAGTCAAACCAAAACAACGGCGCCACAGAAGGGGCAGACGGAATAGCCTCCTAGTCAGGCTCCATAGACGTGCACATTGCCCACCGCTCCAGAGTATACTACTCGCCAATGTCCAGTCTATTGACAACAAGGTCGATGAAATTCGAGCAAGGGTTGCCTTCCAGAGAGACATCCGAGATTGTAACATTCTCTGTTTCATGGAAACATGGCTCTCTTGGGATATGTTGTCGGAATCGGATCAGCCAGTGGGTTTCTCCATCGCGCCGACAGAGATAAACTCCTCTCTGGGAAGGGTAGAGGTGTATGCTTCATGATTAACGACTCATGGTGTAATCATAACATACAGGAACTCAAGTCCTTATGCTCACCTGACCTAGAATTCCTTACAATCATATGCCGGCCATATTACCTCCCAAGAGAATTCTCGTCAAAGCTGTGTACATTCCCCATCAAGCAGACACCAAGACGGCCCTCAAGGAACTTCACTGGACTCTATGTAAACTGGAAACCATATACGTATCTTGAGGCTGCATTTATTGTAGCTGGGGATTTTAACAAAGAAAATTTGGGAACAAGGCTACCTAAATTCTATCAGCATATTGATTGCACTATGCGCGGGTGTAACTGCTACTCTAACTTCCGCAATGCATACAAAGCCCTCCCCCGCCCTCCCTTCGGCAAATCCAACCAAGATGCCATCTTGCTCCTACCGTCTTATAGGTAGAAACTCAAACAGGATGTACCAGTGACTAGAACCATTCAACGCTGGTCTGACCAATCGGAATCCACGCTTCAAGATTGTTTTGATCACGCGGACTGGGATATGTTCCGGTGAGCCTCAGATAACATCGATCTATACGCTGACTCTGTGAGTGAGTTTATGAAGAAGTGCATTGAAGATGTTGAACGCACTGTGACTAGCCTAACCAGAAACCATGGATGTATGGCGGCATTCGCGTAAAATTGAAAATGCAAACCACTGTATTTAACCATGGAAAGAGGTCTGGGAATATGACTGAATATAAACAGTGTATTTATTATCCTCCGCAAGGCAATCAAACAAGCGAAATGCCGGTACTGGGACAAAGTGGAGTCGCAATTCAAAGGCTCAGACCCAAAATGTATGTGGCAGGGAAATCACAGACTACAAAAAGAAAACCAGCCACGTCACGGACACCGACGTCACGCTTCCAAACAAACTAAACACCTTCTTTGCCTGCTTTGAGGAGAATACAGTGCCACCGTCACGGCCCGCTAACAACGACAGCATTCAACACCATTGTACCCTCCAAGCTCATCATCAAGCTGGAGGCCCTGGGTCTCAACCCCGCCCTGTGCAATTGGGTAATGGACTTTCTGATGGGCAACCCCCAGGTGGTGAAGGTAAGAAACACTGGGGCCCCATAAGGGTGCATGCTCAGCCCCCTCCTGTACTCCCTGTTCACCCACGACTGCGTGGCCATGCACGCCTCCAACTCAATCATCAAGTTTGAAGATGACACAACAGTAGTGGGCTTGATTACCAACAATGATGAGACAGCCTACAGGGAGGAGGGGAGGGCACTCGGAGTGTGGTGTCAGGAAAACAACCTCTTACTCAACGTCAACAAAACAAAAGAGATGATCGTGGACTTCAGGAAACAGCAGAGGGAGCACCCCCCTATCAATTCTGTTATAGTCACAGACAGTATTTTAACAGTTTTAGAAATGTCAAAGTGTTTTCTATCCAATGCTACCAATTATATGCATATCCAGGCTTCTGGGCCTGAGTAACTAGAAGAACAAGCAATTCGCTACACTTGCATTAACATCTGCTAACCATGTATGTGACCAATACAATTTGATTTGATTTTGATGAGGTCAGTAGATACACATGGTAGACTGTATGTGCTCAGGCGGTTTGGCAGTCCCAAGGAGATGAGACAGTAGCCATTGTGTACTGTGAAAATGTGCAAAAATGCCTGACCCTGAATATGACTTCTCTTTTACTTCTCCATGTTTTATCTCTGTCCCTCTGCCTATGAGGGCCCGCCCGACTAGCATCACCACCCTGGACGGCTCTGACCTAGAATACGTGGACAACAACAAATACCTAGGTGTCCGGCTAGACTGTAAACTCTTCTTCCAGACTCACATTAAACATCTCCAATCCAAAAATAAATCTATAATCGGCTTTCTATTTCGCAACAAAGCCTCCTTCACTCATGCTGCCAAACTTGCACTAGTAAAACTGACTATCCTACCGATCCTCAACTTCGGCAATGTCATCTACAAAACAGCTTCCAATACTCTACTCAGCAAACTGGATGCAGTCTATCACAGTGCCATCCGCTTTGTCACCAAAGCCCCTTATACCACCCACCACTGTGACCTGTATGCTCTAGTCGGCTGGCCCTCGCTACATACTCGTCGCCAGACCTACTGGCTCCAGGTCATCTACAAGTCCCTGCTAGGTAAAGCCCCGCCTTATCTCAGCTCGCTGGTAACCATAGCAGCACCCACCCGTAGCACTCGCTCCAGCAGGTATATCTCTGGTCACCCCCAAAGCCAATTCCTCTTTTGGCCGCCTTTCCTTCCAGTTCTCTGCTGCCAATGACTGGTACGAACTACAAAAATCATTGAAACTGGAGACACTTATCTCCCTCACTAGTTTTAAGCACCAGCTGTCAGAGCAGCTCACAGATCACTGCACCTGTACATAGCCCAACCAACTACCTCGCAGGATCATCTGAGACCAGCCACCTGGACAGCTGATGAAACTGTGGGTTTGCACAACCAAAGAATTTCTGTATAAACTGTCAGAAACTGTCTCAGGGGAAGCTCATCTGTGTGCTCATCGTCCTCACCAGGTTCTTGACCTGACTGCAGTTCGGTGTCGTAACAGACTTCAGTGGGAAAATGGTCACTTTCGATGACCACTGGCATGCTGGAGAAGTGTGCTCTTTACGGATGAATCCCTGTTTCAACTGCACCGGGCAGATGGCAGACCATGTGTATGGAGTCGTGTGGGCGAGTGGTTTGATGATGTCAACGTTGTGACAGAGTGCCCCATGGTGGAGGTGGGGTTATGGTATGGGCAGGCATAAGTTACGGACAATGAACACAATTGCATTTTATCGATGGCAATTTGAATGCACAGAGATATCGTGACGAGATCCTAAGTCCAATTGTTGTGCCATTCATCCGCCGCCATCACCTCATGTTTCAGCTTGATAATGCACAGCCCCATGTTGCAAGGATCTGCACACAATTCCTGGAAGCTGAAAATGTTGCAGTTCTTCAATGGCCTGCATACTCACTAGACATGTCACCCATTGAACATATTTGGGATGCTCTGGTTCGATGTGTACGACAGTGTGTTCCAGTTCCCGCCAATATCCAGCAACTTTGCACAGACATTGAAGAGGAGTGGGACAACATTCCACAGGCCACAATCAACAGCCTGATCAACTCTATGCGAAGGAGACGTGTAGCTCTGCATGAGGCAAATGGTGGTCACACCAGATACCGACTGGTTTTCTAATCCACGCCCCTACCTTTTTTTAAGGTATCTTTGACCAACAGATTCATATCTGTATTCCCAGTAATGTGAAATCCATAGACTAGGGCCTAATTAAATTATTTCAATTGACTGATTTCCTTATATGAACTGTAACTCAGTAAAATCTTTGAAATTGTTGCATATTGCGTTTATATTTTTGTTCAGTGTAGTTCCAATGTCAACAGTTGTGTCTAAAGCTCCAAGATTTCAGTGAATTACGTGATGAATAATTTCACACAACAGGAGGACATGAAACAATAAGGGCATATCAAGTCTTGCGTGGAGGTGTAAACACTAAAATCAACTAAAACCCAGAGCCTCCTTTTGCCATTGAAATGCTCAGTCTAATTGCGTGGGTGTGTTAATACAACTTTGAAAATATTTACATACACCACCCTGATTGGCTGATAGGATCATCTTCTCCAGTCCTCGGGGGCCTGATTGGTGTCACACTTTTTCTCCATCCCTAGCAAACACAGCTGATTAATCAAATTGCATTCTAAACTGAAGATCATGATTAGGTGATTATTGGAGTCAGGTGTGTTAGCTGAGGCTGGGGCAAAACTGTGTCACCAATCAGGCCCCCGAGGACTGGAATTACCCACCCCTGATCTAGACTCTAGAGCCTACCCTGCTTACCCATTCAAAGTAGGAGGATATATATGCAAATAAAAGATGACTGGTCATTGGTCAGAATAATCAGATCAGATTGTGATGTAATGCTGTGGGCCAAAAACTCCATCCCACCTGAACAGGCTGAAATTCCAGGTGTTTTATTTCAAAAAGCTCTTACACTAAAAGGGCATTATATAATTTTCACAATTTCAGACTATTATTATGACCTCATAGTGTGGAAAGACAATTAAACAAAAAACTGAAAATCACATTTTTGACCACACTGACCCTTTAATGTGTTTTGATGTTCATCACCACCCACACACTGTGGCTTAAAATCCTGCTATCAAAAGTCACTGATAATTTCATCAGAAGTTCTACTTCTCTCCTGAGGTCTATCCTAAGGGTGCACAGATTGAAAAACATTTAACATCTGAGTCTTAACAAGTCAGTTAGTTTGCCCTGCTTTGGACCAAAAAGCTAGGGTGGAGAGAAACCATTTTTGTAGAGATCTGATCAATACCACCAAGACATGCAAGTAACCAATCTTAATCAGGGAGCACGAAGCAAGGATGAGCTGTCTTTCAGAGAAACCGAATACATGGGAAAACATAATTTGTTTCTTCCTGAAAACAGAGTACCTTTTCTTAGATGGCAGTTCAATTCAAAGATCCTAGTTCTTATTATGTGCAAACTTGTTCCTGAGATTGTTTCAGTAATGAGGTTGTACATTTTCTATAATTCAAAATTGTAGTAATTTTTGAATGAGTAGCACATTATCATTACTAGGTTAAGACATCAGTGCTTTCACATAATGTCTCCACTTACCTTCATGAATACTGCCCTTATTCCAATGTAATTTGTCATGTCTACCACCTTCTGTTTCTTACACAACTGACATCAAAGTGCTGAAACTAAACATCCGGGTAGACAGAGGTAGAAGTCACATTTCATCCAGCACCGTCAGTACGGGAAACACACTTGACAAATGACATTCACAGTATTACCATGGAACTGACATATACAGTGGGGCAAAAAGGTATTTAGTCAGCCACCAATTGTGCAAGTTCTCTCACTTAAAAAGATGAGAGAGGCCTGTAATTTTCATCATAGGTACACTTCAACTATGACAGACNATTTATTTGCAAATTATGGTGGAAAATAAGTATTTGGTCAATAACAAAAGTTTATCTCAATACTTTGTTATATACCCTTTGTTGGCAATGACAGAGGTCAAACGTTTTCTGTAAGTCTTCACAAGGTTTTCACACACTGTTGCTGGTATTTTGGCCCATTCCTCCATGCAGATCTCCTCTAGAGCAGTGATGTTTTGGGGCTGTCGCTGGGCAACACGGACTTTCAACTCCCTCCAAAGATTTTCTATGGGGTTGAGATCTGGAGACTGGCTAGGCCACTCCAGGACCTTGAAATGCTTCTTACGAAGCCACTCCTTCGTTGCCCGGGCGGTGTGTTTGGGATCATTGTCATGCTGAAAGACCCAGCCACGTTTCATCTTCAATGCCCTTGCTGATGGAAGGAGGTTAAAAACGATAAAAAAACTGATCAGTAACCTCATTGAAAAATTTAGCTGATCTAAGAGGAGGCATGGCTATTCACTAGACCTTTTGTGTTTTAAGTATTTGGGATTCATTCTAAACTCACATCCGGGATCTGTCAGCAACTTATGTAAATGTTCCCTCACCTGTTTGCATAGTTGATGTGATATACAACTATGACTTGTTACTGCTACTCTCAACGAGAGTAAATGTTATTTAACTGTGAGTCTACCTATGAATATGACCACACCAAGGTTGACAATGGTGTGGAAGCAAGTTTGACAGTGCATATCACAATCATCTCGCTAAGTTTGGGAGAGGAACATTTATTTAAGACCAGATAGTCATTTTTTTACACTATATTAAAACATTAGGCAGGTGAGATATTTGTTTTTGTCCTCTGTTCACTGGAGTTGAAAGTAGACAAGAGATGTCTGAGTTTTCTGAGTTAAGCGATTACAGAGCTGTCTGGGTTGACACAAGTTATTTTACCTTATGTCAAAATCAAACCTTGACATTTCAGAGAGAATCTGACACACTTCCATTGCATCCATCCCCAGAATGAATTGGGATGAACCTGTGGCTCCTCTAAAGTCTATTAGTGGATGAGGGGCAGGTCATTTGAAAAGGTCCTGTCAACAATGACAGGGTCCTCTGTAAAAACCAGGAGTCTGTATCGATCTGTCAAATAAACAAGCCAGCGCTAAGAATAGTGAGTGAACACAGAGCAAACATTGGACATGTGCTTCTCTGAATCATTTTCTCCAACTTTCTCTTTTGATTTCCTGGGAGGGACTAGATGGAATAGCCGATGAATCCCTTGAGAAATAAGACTATAAATACAGTGCATTCGGAAAGTATTCAGACCCCTTCCATATTTCCACATTTTGTTACATTACATCCTTAGTCTAAAATCAATTAAATAATTTTCTCTTCATCAATCAACACACAATACCCAATGACAAATCAAAGACACTATACCTAATGACAAATCAAAACCAGAAATACCTTATTTACATAAGTATTCAAACCCTTTGCTATGAGACTCGAAATTGAGCTCATGTGCATTCTGTTTCCATTGATCATCCTTGAGATGTTTCCACAACTTGGAGTTCATCTGTGGTAAATTCAATTGACTGGACATGATTTGGAAAGGCACACACCTGTCTATATAAGGTCCCACAGTTGACAGAAACAAGATTCTCTGGTCTGATGAAACCAAGATTGAACTCTTTGGCCTGAATGCCAAGCGTCACGTCTGGAGGAAACCTGGCACCATCCCTACGGTGAAGAATGGTGGTGGCAGCATCATCCTGTGGGGATGTTTTTCAGCGGCAGGGACTGGGAGACTAGCCAGGATCGAGGGAAAGATGAATGAAGTACAGAGAGATCCTTGATGAAAACCTGCTCCAGTGTGCTCAGGACCTCAGACTGGGGCGAAGGTTCACCTTCTAACAGGACAACTACCCTAAGCACACAGCCAAGACAATGCAGGAGTGGCTTTGGGATCTCTGAATGTACTTGAGTGTCCCAGCCAGAGCCCGGACTTGAACATCTCTAAGACCTGAAAATAGCTGTGCAGCGACGCTCCCCATCCAACCTGACAGAGCTTGAGAGGAACTGCAGAGAAGAATGAGAGAAACTCCCCAAATACAGGTGTGCCAAGCTTGTAGCGTCATACCCAAGAAGACTCGAGGCTGTAATCGCTGCCAAAGGTGCTTCAACAAAGTACTGAGTAAAGGGTCTGAATACTTCTGTAAATGTAATATTTCCCTTTTTTCTTTTATAGATGTGCAAAAATAAAATAAAAAACTGTTTTTGATTTGTTATTATGGGGTATTGTGTGTAGACTGATTAAAACGATTTAATCAATTTTAGAGTAAGGCTGTAACGGAACAAAATGTGGAAAAAGTCAAGGGATCTGAATACTTTCCCAATGCACTCAGTCATTGTGTTTTTTATGTAATGTCCACAATCAACTCCAATCGACACCATTTCCAAGGGCCTGCAATGTCCACCATAATGGTTGGTGGAAGGAAATGTTAGGCCTAGATTCAAGTGGTTTTCCATTTCACAGTTACCATGGACATTTCATCCTATTTACCAGTCATATTCCATGTTTCAGATTCCCATCTCCCATACCCAATCTCTTTTTATATCAGGGCTGTCCAATACCCACCCTAAATTATGAAAATGGCCAGGTAAAACAAGCATTTTTTTCATAGCATTATGAGCATAGTTTATCTTTGTCCACTTGAGAAATATGACGCTAGTTTTGACTGCTCAGAGACATCACTTCCTGCTGACAGCATCAGCTAGGTGATCATCAAATCTCTAAGGTCATAATTAGGACTGCATATTTTGTGCTTGGAAATACTGAACGCACACCATAGATCAGATATGTATCAAACTTCTCTTATACTCTACAGCTGCACAATATCAACAGCATAGGGTCGAGTTGACTTAAGAATCCATATGTTTTATCGTCCTATCATGCTGCCAAACTTAACCTCGTAAAACTGACTATCCTCCCGATCCTTGACTTCGGTGATAGCCTCCAATACTCTACTCAACAAATTGGATGCAGTCTATCACAGTGCCATCCGTTTTGTCACCAAAGCCCCATATACCACCCACCACTGCGACCTGTACGCTCTCGTTGGCTGGCCCTCGCTTTACTCTCGTCGCCATACCCACTAGCTCCAGGTCATCTACAAATCCCTGCTAGGTAAAGCCCCGCCTTATCTCAGCTCGCTGGTCACCATAGCAGCACCAACCCACAGCACGCGCTCCAGCAGGTATATCTCACTGGTCACCCCCAAAGCCAATTCCTCCTTTGGCCGACTTTCCTTCCAGTTCTCTGCTGCCAATGACTGGAACGAACTACAAAAATCTCTGAAACTGGAAACACTTATCTCCCTCACCAGCTTTAAGCACCAGCTGTCAGAGCAGTTCACAGACCCCTGCACCTGTATATAGCCCATCTGTAAACTTGCCTATCTGGTTAAATAAAGGTGAAATAAATAAACTATCACCTAGCTAGGCAGATTAAATAAAGTGTGTGTCTGCTGAGGGTAGCATAATGAAGGTGACCTTACCCTCCCTGTACTTCACACTCAATAGCATTCAGACTCATTGCTCATCCCTCAGATGGAACCTGCCCCACAAACTAAAGGGAGGGGTAAGGAGGATAGTCATAATAATAGAGTACTGAGGAGGCAATAGGCAGTATCGTAAACAAATAAAGAATGTGGTACAACGAGGGGACAGATTGCACTGGGCATAGCCTACAGCTGGATCAGACGCTGGTCAGTCACATCTGATCAATGCTACTTTACACAGCCAGCTCTTTTTTCCTCCAGCAGACAGAATGCTGGCCAAATCACTACAGTAATATCAGAGAGGTTTGAAACCTATATTCAGTTTCTTTGGTAATATCAAAGGAAAATGGAAAGTGATGAAGAGAAAAACAGAGAGAAACGCCAAGGGGGCGAGGTAGAGAGTGAGACCTTGAGAGCGGGTGAGCCGATGAGACAGAGAGAGATGGCGAGAAGACTACTTAGCAAGTAAAAATAGTTTGCTGCTGTCTTTTTCAATGGCAGTGTTATTGTCGATTCACAGCATAAAATGTATAATTCAGCCTTAACTTCCTGTATCAATCGACCCTAAGCAGTGATAACTAGATTAGGATGGGAAAGAAACTCGCAAGGAAAAATAGAGCAAAAACGTCTTTAGAAAAGTTGCTCAAGCCTTTGATTTGACTTCCTGCTACTGTACACGATATTCATTGGGGTTAACAACGAGTCATCTGAAAGGACTTAAACCTTTCAAATGATAATTCCATCCTAAAATAAAACTGCATAGAGTACAGCATATTTCATACAACTATGGTCCAAAAACACTACAAGCGTTAATCTCGGCTCATCAACTCACTGAACTTTCAGTGCAACACTTACCGTGCCAGACAACATACAGATCAGCTGAGTTTTGCAAAAATAAATATACACCATTGAAAACATCCCAAAACAGAAATGTTGCATTCAATTAATCTCACTGAGAAAATCTCCCCCCACTCAGTCCAGAAAACATTACATTCCACTAGCGGGTATAACTGCGTGCTCTTTGGCAATAGATGCAGCGAGTACTGCGCTTCATAAAGTTAATGGGCATCAAGCTCGTCCAGCTCAGCAAAGCACAACAGATTTATCAGATGTTCATTTATTCTTCTGCTATTCTTATGCCATTACTGTATAGCTTCCAATACCTATTGATGAGTCAGGCTCACCTATGGACTATAAGTTACTGTACTTCTATGCCCTCATCATAAACTGTAATTATCAAGAAGTTCTGAAGTTCTGAGTGTCTTAATCTTAAGGCCAAGGTAACAGTAATGTGAAATGCCCCTGCTTGGCACAGCACTGTGCACAAAGATTGGGCTACAGTGGAGGCTTTTTTATGGACAAGCTTTCAGGCTTTGGGGACTTGGGGATAATTTTGTTACCCCTCACTGTTTTGGGCCAATCACATCATAAGCTATATGAAAAATGTACACAGTCAACTCTTCATGCAGGACCTGGCTTTCAGTGTAGACATGTAAAGATGCAGTCTGCCTGAAAATCAGAATGAAATGTCAGGCACTACTTATAGGTTCCCACAACTTTGCTGTGTATTGGTGAATGTCCCTTAAAGGAAAAATTCACTCAAAAACCTTTGGTATTTTTTCATTAGTCCACTGTTGATACAGTCCCAAAATGTTTTACATGTCAGCAGTCAAGTTTTAAAGATATTGGACTCTCAAGAAGCAAAGTGTCACTTGCCACATCATCATATGATTCATTTTGCATCATGATGATGTGAAAAGAGACACTTTGCTTCTTAAATTTAATTGATTGATTGAGAACATTAGCTTTTTTCCTGACCAGCACTGTCCCAGAGCTTGGGGAAGTGTGTGTCTTCATCGTGCGGCTTGTGCGCGAGACAAAACTTTACCATCATCATATGAAATACGAGTGATATGTATTACACATTGATTACACTATGTAAAAAATGTATGAAAGTATTACATTATTATGTGGCGTGCAGTCATATTCAGGTCCTGATCGGTCATCAAGGTTTTTTGACACACAAAGACTCACACGACCTTCCATACAGCGTGCCATTGTGTGGTAATTTACTGGTAATTTACCGAAGTTACTGTCATGCTCGGTCATTTTGGCACTAAACAGGTGATCTATGGCAATATATAGTACCTTTTGGTAAATTATTTAACTTAAAAAATGTATTCAAATATAGTATAATTTGTTTTATATATGTATCCATATTGTCTCTATAACCAATCTTCAAACGATTGACTTTATTCACAACTGCCACCAGTTTGGTGCCAAAATATTTACAACAAAGACATGTGTTTTTAGCAGACACTTATTCAGAGTGATTTACAGGAGCAATTAGGGTTAAGTGCCTTGCTCAAGTCAGCTCAGGGATTCAAAACAGCAACCTTTTGGTTACTGGCCCAAAGATCTTAACCACTCGGCTACCTGCCACCCCTGAAACCCTCATATTAAACACCAATGATATTCACTAAGTTGATGGTTTATACATAGGATAATGTTTTACAGCTGTCATTCTATTATTTATTTTTTAAATATGATTTGATTACATACATACATACATACATACATACATACATACATACATACATACATACATACATACATCATACACAGTGCATTCGGAAAGTATTCAGAGACCTTGACTTTTTCCACATTTTGATACATTACAGTCTTATTCTAATATTAATTAAATAGTCCCCCCCCCCCCATCAATCTACACACAATACCCCATAATGACGAAGCAAAAACAGTTCTTTACACATTTTTGCAAATGTATAAAAAAATTAAGAAACAGAAATATGACATTTACAGTATGTAAGTATTCAGACCCTTTACTCAGTAATTTGTTGAAGCACCTTTGGCAGCCATTACAGCCTAGAGTCTTCTTGGGTATGATGCTACAAGCTTGGCACACCTGTATTTGGGTCACTGCACAGCTATTTTCAGGTCTCTCCAGAGATGTTTGATTGGGTTTAAGTCTGGGCTCTGACTGGGCCACTCAAGGACATTCAGAGACCAAGATTGTTTTTGCTTTATCATTATGGGGCATTGTGGGTAGATTGATGAGGAAAACAATTAATTAATCCATTTTAGAATAAGGCTTTAATGTAACAAAATGTGGAAAAGGGGAAGGGGTCTGAATACTTTCCGAGTGGCACACCTGTTAATTGAAATACATTCCAGATGACTACCTCATGAAGCTGGTTGAGAGAATGCCAAGAGTGTGCAAAGCTGTCATCAAGGCAAAGGGTGGCTACTTTGAAGAATCTCAAAAATGTAATATATTTTTATTTGTTTATCACTTTTTTGGTTACTACATGATTCCATATGTGTTATTTCACAGTGTTGATGTCTTCACTACTATTCTACAATGTAGAAAATAGCAAAAAATAAATAAAAACCCTGTAATGATTAGGTGTGTCCAAACCTTTGACTGGTACTGTATATATTACACTACATTGCATGTGATAAGTCCACAAAGAGGGACAGAAATAATTAGACACCAATGTTAACCTGAAGTACCCAAAAAGGCCACTAGATAACATAACATTCCATAAAATCCTTGAAAGTTACCAAAACTCAGGTAGTTTACAGGTAAACTTCGAAAGTTAACAACAATATACCCTTCCTTTGCAATCCTAGCTCTGACCAAGCTTGTTACACAATGAATGAGAACTCTGTAATAGATACAATTTGTGCTTTTATCCATTCAGAAAATCAGTGCAAAAAAGAGAGAGCTGGAAGTACCCTTTAAAATATTCTCTTTCATTGATTTTATATAACTGTCATCCTTTGAACTGTCCTTCACATGCAATAAAAGCAATTTACTGAGCTGACAAGTTTTCTTCGAATTTAGGACAGCTGCTCTTGTCCTGTATTGTACCCTAAGTGTCCCTTGTGATATTACAGCCTTCGACATTCTAAAATACCCATTAGCCTGTGTATGTTCACCTTCAATCAATTTCAAATTATGATCTGTCAGAGAAGCAATATTGTGGCACAAAGTTTTCATTTTTTGCTTCAATCACATAAGTATCCAGAGAGAAAGAAAACCTCAACCACCAGGCAGTCCATTAAAATGTATTTTTATAAAACAATCAATATCATCAAGTCAGCATGGCTGAACACTTGGTTGAAATAAAGCAGAACAATCCATATCCGCTTCATATCTAAAGCTCCAGTTCAATCTGAAATTGAACCATACGCATCCTTATGGAGTTGGATCTCAATTCTACTCAACTCTGGACTCAATTTAATAACTTTTGTATAGCTGCCCGCTCAATGCTCATTAAAATCTACCCCAGTATATTGTGAAATTGACTTCTCTTTTCAATCCAATAAGTCTTTCTCCCCATGTCTCTCATTTGTGAGGTTCTGACTGATTTTAGGTCTGTGAAAAAGAGTGCACACATGGGCTTTGAACAAATCTGGACATTTCAGTATGGGTCCGTGCTAAGTTTAAGGTTAGGGCCAGGTAAGGGTTATGGTTAAGGTTAGGGCCAGGTAAGGGTTATGGTTAAGGTTAGGGCCAGGTAAGGGTTATGGTTAAGGTTAGGGTTTAGGGTAAGGGCTGATCACAGATAGCACTGACATCACTATATGAACTTCATATTTTTTTATTATAATGATGACCGATCAAAAGATTCTCTATACTAATCAGAAGCAAAATTATGCTCTCAAATGATGAAACATGATGCAAGATCCCGAACAGTGCACAGTAGACAAAAACGAACAAATGGGAAAAATATGAAATTAGCCAAAATTGTATGTGGCACAGTATCTCCTTTTAACATTCCAGGAGGCAGATCTCAATTACGCAGGCCTCATTAATTAACTCTGACTCCTAATTCGGCTAGACAGTCGTGTAAAATGATGGCTTCCTGTTCCTTTATATGCACAGAGTTTCAGAGTTGGGGGTAGGATTTTTAAACCAAACAACTACAAAATCAGCAAGGTAATTTCCAGAGAGTGATAATAATTTCTACCTTGGAGCCATGCGTGATGGATAGTGAGGCAGTTAGTTAAAATATGAAACATTATATTTTGGAGAAATGCAATAATGCACTGCAGTTATACGCCAAAGACCTCATTGCACTTATGGAGCTAAAGTTGATCATCATGCATCACATAAATTATTACATGGACGGTACATTACTGTGACACAAAACCATTGCTATAGCATCGTCAACAGCTTGGCATTGCACTTTTGTTCCATGTGCTGTTACTTAGAGAGGTATTATACACAGCCGACCTACATAACTCTACTATGAGTCTCACCCTGGCACTTCAAACTGGGAAGAGTCAGGTTTGTGAATCTCAATGGGCAAACAGAAGTATCTGTCATTGACAGTCTGTGGAGGCATACCAAATGACAGTTACACAGCCCAGATCATCACTTCCATTCAGTCCTGTGTTCTCTAAACCTCCCACAGGACCAGTTCCATATTCTCCAAACAGACTTTGCAAAAGGAATTTGGAGGCCCTGAGCAACATTGTTTGTACTGTAGGCTGATACTAATTTAGGAAGAGACATACTGTAGCAAAACATATAGAAAGAATGTGACTTCCCTTGTATTCTACAACTGGATAGGTGAGGTTGAGAGAGAAATAGGAAATGAGTACAAACACATCAAGTAAAGCATGCGAGAGGGAGAGAGGCAGAAGGAAGGAGTAGAAAGTAGAGTCAGTATTTACAGGCAAGTTGTCATAGAGAAAGATAAGGGGTGAAGTCATAGTCAAAGTGCAGAAATTTAAAGTACAGAATATAGAGTAAGGGAGTGGTGTAGGATAGTGAGGAGGAGGAACCCGGAGAATGCAGCCTGGGTGCTGGTTAAATTGGCTGGGACTGCCTGGCCGCCTGCTGTGCTTGTCCATCATTTCTCTCAATGATCTAATTACAGGAAGTTCCACCTGACTGAATCCACGGTTCTAAAATGATGCTAACACATGATTTCAGTGAGCAACAAATGATAAGTTAAAGTGTTTGAGTTAATTACCATTTTCAGTGTCTATTTTTCCTTTCTCCATTGTAAGTGACTTTAATTAATGATGCTTAAGAGGATAAAGTAAGGAATGGCTGGTATGTTTTAAGAGCAGTGTACTGTATGAGGTGGTATGTATAAAGAGGTGGACTGTACTGCCTTTGCGACTTCTAGAGATCATGGAAAGTTTCCAAAGGAAGTGCCATGTGTCTGTAATATTTAATATCTATGAAGATTGCTTTAAAAATTGCTTGTGATATATATCACCTCCCTCAAAAAAACACACATACCATGAAGTGTTTTCTACCATAATCTATCTCTCTGTTACACTAAATTAAGTGTACATGCTGATAACAAGTTCAATAATGGCTTTTGTTGGTGTTGTTACTCTCTCTCTCTCGGTCTACTTAAAGTATATACAGTTGAAGTTGGAAGTTTACATACACATAGGTTGGAGTCATTAAAACTCGTTTTTAAACCACTCCACAAATTTCTTGTTAACAAACTATAGTTCTGGCAAGTCGGTTAGGACATCTACTTTGTGCATGACACAAGTAATTTTTCCAACAATTCTTTACAGACAGATTCTTTCACTTATAATTCACTGAATCACAATTCCAGTGGGTCAGAAGTTTATATACACTAAGTTGACTATGCCTTTAAACAGCTTGGAAAATTCCAGAAAATGATGTACTGGTTTTAGAAGCTTCTGATAGGCTAATTGACATCATTTGAGTCAATTGGAGGTGCACCTGTGGATGTATTTCAAGGCCTTCCTTCAAACTCAGTGCCTCTTTGCTTGACATCACAGGAAAATCAAAAGAAATCAGCCAAGACCTCAGAAAAAAATTGTAGACCTCCACAAGTCTGATTCATCCTTGGGAGCAATTTCCAAACGCCTGAAGGTACCACATTCATCTGTACAAACAATAGTACGCAAGTATAAACACCATGGGACCACGGAGCCGTCATACCTCTCAGGAAGGACATGCGTTCTGTCTCCTAGAGATGAACGTACTTTGGTGCGAAAAGTGCAAATCAATCCCAGAACAACAGCAAAGGACCTTGTGAAGATGCTGGAGGAAACAGGTACAAAAGTATCTATATCCACATTAAAATGAGTCCTATATCGACATAACCTGAAAGGCCGCTCAGCAAGGAAGAAGCCCCTGCTCCAAAGCCGCCATTAAAAAGCCAGACTAAAAGCCAGAAAAAGGGGGAGGCTTGCAAGCCGAAGAACACCATCCCAACCGTGGGGTGGCAGCATCATGTTGTGGGGGTGCTTTGCTGCAGTAAGGACTGGTGCACTTCACAAAATAGATGGCATCATGAGGATAAAAAATTATGTGGATATGTTGAAGCAACATCTCAAGACATCAGTCAGGAAGTTAAAGCTTGGTCGCAAATGGGTCTTCCAAATGGACAATGACCCCAAGCATACTTCCAAAGTTGTCGCAAAATGGCTTAAGGACAACAAAGTCAAGGTATTGAAGTGGCCATCCCAAAGCCCTGACCTCAATCCTATAGAAAATTTGTGAGCAGAACTGAAAAAGCGTATGCGAGCAAGGAGGCCTGCAAACCTGACTCAGTTACACCAGCTCTGTCGGGAGGAATGGGCCAAAATTCACCCAGCTTATTGTGGGAAGCTTATAGAAGGCTACCTGAAATGTTTGACCCAAGTTAAACAATTTAAAGGCAATGCTACCAAATACTAATTGAGTCTATGTAAACTTCTGACCCACTGGGAATGTGATACATGTGATACAAGAAATTTAAGCTGAAATAAATCATTCTCTCTGCTATTATTCTGACATTTCACATTCTTAAAATAAAGTGGTCATCCTAACTGACCTAAGACAGGGAATTTTTACTAGGATTAAATGTCAGGAATTGTGAAAAACTGAGTTTAAATGTATTTGCCTAAGGTGTATGTAAACTTCCGACTTCAACTGTACATGTACACTGAGTGTACAAACCATTCAGGACACCTGCCCCTTTCCATGACACAGACTGACCAGGTGAAAGCTATGATCCCTTATTGATGTTAAATCCACTTCAGTGTAGATGAAGGGGAGGAGACAGGTTAAAGAAGGATTTTTAAGCCTTGAGACAATTGTATGTGTATGTGTATGTGTGACATTCAGAGGGTGAATGGGCAAGAACAAATAGTTAAGTGCCTTTGAATGGGGTATGGTAGTAGGTACCAGGCCCACGGTTTGTGTCAAGAACTGCAACGCTGCTGGGGTTTTCACGCTCAGTTTCCTGTGTGTATCAAGAATGGTCCACCACGCAAAGGACATCCTGCCAACTTGACACAACTGTGGGAAGCATTGGAGTCAACATGGGCTAGCATCCCTGTGGAACGCTTTTGACACATTGTAGAGTCCATGCTCCGACGAACTGAGGCTGTTCTGAGGGAAAAGGGGCTGTGCAACTCAATATTAGGAAGCTGTTCCTAATGTTTGGAATGGGATGTCAGGGTAAAGAAAACCACTCAACCATAAACAACACAATCTATGGTTCCTTCCTCAATCCTATTGTATATTATTGAGAAAAAAAAGTGTTTTGATTAAAGTCAGTGACGTGAATCACTTGAACAAAATAAAAGTAAATTCTAATTTCCTCCATAATTTGTCTGCACTTCTCTTATTACACTTTTGAGTTTTCAGTTTGGTGTAGCTGTGCGGAGGTGGCTGGATGTGCATAACCTTATGCAAACACAGGGACCCTTCAAAACTTTGAGATAATAAAGCCCTTCCCTGGAGATGAATGGAAATAGCTTCCCTTCACAACATAATGAAAACAAGTGTGCCCTTTTCTCTACATGGCCTAATACAATTGAATGAACATGGTTTGAATTATACAACAGTGATACTTGGTCATCATACAACTACTTTATATCATTGATTGAGCCTTACCCCCCATTTCTATTAATCAATAACATTGTAATACATTAGTCCATTCTAATGTACAACTGTTTTTGATGACTTTGTGTTATGTTTAAAATCAGTAATTAGGTAGATAAAGCAGCATGCATAGGTAGACATAGGTAGATCATCACTGATACTTGAATTCCTCAAAACAAGAGAACACAGTCCTGTGACTAATTTGTGTAAATAATAGCCATACAGTGCAACACATTGTGTAAATATTCCAGTTAGAACATTGTTTTGGACTTTTAGCCAGATAATGCAAGAAGGCAAATTACCAAACAACCTGCCAAACTGTTAGGGGCTGACCACATCTGTGATATTGACCCGTGGTGGTGACCTGTGGTCTGATTAGATGATGGTGTTGAAGCCTCAGTCATCTTATTGGAGCTACAGACTGACGTTGATTATAAGAATGCCAGACGATGGTTCGCTGTTGGACAAGATATGAGACCTTGTACATTCACCCTTAAAAATGATAATCAACTTATTTTGGAGCATCGACAAGCATGACAGATGCAATTAAATGAGGGAGCTGACAGCACGATAAGAGTGTGTACTTAACACCATTATTTTAGAAATCAGATTATCATCAGAAGTTACAAATAAGATACATATTGATCTACTTTAAAGGATATCTGATGGGGCGGGTAAGAGAGGATATAAATGCAGGGTGACCGGTGTGACATCAGTGGGACTGAAGCCTTTCAGTTGTAATTACAACAGCAATCTATCAGAAGATTCATGCCAATAACAACACTACTCTTCTAGTCATGCTGGGGTTGCACATGGCTTCCCTTATGATTAAGCAGTGTGACTGTCTTAGAACTGAGTAACAACCATTGCTGGCAGCAGTCACACCCCCTTGACAATATGAAAATACTAATCTCTCTGGACTTTTTCCACATTTTGTTACGTTACAGCTTAATTCTAAAATGTTTTTTTCCCACATCAATACCTCATAATGACAAAGCAAAAACAGGTTTAGAATTTTTTGCAAATGTATTAAAATTTAAAAATAATGAAATATCACATTTACATAAGTATTCAGACCTTTTACTCAGTACTTTGTTGAAGCACCTTTGGCAGTGATTACAGCCTTGCTTCCGCTTGGGTATGACGCTAGCTTGGGACACCTGTTTTTGGGGAGATTCTCCCATTCTTCTCTGCAGATCCTCTCAGGCTCTGTCAGGTTGGGTGGGGAGCGTTGCTGCACAACTATTTTCAGGTCTCTCCAAAGATGTTTGATCAGGTTCGAGTCCGGGCTCTGGCTGGGCCACTCAATGACATTCAGAGACTTGTCCCGAAGCCACTCCTGCGTTGTCTTGGCTGGTCATTGTCCTGTTGGAAGGTGAACCTTCACCCCAGTCTGAGGTCCTGAGCGCTCTGGAGCAGGTTTTCATCAAGGATCTCTCTGTACTTTGCTTCGTTCATCTTTCCCTCGATCCTGACTAGTCTCCCAGTCCCTGCCAATGAAAAACATCCCCACAGCATGATACTGCCACCACCATGCTTCACCATAGGGATGGTGCTATGTTTCCTCCAGACGTAACGCTTGGCATTCAGGCCAAAGAGTTCAATTTTGATTTAATCAGACCAGAGAATCGTGTTTCTCATGGTCTGAGTCCTTTTGGTGCCTTTTGGCAAACTCCAAGCGGGCTGTCATGTGCCTTTTACTGAGGAGTGGCTTCCGTCTGGCCACTCTATCATAAAGGCCTGATTGGTGGAGTGCTGCAGAGATGGTTCTCCTTCTGGAAGGTTCTCCCATCTCCACAGATAAACTCTGGAGCTCTGTCTGAGTGACCATCAGGTTCTTGGTCACCTCCCTGACCAAGGCCCTTCTCCCCCCGATTGCACAGTTTGGCCGAGCAGCAAGCTCTAGGAAGAGTCTTGGTGGTTCCAAACTTCTTCCATTTAAGAATGATGGAGGCCACTGTGTTCTTGGGGACCTTCAATGCTGCAGAAATGCTTTGGTACTCTTCCCCAGATCTGTGCCTCGACACAATCCTGTCTCGGAGCTCTACAGACAATTCCTTCGACCTCATGGCTTGGTTTTTGCTCTGACATGCACTGTCAACTGTGAGACCTTATATAGACATGTGTGTGCCTTTCCAAATCATGTCCAATCAATTTCATTTAGCACAGGTGGACTCCAATCGCATTGTAGAAACATCTCAAGGATGATCAATGGAAACAGGATGCACCTGAGCTCAATTTCGAGTCTCATAGCAAAGGGTTGGAATAAATAAGGTATCTGTTTTTTATTTTTCAAAACCCTGTTTTTGCTTTGTCATTATTGGGTATTGTGATTAGATTGATGAGTATTTTTATTCATTTAATCCATTTTAGAATAACGATGTAACGTAGCAAAATGTGGAAAAAGGGAAGGGGTCTGAATACTTTCCAAATGCACTGTCAATGGTAGTAACGTCTGTCAACAGACTGTGGGATGGGACGACTAACAAGGAACCTTGGTCCGGTACGCATATTTTTTTGTCAGTGATCATCTGGACAAATACTGATTTCACAAGTGCTCGAATTTCAGAAGGAGAGGGGACATTTGGCCCTTAGACTTGGGTGGAGACTTCGCAAGTCGTGTTAGTATCTTCCTCTTATCATCTCGCCCCAGATCTTAATTGAGCATCTGACACAATTACGCACAATTTTACCTCTGGGTTTATGAGAAACTATGAAACTATGAATCTGTCAAAGGGAGTTTCACAATGTTGACAACTATTGTGAATGATCCTAAGTTCAGCGGCTGTCATTGTGAAGCTATGACACACACATATTATTCTAGAAATCTGAGGCCATGCCAAAGAATGTAGATAAAACTCAATAGTCTAATTTAAATTCTAGACAACACACCCTTTCTGGGCACTAGCTCTAATACAAAAAGCTCTAATACAAAACTCCCATTACCTTTGAAAGACATTTTATTAAAGCGGAAATCTATAAAAAGGTAGCTATTACTCTCAAAACAGATCAGCCATATCTCTAAAAAAGCAACTGAGAAATTGATGAAAAAACGAGTTCAACAACAATGTAGTAACTACTGTATGTTACTGTATACCATGACTGTTCTCCGTGTGTTTCATGAATCAGGGTGAACTGAACATGCATTTAGGCTGTTGATGAGAGCTTCAGATAGTGTTTCATGTCAGGGTGAAATACGGCTCAAACGTGGGAGGTGAGGCAACAGAATCAAGTAAGCGTGTTAGACATTTACTGCTACAGACCTTAAATTACCCATGCAACCCTGGGGAAGTCATATTGCTGACCTGGAGATGCTTTAAAGGACACATTTACGGCTGTTCGGCTGCTCCACCTTTCCACCTCAACATTGAATTGAGCGATTAGGCCTACTGCAAACGTGACGTGTGGTTTGGGAACAAACTAATTATTGGCTATTGTTGGAGCAAGTTGAGCTTCTGAGCTTCTGAGTGTCAGGGCTGGTATTTTAGCTTTGTTAGCATGTAATGCATAATATGATAAAATGATGTACAAGCAGCAACCTATAACTAGGGTTTACAAAATATACTAAAGACTTTGTCATTAGCCATCCTGAAAATGTTGCACACACCTACTACACATACAGTGCCTTTGGAAAGTATTCACACCTCTTGACTTTTTCCACATTTTGTTATGTTACAGCCTTATTCTAAAATCGATACAAAATACAAATAAATCCTCAGCAATCTACACACAATACCCAATAGTGACAAACCGAAAACAGGTTTTTAGACATTTTTGCTAAATGTATTAAACCTAAAAAACAGAAATACCTTATTTACATAAGTATTCAGACCCTTTGCTATGAGACTCGAAATTGAGCTTGGGCGCGTCATGTTTCCGTGAATCATCTTTGAGTTGTTTCTACAACTTGATTGGAGTCCACATGTGGTAAATTCAATTGATTGGACATGATTTGGAAAGGCACACACCTGTCTATATAAAGTACCACAGTTGACAGTGCATGTCAGAGCAAACTGTGCAATCGGGAAGAAGGGCCTTGGTCAGGAACGTGACCAAGAACCCGATGGTCACTCTGAAAGAGCTATACAGTTCCTTTGTGGAGATGGGAAAACCTTCCAGAAGGACAACCATCACGGCAGCACTCCACCAATCAGGCCTTTATGGTAGAGTGGCCAGACGGAAGCCACTCCTCAGTAAAAGGCACATGACGCTTGGAGTTTGCCAAAAGGCAGCTAAGACTCTCAGACCATGAGAAACAAGATTCTCTGGTCTGATAAAACCAAGATTGAATTCTTTGGCCTGAATGCCAAGCGTCACATCTGGAGGAAACCTGGCACCATCCCTACGGTGAAGTTTCCTATATTTTCTTTGTCATTATGGGGTATTGTGTGTAGATTGATGAGGGGGAAAAAATGTAATCAATTTTAGAATAAGACTGTAACCTAACAAAATGTGAAAAAAGTCAAGGGGTCTGAATACTTTCAGAAGGCACTGTACCTCTAAGAATTGGTAAAATGTAACCCTGATTACCACAAATACATTAGATGTCTGGTGATGTCGGCCTGAGCTGTATTTCTCTTACATTCTAATTTGACTTGTCTTCCACAGCCATGCCTGGTATAGCAGATTTGTGTGCAGCATCAAATCCTCTGTAACATCAGATTCTCTGGTAATTCTACATATAACAAACAGGAAGTGAACATGTCATAAGTTAAAGTCAGAGGAAGAATCTCAATTGCATACTCCTCGAGTCCACTGTCCTCTTTCCTCGCCTGCTTCTCAAAACCAATTGGAGGAGAAGGCCAGACGGGAGGGACCTCTGGCTTTTTCCTCCAATGGGTTTTGAGAAGGAGGTGAAGAAAGAGGATGCAAGGAGTATGCAATTGAGATTCTCTCAGATTGTTTTCCTGGTCAGGTCACATGGTCAGGAAAAAACCCTAACCCTAGGTATGAGGCTTCATTACTTTCTACCATAGATAATGGTAAACTTTCATCTCTCAAAGCTATAAATTCTAGTATGTTTGCATTGTCTGAATCTGTCTGATTTACGTATTCGCTCCACTGGGTTCAGGTGTTAACTTCTTAGGGATCACTGCACAACTTGACCGTTTTGGAGAGCCTGGCGTGCCCAAAGTAAAATGCCTCCCATTCAGGCCCAGAAAATAGGATATGCACATATTTGGTACCATTGGATAGGAAACACTCTGAATTTTGTAAAACTGTTAACCATTTGTCTGTGAGTAAAACAGAACGGATATGGCAGGCAAAACCCCGAGGAATTTCTGTCCTGGAGAAAGTGGTTTTCACAGAGTGCCTCATTTGGAACCCCTCCCTCATGAAAATGCCCATAAAAGGGCATATGAATGCAGTACCTATCGCTTCCTCTGGATGTCCTTTGTCTCTAGAAAGTGGTTTCATGCTGTTCAGATGAGTTAGAACAGAGAAGAAGAGAGAATCAGGAAGTGCCTCTTTGGAACTCTATAGGACTGGACGCGCGCTCTCGCCAAGCGCGCACTGTGTTTCCCTCGGTCTGTAGAGCTCAGTTTATATTCCGGTTGATTTATTATAGTAAATATACGTAAAAGTGTTCCTAAGGATACATTTAAAATGATGTTTGATTGTTCTTGGACAAGTTTATAGGTATAAGATGAACGAGTTCGCGCCACGTTTCAATGGACTAGTGGAGGCTGTCGTTTCTGACTATGACGCGTGAACCAAATGGAGATTTATGGATATAATACATGACTTTTTCTAACAAAAGAACCATGGATTGTCTTCGTTGGACACTTAGGATGACCTCAGCAGAAGTTCTTCAACAGGTAATTGATTTGTTTTTGCTGTGAAATGTGTTATGTGTGTGCCACGCTGGCTAATGAATTCATGGCTATGTGAAAAGTATGTGAGGTGCTGTCCTCAAACAATCAAATGTAGTGCTTTCGCCGTAAAGCCTTTTTGAAATCTGACAACGCTGTGATATTGCCAAGAAACAGAGCTTTTGATGAGTATGAAACACTTGTATATTGGTGGATTTTTAATAATTCAACTTTGGGATTTTGAATTTGGCGCTTTACATTTTACCTGGTGGTGTCGGGAGTGGGTCGCTAGCGCCTCAATGATCCCTGAGAGGTTAAGTGTTCTCCCTGCTGTCTGTGAAGTGAGGAGCTGCAGTAACCCTGTGATGGAGTGTCGGCCTGGCTACCCGCTGTGCTACAGAACCCTACTACGAAATATGTATATTCATCAGTCTGCTTTAAAACCAGGAAGTCTGAGAAACAGCAGCTGCATTTCCTTCGCCTTTGCCTTATCCTTCACTCGTTGGTGTTAAAAAACAACTATTGCAGCACGTTGTTGTTTCTTCTTCACAGATCCTGAGACGGGAGTATTTCAGTCTCCTCATTCAACCAGATAAATATGAACGATAAACAAATTGTATTTGTCAGATGCGCCGAATACAACTAGCACAGACTTTACCGTGAAATACTTCCTTAGGAGCCCTTTCCAACGATGCAGAGTATAAAAATAGTAACACGGGGAATAAAATAAAATACACAATAATGGAGCTATATACAGGGAGTACCAGTACCAGAGCAATGTTCAGAGGTACAAGGTATTTGAGGTAGATATGTACATGAAGGCAGGGTAAAGTGACTAGGCATCAGGGTAGATAATAATAAGAGCAAAATAAAGAACAGAGTAGCATCAGCAAATGATGAATGTAAAAGTGTGTGTGTGTGTGAGTGTGCGTGTGTATGTATGTGGTGTCGGTATGCATGTGTGTGTTATGTGTGTGTGTGCGAATGTAGTGTATGTGAATGTGTGTGGGTTTTGTGTGGGAAGGTCAATGTAGTGTGTGTGAGTGTGTATATGGTGTGTGTATATAGTCTAGTGAGTGTGTGTAGGGTCAGTCCAAGAGAGTGGTTAGAGCATTGGGCCAGTAACAGAAAGGTTGCTAGATCGAATCCCTGAGCTGACAAGGTAAAAATCGGTCGTTCTGACCCTGAACAACACAGTTAATTCTTTGTTCCTAGGCTGTCATTGTAAATAAAAAAATATTCTTAACTGACTTGCATAGTTAAATAAAGGTTAAATAAATAAATAAAGTCAATTAATGGTGCGCAAACTATTTACAGTTCTGAAAGCTGAACGAAAACAGAACAAGAGATCTCAGTTTATTGTTTTTGTAAGGTTGACAGTGTTCCCTTGTAAATGTTATTTTTATATACTATTTTGTTTTGTATCCTGCGGATCTGTTGGGCTTAGTTGCTGTGAGCTCTACTGTCTGTCCCGGGATCCGGACAGATTCCGCATAGGGGGAGAGACACGGAAGCCCAGCTAGCCTAGCTAGCTTGGCGGTCTCAAATGCAGGTCACTAGTGAATGTTTTTAGCGCTGCAGGAGCTGTGTTTACTTTGCTTTGTTCCGGGACAATGTGGAACGCACTGACTTTCAATGTAGCAACTGCTTGCTTGATGAGGACTACAGGGGCGAAGTGGCTACTCTTAGCAAGCATGTAGCAAACCTACACAAGAAACTGGGGAATCCACGGCCGCCTACTTTTTCTTTTTCTTCCACCCCAGTAGCCGGGCGCCGGTCTGGTCTGGTGGAAGTTTCACCGCTGTGTCGAATCTCCACAGCCGACTGGCCGGTGCTCAGCAGGGATCCATCTCCGAAGGGGTCTCCCCCTTCCCTGGAGAACGGAGCTGTTCTCGACCTATCCAACCAGCCATGGAGATACATCACTCACCGTGGAAGTCAAAGAAAGCCTACTCTGGCAACAGGGTCTCCTTGGAGATGTTAAGCCCAGACCTGACACAGACCAGAAACGGCTTAGCCGCCATGGATGCAGAGGTTCCGGTGCCTTCTTCCTTAGGGACTTCTCATTTTAAATCGGATCCGGAGGTACCTGCGTCTTCATCCTTTGTTCTGTCTCCCTCTCCGGTGGCTTCTACCTATGGTTCCACCCTCATCAGACCATGAGGCTGCCTGAGAGACCGGCCCAAGAACTGATTTTAGCATTAAAAGACAACAAAAAACGGCCAACCATTTCAGATCCAGTACCATCGTTGGGCCGCGGGTGTTAAAGATTCAGCAGGCTACTGGCACACATCTGGCTAAAAGATTACTGTAGCTCTGCTGGAAAGACTTTTTTAGATAACTTTGACACCTTCTGGAAACAGAATATACTCTACAGGAATGACGGAGTCCATCCAAATCAACTTTGCTCATGGACTCTGTCCACACATTTCAATGCTACGTTGAAACAATTACGTACAGTTGAAGTCAGAAGGTTACATACACCTTAGCCAAATACATTTAAACTCAGTTTTTCACAATTCCTGTCATTTAATCCTAGTAAAAATTCCCTGTCTTAGGTCAGTTAGGATCACCACTTCATTTTAAGAATGTGAAATGTCAGAATAATAGTAGAGAGAATGATTTATTTCAGCTTTTATTTCTTTCATCACATTCCCAGTGGGTCAGAAGTTTACATACACTCAATTAGTATTTGGTAGCATTGCCTTTAAATTGTTTAACTTGGGTCAAACGTTTCGGGTAGCCTTCCACAAGCTTCCCACAATAAGTTGGGTGAATTTTGGCCCATTCCTCCTGACAGAGCTGGTGTAACTGAGTCAGGTTTGTAGGCCTCCTTGCTCGCACACGCTTTTTCAGTTCTGCCCACA
>QNTS01000807.1:902352-930327 GCA_003317085.1 Hucho hucho
TTCTTGGCAATATCACAGCGTTGTCAGATTTCAAAAATGCTTTACGGCGAAAGCACAACATTTGATTGTTTGAGGATAGCACCTCTAATATTTATGCATTAGCATAAATTCATAAACCAGCGCGGGTCACACAAAACCCATATCACAGCTAAAACAAATCCCTTACCTTTCGAAGAACTTCAGCTGAGGGCTTCCCAAGTGTCCAACGAAGACATCCAATGGTTCTTTTGTTAGAAAAAGTCATTTATTATATCCATAAATCTCAGTTTGTTTGGTGCGTTATGTTCAGAAAATCCAATGTCGAATCGCCCATTGAAACGTGAAGAGAACGCGTTCAAATATAACTATAAACTTTTCCTAAACAAATCAAAGACCAGTTGTAATGCATCCTTAGACATCCTTTTATGAATATTAGCGATAATATTTCACTCGGATGGTCACCTAAACGTTATATAAGTAAAATAAAGTGGGGCGCGCACCCAGTCTCGCGCCCGAGAAATCTTGTTGACATCTGAGCTCCCTTGACCATTTCCTCTTCCTATCTGTTCTGCTCACTGCTACAGCTTCCAGGCTCTGTATAACGACTGCTGACATCTAGTGGAAGCCATAGGTACTGCAATCTCGGAGCTGGATTGCATTGAAGTCAATGGGGAGAGTCTCAAACAGAGCAAAAGTCACAAAAAACTGCAATTCAGGATGGATTTTCCTCGGGTTTTCGCCTGCTATATCAGTTCTGTTATACTCACAGACATTGTGTTAACACTTTTAGAAACTTCAGAGTGTTTCCTATCCAATGGTACTTGTGTGCATATGTGCATATCCTATTTTCTGGGCCTGAGTGGCAGGCATTTTACTTTGGGCACGCCAGACTCTCCAAAACCGTCACCTCTGCTGCCGCTCCCTAAGAAGTTAAAATACTTGCACACAGCTCAGACATCCATGCATACCCCATAAGACATGCCAACAGAGGTCTCTTCACAGCCCAAGTCCAGAACAGACTATGGGAGGCGCACAATACTACATAAAGCTCTACATGGAACTCTATTCAACATCAGATAACTGATGCAAGCAGTATAATTAGATTTAAAAACTGGTAAAAATACACCTTATGGAACAACGGGGACTGTGAAGGTACGGACACATGCATATGCATGCATTGTAATATTGTTGTATGGGGGTATCAAACATTTTGTATTGTAGATATGTAGTGGTGTAATAATGGTATATGATGTACTGTTTTATCTTTTGTTTTTATGTAATTGTCACGACTTCTGCTGAAGTCAGTCCCTCTCCTAGTTCGGGCGGCTACCGGTGGTCGACGTCACGGGAGTTCTAGCCACCACCGATCCATTTCTCAGTTTCTGTTTGTCTTGTCTCATCCACACCTGGTTCCCATTTCCCTAATTACATGTTTTATTTAATCCCTCTGTTCCCTCCTGGTATTTTTTCGTGATTAATTATCTGTACGTGTTGGCTCCGTTGTGTTGTGAGCAGTGTTTACTCTACTTGTCGTGAGAAGTACGTTTTTGTTAGTTAAAAAAGTTTTGACTCATCTCAAATCAAATCAGATGTTAATGCGAGTGTAGCGAAATGCTTGTGCTTCTAGTTCCGACCATGCAGTAGTATCTAACAAGTAATCTAACAAATTCACAACAACTACCTTATACACACAAGAGTAAAGGAATGAATACGAGTATGTACATATAAATATATGGATGAGCGATGGCTGACCGGCGTAGGCAAGATGCAGTAGATGGTATGGAGTACAGTATATACATATGAGATGAGTAATGTAGGATATGTAAACATTATATAAATGGCATTGTTTAAAGTGGCTAGTGATACATTTATTTGATCCAACTATAATTATTAAAGTGGTTAGAGATTTGAGTCGATGGCCGAACGGCATCGCTTGATTCCGCCAGACCTGCATCACCAGAGACATTACAGAATCACGGACCCGATTAACATGGAATCAGCAGGAGAACACAGCCCTCCTCTTCAGGTAGAGGAGCGCGTCCAGCAGCACGCGACCATGCTCCAACATCTCGGCAGTGCAATGGATCGCGTGCTGCTGACCATGGAGCGCCAGCACCTCTACCATCACCACCACCTACCCCACTGGTCACCCCTCCTTCAACTGGTCCCAGTAGGATTAGGCTCTCGCTCCCGAGGGAGTATGATGGGATGGCTGCCGGGTGCCAGGGGTTATTACTACAGCTGGAGCTCTACCTGGTGACCGTCCACCCGGCTCCTTCGGGACGCGAGAGCGTTTCCGCCCTCGTCTCCTGTTTATCTGGGAAAGCCCTGGAGTGGGCCAACACCGTATGGGGAGAAGGTGACGCAGCGTTGGACCACTATGAGGAGTTCACTTTCCGTTTCCGGGCGGTTTTCGACCATCCGCCGGAGGGGAGAGCGGCGGGTGAACGCCTTTTCCACTTAAGACAGGGGACGAGGAGAGCGCAGGATTTCGCCCTGGACTTCCGTACCCTGGCGGGGGGCGCGGGATGGAATGACCGGGCCCTGATCGACCATTTCTGGTGCAGTCTGCGGGAGGACGTCCGTCGGGAGCTGGCCTGCAGGGACACAACACTCACGCTGGACCAACTGGTAGACATGTCCATCCGTCTGGACAACCTGTTGGCTACCCGCGGACGTCCGGATCAGGGCCCGTCAATTCCATCCTCCAATGCCTCCGCTCCAACCCCTATGGAGCTGGGTGGTGCTGCGCTCAGGGGGGCCGGAGGAGGAGCAATTCCCTGCACCAGCTGTGGCCGCAGAGGACACACTGCTGGCCGGTGTTGGGGGGGTTCTTCAGGGAGTCGAGGCGGCAGGCAGAGCACTGTTGTGTCACCCCAGGTGAGTAAGCACCAAACTCACCCAGAGCCCCCTGTTGCTCACAAGTTTTTGTTGGTAGAATTTCCTGAGTGTTCCCCGCATTCCCAGCATAAGGCGCTAGTAGATTCAGGCGCAGCTGGGAATTTTATTGACCGTTCTTTTGCCCGTAGGTTAGGGATCCCCATTTTGTCTCTTGATGTGCCTTTCCCTGTGCATGCCCTAGATAGTCGACACTTAGGGTCAGGGCTGATTAGGGAGGCCACAGCTCCACTAAGTATGGTGACGCGAGGGGGTCATGAGGAGCGTGTCAGTCTTTTCCTCATTGATTCTCCTGCGTTTCCCGTGGTGCTGGGCATACCCTGGTTGGCCTATCATGACCCCAATATTTCGTGGCAACAGAGGGCTCTCAAGGGGTGGTCACGAGTGTGCTCGGGGAGGTGTGTAGGTGTTTCCATCGGTGCGACTACGGTGGAGAGTCCAGACCAGGTCTCCACCGTGAACATCCCCTCAGAATATGCAGATTTGGCTCTCATCTTCTGTAAGAAGAGGGCGACTCAATTACCACCCCATCGACGAGGGGATTGTGCGATAAATCTCCTGGTAGATGCAGCACTTCCCAGGAGTCACGTGTATCTTCTGTCACAGGAGGAGACGGCAGCTATGGAGACATATGTTGCCGAATCTCTGGGACAGAGATACATTCGGCCCTCCACATCACCTGCCTCCTCAAGTTTCTTTTTTGTGAAGAAGAAGGATGGAGGTCTGCGCCCGTGTATTGACTATCGAGGTATCAATCAAGGTGGGCCATGTTTTTCACCCGACCAGATTCCCAGAACGTTAAGGCAGACGCACTGTCCCGGTTGTATGACACAGAGGAGCGGTCCATCGATCCCACTCCCATACTTCCTGCCTCTTGCCTGGTGGCGCCGGTGGTATGGGAGCTGGACACGGAGATCAAGTGGGCGGTACGTACAGAGCCCACTCCCTCTCAGTGTCCAGCTGGGCGTATGTACGTTCCGTCCGCTGTCCGCGACCGTCTAATCGTTTGGGCTCACACATCACTCTCCTCTGGTCATCCAGGTATCGGCCGGACAGTGCACTGTCTTAGTGAGAAATACTGGTGGCCCACCTTAGCTAAGGACGTGAGGGTTTATGTTTCCTCCTGCTCGGTGTGCGCTCAGTACAAGGCACCTAGGCACCTGCCCAGAGGGAAATTACAACCCCTAACCATTCCACATGGGCCGTGGTCACACCTGTCGGTGGATTTTGTGACCGATCTTCCACCGTCACAAGGGAAAACGACGATCCTGGTTGTTGTGGATTGGTTTTCTAAGTCCTGTTGGCTCCTTCCTTTGCCCGGTCTCCCTACGGCTCGACTGCGGAGGCTCTGTTCACCCACGTCTTCCGGCACTACGGGGTGCCTGAGGACATAGTGTCTGATCGGGGTCCCGAGTTCACATCGAGGGTGTGGAAGGCGTTCATGGAGCGTCTGGGGGTCTCGGTCAGCCTTACCTCAGGTTTTCACCCCGAGAGCAATGGGTACGTGGAGAGAGTCAACCAAGATGTGGGTAGGTTTCTGAGGTTGTATTGCCAGGACCAGCCGGGGGAGTGGGCGGTTTTCATTCCCTGGGCAGAGATGGCTCAGAACTCACTCCGCCACTCCTCCACTCCTCCACTCCTCCACTAACCTGTCTCTGTTTCAATGTGTGCTAGGTTATCAGCCGGTTCTGGCACTGTGGCATCCGAGCCAGACCGAGGCTCCTGCGGTGGACGAATGGTTTAGGCGCTCGGAGGAGACCTGGGATGCCGCCCACGTGCACCTGCAAAGAGCCGTGAGGCGGCAGAAGGCGAGCGCTGACCACCACCGTAGTGAGGCCCCGGTGTTCGCACCGGGGGACCGGGTCTGGCTCTCGACCCGAAACCTGCCCCTCCGCCTGCCCTGCCGGAAGCTGGGGCCGTGGTTTGTGGGGCCTTTCAAAGTCCTGAGGAGACGGAACAACGTTTGTTATAGGTTACAGCTCCCCCCAGACTACCGTATTAACCCCTCGTTCCATGTGTCTCTCCTCAGGCCGGTGTTGGCTGGCCCGCTCCAGGGACCTGAGGTTCTGCAGGTTCCTCCGCCCCCTCGCCCCGGCGTATGCAGTTCGAGCTATCATGGACTCAAGGCGTCGGGCAAGGGGCCTTCAGTACCTCGTGGAGTGGGAGGGATACGGTCCGGAGGAGAGAAGCTGGGTGCGGGCAGAGGACATCCTGGATACTTCACCGCCTCCACCCTGATTGCCCTGCGCCTGCTGGAGCTGCGTGTAAAGGGGGGGGGTTGGGGGGGGGGGTACTGTCACGACTTCAGCTGAAGTCGGTCACTCTCCTAGTTCGGGCGGCTACAGGCAGTCGACGTCACCGGAGTTCTAGCCACCACCGATCCATTTCTCAGTTTCTGTTTGTCTTGTCTCATCCACACCTGGTTCCCATTTCCCTAATTACATGTTATTTAATCCCTCTGTTCCCTCCTGGTATTTGTCCGTGACTAATTATCTGTACGTGTTGGATCCGTTGTGTTGTGAGCAGTGTTTACTCTACTTGTCGTGAGAAGTACGTTTTCGTTAGTAAAAGAAGTTTTGACTCATCTCTGTGTTCTGCGCTTGATTCCGCCAGACCTGCATCACCAGAGACATTACAGTAATGTAAGTGCTTTAATATGTTTGGACCCCAGGAAGAGTAGCTGCTGCCTTGGCAGCTGCTAATGGGGATCCCTAATAAATACAAATACAAATAAATACTGTGCCTTCATAAAGTATTCACACCCTTCGACTTTTTCTACATTTTGTTGTGTTACAGACTGAGTTTTAAATGGATTACATTAAGATTGGGTGTCACCCATCTATACACTATACCTCATAATGTTAAAGTTGAATTATGTAGAAATGTTTACAAATTAATAAAAAATGAAAAGCTTTTGTTATGACAAGTCACATAATAAGTTGCATGGACTCACTCTGAATGCAATAATAGATGAGTTTTAAAATTACTAGCCCATCTCTCTACCCCACACATAGAATTATCTTCACAGATTCAAGCACAGATTCAAGCACAAAGACCAGGGATATTTTCCAATGCCTCGCAAAGAAGGGAACCTATTGGTAGATCGGTAAAAAAAGCAGACATTGAATATCACTTCATGCATGGGGAAGTTATTAGTTCCCATTTGGATTGTGTATCAATACACCCAGCCACTACAAAGATGCAAGCGTCCTTCCTAACTCAGTTGTCGGAGAGGAAAGAAACCCCTCAGGGATTTCACCATGATGCCAATGGTGATTTTAAAACGGTTGGCTGTGATAGGAGAAAACAACATTGTAGTTACTCCACAAAACAAACATAAATGACAGTGATGAGAAGGAAGCCTGTACAGAATAAAATATTCCAAAACATGCATCCTGTTTGCAATAATTAACTAAAGTAATACTGCAAAAAATGTGGCAAAGACATTATCTTGTCCTGAATACAAAGTATTAATCCAACACAACACATCACTAAGTACCACTCTTCATATTTTCAAGCATGGTGGTGACTGGATCATGTTATGGGTATGCTTGTCACCGGCAAGGACTAGAGAGTTTTTTAGGATAAAAAGAAACAGAATAGGGCAAACCACAGGCTAAATCCTAGAGGAAAACTTGGTTCATTATTCTTTCCAACAGACACTGGGAGATAAATGCAGCAGGACAATTACCTAAAACACAAGCCCAAATATACACTGGAGTTGATTACCAAGACAAAATGTAATGTTACTGATTGTCCTAGTTACAGTTGACTTAAATCAGCTTAAAAATCTATGGCAAGACTTGAAAAGGGCTGTCTAGCAATGATCAACAACCAACGTAACAATTTATTTAAGAATAATGGGCAATATTGTACAATACAGGTGTGCAAAGCTCTTAGAGACTTAGAGACCCAGAAAGACTCACATCACTGGCAAAAGGTGATTCTAATATGTATTGATTCAAAGGGTTTAATAATGATCTAATCAAGATATATTAGTCTTTTATTTTCCATTACTTTAAAAAAAAAATTCTTCCACTTTGACAAAATGTGGAAAAAGTCAAGGGGTGTGAATACTTTCTGAAGGCACTGTAGCAGTCTGGCTATTTAGCAGTCTTATGGCTTGGGGGTAGAAGCTGTCTCGGACCCTGTTGGTCCGAGAGCTGATGCTCCGGTACCGTTTGCCAGACAGTAGCAGAGTGAATAGTATTTGGCTTGGGTGGCCAGAGTTTTTGGCTGGAGTTTTTCCGTGCCTTCCTCTGACAGCCTAATATAAAGGTCCTGCATGGCAGAAATCTTGGCCCCAGTGATGTACTGGCCTGACCACCCTCTGTAGCGCTTTGCAGTAAAGGGCAGTGCATTTTCCATACCAAGCGGTGATGCAGCCAGTCAAGATGCACTCGATGGTGCAGCTGTAGAATTTTTTGAGGATCCGAGGGCCCATGCAACATCTATTCAGCCCCCTGAGGGGGAAGAGGTGCTGCCGTGCCCTCTTCATGTCTGAACGGGTGTGTGTGGACCATGTTAAGTCCTTAATGATGTGGACGCCAAGGAACTTTAAGCTGTCGACCCGCTCCACAACAACCCTGTCGATGTTGATGGTCTGCTCTCCCATCTTTATCCTATAGTCCACAATCAGCTTCTTGGTCTTGATGTTGAGGGAGAGGTTGATGTCCTGGCACCACACTGCTAAATCTCTGATCTCCTCCCTGTAGGCTATATTTTAGTTGTCGTGATCAGGCTTACCACTGCCGAGGGGCCCCAGTGTTGAGGATCAGCGTGGCAGAGGTGTTGTTGCCTACCCTCACCACATGTGGCTGGCCTGTCAGGAACTCCAGGATCCAGTTGCAGAGGGAGGGGTTCAGTCCCAGGGTCCCTAGCTTGGTGATGAGCTTGGAGGGGACTATGGTGTTGAATGCTGAGCTATAATGAACAGCATTCTCACGTAGATATTTCCCCTCTTGTCCAGGTGGGAGAGGGCAGTGTGAAGTGCAATTGAGATTGCATCCTCTGTGGATCTATTGGGGTGGTATGCGAAATGGACTGGGTCTAGGCAGTCTGGGATGACGGTGTTGATGTGTGTCATAAACAGCCTTACAAAGCACTTCATAATTACAGATGTGAGTGCTACAGGGCGATAGTCATTTCGACAGGTTACCTTGGAGCTCTTGGGAACAGGGGCAATGGTGGTCAGTTTGAAACATGTTGGGAAAATGTCCTTGAAGAAATTTGCCAGCTGGTCTGCGCATGCTTTGAGAAACGTGCCCTGATATTCCGTCTGTACGGCGGCCTTGTGATTGTTAACCTGTTTAAAAGTTTTTGATAACATCGGCCACGAAGAGCAAGATTACACAGTAATTTGGGAAAAACACAGGCTTTCATGCAAGGCACAGTGTTATATTCCTCGAAGAGAGGAAAAAAGGCATTTAGCTCGATTGGGAGTCCTGCATTGCTGGGAAAGTCACGGCTGGGTTTCCCTTTGTAATCCGTTATTGTCTGCAAGCCCTACCACATTCGACGAGCGCCAGAACCGGTGTAATAAGATTCCACCTTGCTCCTATATTGTCCTTTTGCATGTTTGATGTCTCGTCAGAGGTCGTAGCGGGTGTTCTTGTATGCTTCCATGTCCGTTCCTTGAAAGCAGTAGCTCTATCATTTAGCCCACTGTGGATATTGCCTGTAATCCATGGATTTTGGATTGGATTGGTACTTATAGTCACTGTGGGGGCGAGATAGTCTATGCACTTATTGATGAAGCCTGTGACTATTGTGGTAAACTCCTCAATGCTATCGGATGAATCCCGGAACATATCCCAGTCTGTACTAGCAAAACAGTTTTGTAGCCTCGCATCTGTTTCATCCGTCCACTTCTGTATTGAGCGCATCACTGGTACTTTCTGTTTGAGCTTTTGATTGTAAACAGGAAGCAGGAGAATGGAGTCATGGTCAAATTGACCGAAGGGAGGACGACGGAGGGCCTTGTATGCGTTTCTGTGAGTGGAATAAAAGTGATCTAGAGGTTTAGCGCCCCTAGTGGCACAGCATACATGTCGGTAGAAGTGAGGTAGGATGGATTTCTCCCCGCGTTAAAGTCTCCACCCACCAGAAACACTGCCTCTGGGTGAGCGGTTTCATGTTTGTTAATAGCCCCATACAGTTAGTTGTGTGCTAGAGTGCTGTTGGAATGTGGAGGGATTTAACTTCTTAGGGAGCGGTTCCCGAGGTGACGGTTTTGGAGAGTCTGGCGTGCCCAAAGTAAAATGTCTCCCACTCAGGCCCAGAAAATAGGATATGCACATAATTAGTACTATTGGATAGGAAACACTCTGAAGTTTCTAAAAGTGTTAACATAATGTCTGTGAGTGTAACAGAACAGAAATAGCAGACGTAAACCCAAGAAAATCTATCCGGAATTACTTTTTTTTGTCACATTGGCTCTGTTTGACAGTCTCCCTATTGAGTTCTATAGCAAGCAGCTCCAAGATTTCAGTACCTATGGCTTCCACTAGATGTCAACAGTCTATATGTAAAGCCTCAGAGAGATTGGAGGAAGCAGGAAGAATAGGTACAGGAAATGGCCAAGGGAGCTCAGATGTCAACAAGTTTTCTCGTGCGCAAGTCTGGCTGCGCGCCCCACTTTATTTTACTTATATAACGTTTAGGTGACCATCCGAGTGAAATATTATCGCTCATATTCATAAAAGGATAGCTAAGGATGCATTTTAACTGGTATTTGATTTGTTTAGGAAAAGTTTATAGGTATATTTGAACGCGTTCTCTTCACGTTTCAATGGGCGATTCGACATTGGATTTTCTGAACATAACGCACCAACCAAACTGAGATTTATGGATATAATAAATGACTTTTTCTAACAAGAACCATGGATTGTCTTCGTTGGACACTTGGGAAGCCCTCAGCAGAAGTTCTTCAAAAGGTAAGGGATTTGTTTTCGCTGTGAAATGTGTTTTGTGTGAACCGTGATGGTTTATGGCGCTGGCGCCCCACCACTCCCTAAGTAGTTAAACAGCCGTGATAATTACGGATGAGAACTCTCTTGGTAGATAAAAGGGTCTGGAGCTTACCATGAGGTATTCTATATCTGGTGAAAAAAGCTAGAGATTTCATTCACACTGGAAGCAGCAGACCAGTTATTATTCTTGAAAGAAAACACACTCCTCGACTTCCCCGAAGCCACCGTCTGATCCTGCCACTGCATGGAGAATCCACTGAGTACTACATGCATAGCGTCATCATCCAGCCAAGTTTCAGTAAGTAATATTGCAACTTTTCAAGTATCTCTGATAGGAGACTCTCGAATGAAGCGCATCCATTTGCCAATAAAACGGAGGGGAGCACCGTTCAGTTTTCTCTTTGCCTCAATTTCACGCCTGCATCGTTTTGGTAGTCCATGGAACAAAGGAATAGGTTCTGGCATGTTCATTTCACACTTACAGCAACATAATTTTGCATTTACTATAGTAATCATTTACTGCATGGGTAACCTGAAGCTGGTTAGAGGAAAAGCATTTCAGAAGCTGTTCCAAACATTAGAATGAGTAGCAACTGTGAATATTGGAGAATTCAATCAAATTAATGCAAATATGTTTGTCATGCATATCACATTGTTAATCTTCACAAGGACAAGCACACCACCGTGTGTTGTAGATCAACTTGGTTGCAATGTTGAACTCATTAACACCCCAGTGTTCATGCCTTTCAACATGCAATGCTGTAATCAGATCAAAGTAACAGCGCGGTAGTAACAATCTCAGAACTCAATTGATTTGAGGTATTCTGAGAAACTATGAAACTATGAATCTATCGAAGGGAGTTTCACAATGTCGACAACTACAGTGAAAAGATTCCAAGTTCAGTGGCTGTCATTGTGATGCTAGCGTATGACACCATCAACATTTCTATTCTAGAAATGTGAGACTATTTAAAAAATGTAGATAAAACTCAATAGTCTCATTTAAATTCCAGACAACACACCATTTCTGGGCACCAGACTTAAATCATTAGATTAATGTTGTCTAGGATCTAATACAAAACTCCCTCTGCCTTGAAAGCCATTTTATTAAAGTGAAAATCTATAAAAGTTAGCTGTTACTCTCAAAAGACCAATGACATACAGCAGGACACTGGACTCCACAGGATTATCCGCTGACCAATAGCAAAACACCTCCACCATAATGCTGAGGGGTAGGCTTTCTATGCCGTCTGCCAACTGTGTGCAGGGGTTATTTTTCCCCCTATAAAACATACCATGATAGGAGAGTGCGAGGGGGAGAGGGAGAGAGAGAGGGGGAAAGGGAGAGGGCGAAGGGGAAAGGGAAAGGGGAAAGGAGAAGGAGAGGGAGAGGTGTGTGTGATAATGATCCTTCCTTTTCTTAACTCCCTCAAGGAAATGGAAAGAGAAAAAACAGCTCACTATACACGCTCCATGAAAGATGTCTGAAAGACAGTTTTCAGCCACCCTCATGAAATCCAATGTGATAAGAAATAATCCAACTATGTTAATAACATTTTCTAAATCTGTGCATTCATTGACTATGTGTGAGCTGAAATTCAAGAGTAAAAAGTATGGTTATATTTAGTCCCAATAACATTGCTTAGAATTGATAAATATCTCTTCTATGTTAAATAGGAGACATGTTTGACGATGCACATAATCACTGTTTAGCACATCATTGACTGCAGCAAGGAAGGCCATCCGGGTGCAGTATGTACATTTCTAAAGGAATGGTATTGTCACTGGGGAACTGGTCTTTACTAGTGTCTGGGAGGTTTAGGTCTAAGCCTCAGGGACACACATTTTTAAAAGTGTGTAGCAAAAAATGGGATTCAATTGAAACAAGGATCCCATGGGGAAAAAAACACTCGGAATAATTTATTTCTCCAAACAAAAAAATGAGCCAAATCAATGGACCGTCATTAAATACAGCACAGGGTAGTATTCTTGCCTTCAATAATTCATAGAGGAAATGGCCGTTAGTGTTATTGCACCTCACAAATCACGCCAACGGTTAGTTTAGCAGAGCGGTATCCTATGAAGCAAACTAAATATACTCAGGGTTTACAGATTCAGTTAGCTTCACATTCCAGCTCCCGCTTCATAATTACTATAACAGTGGATATTGCTCGTCCGCCTGCTGCTAACTCTAGCAGGCTTGTAACTATGCGTGCATGTCACACATGGCAAGTCGAACGCCAAACTCTTCATTGAGACACTGAGGGGGTTTGTTTATCTAGCCTGGGTTAGCCCAATGGTGAAAAGTGATTGCATTTGTTTTGGAACCTGCTGCCTCCCGGGCGTGAGCCAGATACCCTGCTCTGGCGGACGGTGAAGTAGGCTCAAAACAAAAGTGATGTAATTATTAAGCATGTGGAGTAATAAGAAGGATTCTGTATTTTCACATGAAAAAGTGATTGCTTTTGATGAAATCACTTTATCTGCCTTCCCAATGAAAAGTCGTTATAAAATTCAAACATATATTTTCTGGAAAAGACATGCATATTTCTGGATGATACAGTGCATTTGGAAAGTATTCAGAACCCTTGACTTTTTCCACATTTTGTTACGTTACAGCCTTATTCTGAAATTGATTAAATTGTTTTTTCCCCCCCACATCAATTTACACACAATATCCCATAATGACAAAGCAAAAACTGTTTTTTAGAAATTTCTGTAAAATGTATAAAAAAATAAATAAATGAAATATCACATTTTCAGAACTATTCAGACCCTTTACTCACTACTTTGTTGAAGCACCTTTGGCAGCGATTACAGCCTTGAGTCTTCTTGGGTATGATGCTACAAGCTTGGCACACCTGTATTTGGTGAATTTCTCCCATTCTTCTCTGCAGATCCTCTCAAGCACTGTCAAGTTGGATGGGGAATGTCACTGCACAGCTCTTTTCAGGTCTCTCCAGAGATGTTCGATCCAGGTTCAAGTCTGGGCTCTGGCTGGACCACTCAAGAACATTCAGACACTTGTCTCGAAGCCACTCCTGCGTTGTCTTGGTTGTGTGCTTAGGGTCGCCGTCCTGTTGGAAGGTGAACCTTCGCCCCAGTCTGAGGTCCTGAGCACTCAGGAGCAGGGATCTCTCTGTGCTTTGCTCCGTTCATTTTTCCCTGAAACCTGACTAGTCTCCCAGTCCCTGCAGTTGAAAAACATCCCCACAGCATGATGCTGCCACCACCATACTGTGCCAGGTTTCCTCCAGACGTGATGCTTGGCATTCAGGCCAAAGAGTTCAATCTTGGTTTCATCAGATCAGATAATCTTGTTTGTCATGGTCTGAGAGTCCTTTAGGTGCCTTTTGGCAAACTCCAAGCAGGCCGTCATGTGCCTTTTACTGAGTGGCTTCCGTCTGGCCACTCAGAGATGGTTGTCCTTCTGGAAGGGTCTCCCATCTCCACAGAGGAACTCTGGAGCTCTGTCAGAGTGACCATCGGGTTCTTGGTCACCTCCCTGACCATGGCCCTTCTCCCCCATTGCTCAGTTTGGCCAAGAGGCCAGCTCTAGGAAGAGTCTTGGTTGTTCCAAATGTCTTCCATTTGAGAATGATGGAGGCCACTGTGTTCTTGGGGACCTTCAACTCTGCAGACATTTCCCCAGATCTGTGCCTCGACACAATCCTGTCTCGAAGCTCTACAGACAATTCCTTCAAACTCATGGCTTGGTTTTTTCTCTGACATGCACTGTCAATTGTGGGACCTTGGGGCGGCAGGTAACCTAGTGGTTAGAGCATTGGGTCAGTAACCCAAAGGTTGCTATATCGAATACCCGAGCTGACAAGGTGAAATCTGTCGTTCTGCCCCTGAACAAGGCAGTTAAGTCATGTGCCTTAATAACAAAGTTGTATTCCATCCATAAATTCGAATAAAATTGTTAAATTACGAGCCTAGTTGGTTAAGCCAGGGAAAAGGACAGGAACCTACCCACTAGCCATGATTGGCTGAGATAATGTATGTGCTGGGAGATCAGTTTTGTTTGGTCTACCATGTAGCACACTTCTGTATTTAACGTGAGCTGTTCAGTATTTGTTGACAGTCCTTTTTACCACACTGTTTTTGAAAGATATAACATTAGCCATCGAGAACTACAAAGGTTTTGCTACTTTTCTCAACTAGATTGATGCCCTAAAATAGCAAACGCTATCGACAGATCAGTAAGAAAATTTTTTGAAACATCTCAAGGATGATCAATGAGCCAGAGCCAGTTTTTGCTGATCTGTGAAGGGAGTAGTACACAACGTTGTGTGAGATCTTCAGTTTCTTGGCAATTTCTTGCACGGAATAGCCTTCTTTTCTCAGAACAAGAATAGAATGACAAGTTTCAGAAGAAAGTCCTTTGTTTCTGGCCATTTTGAGCCTGTAATCGAACCCACAAATGCTGATGCTCCAGATACTCAACTAGTCTAAAGCAGTAGCTCTATCATTTAGCCCACTGTGGATATTGCCTGTAATCCATGGATTTTGGATTGGATTGGTACTTATAGTCACTGTGGGGGCGAGATAGTCTATGCACTTATTGATGAAGCCTGTGACTATTGTGGTAAACTCCTCAATGCTATCGGATGAATCCCGGAACATATCCCAGTCTGTACTAGCAAAACAGTTTTGTTTAATTTAGTTTAGTTTAGTTTAATAGTTTAATTTTTTCTTTAATCAGGACAACAGTTTTCAGCTGTGTTAACATAATTGCAAAAGGGTTTTCTAATGATCAATTAGCCGGGCTATATGACTGTGCCATCAACTTGATAATATATAACGATATTTTGGAGGTTATTTTGTAAAAAAATGTTTTAAACGAAAGTGAATGATTGTAATCTGAATAAAAGCCTAAAGAATATTTGTAAAGGCCAAAACATTTATTTATGTTTTTAGAGTGAGAGAAACGCTGGGTCAACTGTGCGCCGCCCTATGCGACTCCGAATCAAGGTCGGATGTGATACATAATAATAATAATACTTTTTGTTGTATTTGTTTTGTCTTTTCTGGTGGATTAAACTGAAATTACAACCAATCACGGCCGGTTGTGATACAGCCAACCTAACTAAGAAATACATTTGACGAAATAATTCTCCCCCTACCCTCCTTCTAGGCAGGTCTATTGTCCAGGTACCTGCTAATAGCCATAATGGCGGTGTACAACGTGACCGTGTGTGTTTGAAAGAGTATTTTCCAGAAAGCAACAATTTGTTTACCTTCATTAGACAACTTTGTTACAATATTTATGTAATTCAGTGATGTTTATTCCCATAGTAATTCGTTATGGATCCATAACTGAATAAACATCTGCATTTTGAAGGAGTATTTTTATAATTATTTTATTAACGAAAGCATAAAGATGCTGATGAAGAAATATAGTACCGTACAGTATATGCTTTATCCGACATTTTGCGGTTGCATGAGGTCACCCACACGCAACTTTATGTAGGTGCCGAGGCTATATGACTGTGCCATCAACTTGATTATTTAGCAGACATCACTTGCTTATTCTTATTCAACACATATATCTTAAAAATATCATGGAATATAATTGAAAATTTGTTTCTCTATGCTTGTCTCAGAGCAGCGCGAAACGGTGCTGAAAAGTAGTCCACAGCAGGTAGGCTATATATAACGATATTTTGGAGATGATTTTGTTTAAAAAAAAAACTACAGTGAGCGATTGTAATCTGAATAAAGGCCAAAATAATTCCTGACATAAGGGAGAGCAGGCCATGTCCAGACCTTTTCAGTGACCGCAAGTACTCATTAACCTCATCTTTAATGCTTTTTCGGGTTGCATCAGTCATAGACAGAAACTCCTGAGACACAGTATTAATGATGAACACTCAGAAGTTCACTGGTAAGCCACATTTGCCTTGGTCAAGTTCTGTTGTCAGAAGAGGAATGGAAATGTCAGGGTGAACCGACAACCCCACCAGGTATGTTGACCCTGCCTGTTCCAGAGCTCACAGGTGTGGCTGGCATGGATTGTGACTCCATCTTGTTCCTTGCCCTCTTAAACACATCATTCTCCACCTGACTCTCTGCCAATGTCGCCTGGCTCTGGACCAATGCATCAGCTGTTGCCCATATCTCTGCCCTCAGATAATGTTTATCTTTCTGCTGGTCTGCCTTCAATGACTCGATCTCGGTCTTCAAAAGTTTGAATCTGATCCATGTACACCTTCATCAGATGAGCAGAATGATACCGCCCTGAGCCCCCATCGATTACAGTGGCCTATGATAGAAACAGTAGATCAATTAAGAATTAAAAGTGACTCCAACACACAAATGCTGCGTACACATTTTAAGAATCTAGCAAAACTAACCGCTTTCTTGGCAACCATGTGTTTTTTTGGAATGGCCCGTTGTCCAGCCCTTTGTCCACTGATGGTTGTCGGCATGGTTGTATGCTCTGCAAAAACACATTTACGTTTTTGGTACACACAAAAAAATGTACATCTTATTTTTATTTAACCTTTATTTAATTATTGATTTTATTACACAGTATGCCTACACATTGATAAGCTGTATACACTTTTTTGTATTTTTTAAATGCACTTAAACCAAAATACCTTTAATTTTGGTGATCCTCTCACCTCCGGCTCATTTTCAAGTCCTCTCGTGGTTACGGTCCTAACCCTAGAACGGGTAGGACAATTGAAAGAAGTTGGCAGGATGAAAACAATGTCCATTTCGTCTGTTCTCTTTGGTCGCAATGCCATTTTTAAAAAATAAACAGCTTGTTTTTGAAATGTAACTGTGTTAAGGGTGGAGTTTGGAGTGGGGTGAGGAGTACTGAGCTGTCCATCACTACTGTAAATTAAAACACAGCATCTTGTTTACATCTTGTTTACATTCTTTATTGTAACCACAATGTCACAAATAATTTGTATCTACCTTTCCAATTACTGTTAGAGTTTGGGATTTACAAATGTGTGCTTTTTCATTTCGTTAAATCCAGTTTGGATTTAAGTATAACTTTTGACTGACGCCTTTAGTGAGAGGTCTAATGGTTTAATATTTAATAATATCTGCCCTCTGAATTCAGGGTCATTTTTCCCACCCTTATTAGTTACATTGTTTTAGTTTGAACGTGCAGACTGGCACAAAGAACAGCGGGAACGTTTCCCTAGTCAGCGCCATTATTAGTGCAATGTCCCTTAAAGTGTTGCTCTGTGCTACCCAGTGGGGCGGGCCAGGGTGGGGGTCCACAGTCGTGCACAATTATCAGTTTCTATTTAGGTTTATATCACCCATTCATTGTCAGTAGCGCCTTGAGACCCAAAAGCATAATCAGTGCTCTGAGTAGGATACTGTACTAAATCACAAATTACCTCTAAGTCCTGCAGCATAATCACAAAACTTTTAGTGGTGCAACCACTGTACTTTACAGTATTGCAGCCTACTGTACCTGTTCATTTTCCTGGGCTTTCACATTCGGCGTAACACAGGCGAATAGCACTGTCCGATACCATAATCTCCAAGTCTAACAGTATTTTACTGACATGCTTAATTCAAGGCTCCTTTCTCTTCTATGTGCTGGAGTTCTTTTAAGCCATCCACCCCTGATGGGGTATCAGCAGGACAATAGACTCTTACTGAGTCCACCAAATGCATTGTTTTCTAACCACATCTGGATGGACACATAACGAATTACTATGTGAATAAATATCACTGAGTGACAGAAATATTGGAATAAAGTAGGCTAATGAAGGCAACAAATTGTTGCTTACTGGAACACCAAAGTCATCCAATTGTTATAATAGGATTTGAACAATATCCTACACGCCCGTGGTCAACTATTTCATCACCATTTCGTGCTGCTCTGAGACAAGCATGGGGACTGGTCTTGATAAATCAATGAGATTTTTATTTTCACTGAATCTCCATTTGGGTATTGGTTAGACTACAATTAGGGTGTGGAAATGTTAGGATTATTATGCTCTTCACTCGCAGTCACTTAGTAGGCTACTCCGACTGGTCACGTTGTACAGCGCCATATTTTCCTAACGGAAATCCCAAGGGTTTCGTTTTTCTTGGAATATAAACACCATAATATTAAATGAAATTAATTAAGCTAAATTTCTTAAAATCAATCCCATTTACAATGTTCTTACAAAAAAAGGTTTTAAATTCTATAGTACAGCCAATATTAAAAACAGTCAAATTCTTCTCAAAGATGCCCTCTGGTGGTCAAACTAGCACTAACTAGCATTAATGGCAACAATGGCTGACACTAACGTGCCATAGAATTCTGTGGCAGCCAACTTTTAAAGGAAGAACCACCGTAAGGTATAAACACTGACGCTTTGTACATTATCTGGGAATAATGGATGACTTGGTCTGCCCAAGTTTATTAGTTTCAGATAATGTACAGAGCAGAGGCATTTATCCCACTTTTACCATGGTTGTCAAAGAAAACAAGCACCCATTTACAGGTAAAATTGACACATTTTCATTGAGATAAACATTTTGATAAGTACATTTATACTATTTCATCCTTCCACTAAACTTGGTTGTTAGTTCTACCAGTTAGGTTGCTAGAGAAGCGGACTTGTTGTTCATTCTATTTGTTTGATTGCTATGCAGACTGGCAATGTTCTTTTTCCTTGCTTGCTAGCTAGCCAACTATGGCTAACACAGTCACGCCAACTCTGCAGATAGAATAACATCAAAATAGCTGAATTTGTGTTTGTTTAAGCTGTTTTCTAGTGACATTAATTTGAAAACATCCATGCTACTGTGCATATGGATGACACCCACACAAAGTACATTTCATCTATTTAAATAAAAGTTTTAAAATTAGAAAATGTAATGTCTTTTTGTATGTTCATGTTGTTGATAGCTGCAATATTACTACATTTAATATAATATTACTACCTACATTTAATATTTAAAAAACTGTAGTGGGGGGCGGGGGGTTGGGGGTAGAATCGAGTGGATTTGGACCATTGTTGGGCCGATTCTGGCGCTAAAATGGCAACTTTCGGGCTACCAGATCTGGGCCGAATGACCCGAGCCAGCAGTTTTAGATCTGGCATGCTGGAATCAGACCAGATGTGGGCCAGACGTTTGCGCTACCTGGGACAGGTCGTAGAAGCAGACAGGTAGATTGATACAGCCCCCAACTGTTGCAAACCAAATAGTAACATGGAAAAATAATGTGTAGATGCTTTTTTCCCCAAGGGAGATAAAGTTTATGAATTTCCTGCCTGGGCTGTAGGACAGTGGAATTATGACATTAAAACACGTCATGGTATTTTGCAGGTGTTGTTGTCCCACAAATCAGCATCCAGGATCCAAACAACACGTTTTATAATAGCACTATAATGTGCACTATCATTACAGTATTTGACCTGCAGTAGCGATTATGTAAATATCCCCCTTCCTTTCTTCATCGGTTAAAACTACAGCCGAAGGAACCACGCAGGGGGGGGCGGGGGGTTGAGAGCAAAATGCCTGCAGACACCCCTGCCATTTACTCCCCTGCCACTCAAGGGCCATGCCAGAATGCTGGTCCCCAGGTGACTGAATACACTGTGCCTCATGAATACAGATAAGGTGATACAGCTGCAAAACCACAGGAGCTACACTGCTACATTAACTCATTATCAGACCACTTTAAAGTTTGAAGTTCAGGATTATCAGAGGATCCGCACTGCATGGATAGTAGCGTGCATGGATATAGCAATAGGATCATGGATAGAAAAAAACACAACTTGGCTAAAGTTCACACAATAAAGGATACTGTTATAGATGCAACAAACAGTATGTGGGTCATTCCACCAATTCAGTGCCTTTTGAATTTTTTATATTATTTTATTAGACAAGTTGACTAACAAACAAACCCCCGTGAAAACACTGCTCCACCATGCCTGTGAACAGACATGAGTTAACCCTGCAATTGTTGTAAATGTGTAATTGGTGCTTCGGTTTAATTCCATTTAACTGCTCCACAGTTTCTGTAAGCCTACCGTTAATTTTGTCATAGGCTTGTCGCAGGGATTGAATTAGGCAAATGTAGTTATTCTTGTTAACAGGTTTTTGATATCATTCCTTGATATCAGGAAATGCCCATTTGCCCCTGCCATTGGTCAGTTCCGGTGTTATGAGACCGATGGTTTCTCAAAGAGATAATTTGTTTACACTGCGGGTTAGGATAATTAACGTGGCAGGTTAGGATAATTAGCATGGCAGGTTAGGTGAATGAGGTTAAGATTAGGAAAAGGGTTAGGGTTAGCTACAATGCTACAGTTGTCAACAACTGTTGTCCTGGACAAGAAAGAAATTGCCATGGACCAATGGCGAGTATCAGTGGGTGTAACTTGATATCAAGAAACGCTGCAATTACACCCTTTGTTTTTTGGCTTGCTCCTCAAGAAATGCTGGCGGCCATGACAGAAGCCAAAAGTGAGTTGATTTGGGGGTGTGGTTTGATGTGGGTGTTTCTTGGGTGTGTCCTTGCCACCACAAAGACAAAACCACCTGTCAGAACCTTGTCCGCAGCCGTTTCTCCACTCAATCAAAACAAACAAACAAACCTACAGGCAGATGATGGTGTAATGCCGGAAGAAGCTTTGAATAGGTCAGTAGCCTACAGAGTAATATGAGAATGCAATTGCTGAACCTATGTAGGTATTCTAAACTAAGTGTTTTTGATAACTTTCAAATGTAGTAACAGGTCCATGTAGAATAAACAACCCTTTACATAATACTATAGGAGCAGTGTTCTGCTAATATAAATAACAATGTGCACCTTGCATTGTCATTCCCAGCCGATACACATACAATTCTGTGCCTATTGGCATTTTGTCTGGTGGTAATGGGGCTGCCTTGGCAAACATGTCAGAGTGGTCATACCTTCCTGTGTGGTGTCCCGTGTACAACAGGAGTTCCCTGATCCTGGTGCAGAATACATAAAGAGTTAGGTCAACTCCTTCGACTCCAACCACAGACTCCAACCAATAGTCTATGGCTGTGGATTGACTGCACTGTTTGTATGGAATGTTGGCATATTAGCAGTAAATTAAAACAATTAAACGGAATCATTCATACAAAACTGGCGAGCTAGCTAACAAACATACAGTGCAGATAAATTCTTCAAATTCATTATTTTACACAATATCTTATCACAGCACAGGCAAACCATAGTTTACCAACTCCCTGACCAAAATGGCTGACCTCTATCCCATCGTGAGAAGGTTAATGTCCATTCTAGTATTCTAATTCCTAATTCTATGGGAGATAACGACTTTGTTAAAGGGGGTGCATACTTTGAAATTACCCGCCCAAAGGTTCCACACAGCTCTGTGACATTTTACATGTTGGGTTAAGAATGCACTATAGTGGTGAGCCTAGATTGAGACATCAATACTTTTACTCACCATTGTTGCCCTCACAGAGACGAGAAATAAGAAAGATAGGGGAAAAAATGACTGCTGCCTTAACTGCTAGGGAAGGAAGATAGTGATGAGGATACTGACATTTACACTGACCATGTAGACACACTGATAGGTGCAAATAACATGGTGCCACCTGTAACAAATCAATAACGAGGGTAAACACACAGAGACGCCGTTAACAAACATCCTTTTACTTTGTGCAAGCTATTACACACCTATCGCAGAAAATGCATAAAAAACCATTGGGAGAATTACTTTATTCACCGCGAACGGCAATCAGAGTTTACCCACGTGCACAATTTAAACACTTGCCCCCCGATTTCCCCTTCCCCAAAACACGTGTCAAATATTGGACTATAAAATTGTGCCTTCCTCTATTATACCTATGCTAAAATGTTTATTCTATTCTGCAGACCCATTTACTTTATGTTCGTATTCTTATCTTTTGTTATGTGTTATTGTTGTTGCATTGTCGAGAAGGGACCTGCAAGTAAGCATTTTGTTGGACAGTTATACCATGTGGATCCCGTACACACACATAATAAAACTTGAAACTGTCACGACTTCCGACGAAGTCGGTCCCTCTCCTTGTTCGGGCGGCGTTCGGCGGTCGACGTCACTGGCTTTCGAGCCATCGCCGATCCACTTTTCAGTTTCCATTTGTTTTGTCTTTTTTTTCACACCTGGTTTCAATTCCCCAATTACATGTTCATTATTTAACCCTCTGTTTCCCCCATGTTTTTGTGCGTGTTTGATTGTTCAGGCAGTTACTGACGGCTGGTTATTTTGTTGCCGGGTTTTTGTATAACGCCTGTTATTACAATATTTTTCCGCACCTGAGTATTATTGTTTGTACTGGTGCTTCGTTTTTAAAATACCTTGTCCACGCATCTCTGCTCTCCTGCGCCTGACTCCTTTTCACCAGTTACCCACAGCCTGACAGAAAGCAATTTCTTTACCACTACATCACTGGATACGATGGATCTCTAGGTGATATCTTTACCGCACAAAACCAATAGTAAAAGGTATAAAGGTGGCCTTTATCTATACTGTCATTCATAATTGAGCATTCAGTCCTCAACAAACAAAAAATTAAATGAAAACATTGCAGGTACATCGTAAAGAGTCAGATGAATTTGTCCATCCCAAAGCATTGCTGATTCTGGCCCAGATTAGCATAGCCTGTAAAGAATTATTTAGATCACTTAAACAGGCTATACTAATTAAAGCCAGAATCATCAATTCAGATCCTCAGATTTCAGCCCCAAATGGAAGAACATCTACTTGGACAAAGACTGCAAAATTAAAAATGTGGCATTAGTTATCATCATAGGATGGTTGGATGGCAATGGATGACTGACGTTAAACTACAAGATCAGAGGACAGGTTATCTGCTGATACTACAGTAAGTCCACAAGCCTATCTAGAGTATGATACAGTTGGATAAAATAATGTTCATATTCACCAAGGAACGTACAACTTCCTGTGTCCTGTTTGTATCTTAATCATAATTTTTCTCCGTAGCAAATGACTGAGACATACCATTCAGCTGAGTACAGTACAGACTCAGTAGCCAGGAAGAGAAAATGTCCTGTTCTGTTTCTGTCCACTCCTTAAACAGTCTTCATCTCACCGCCACATAAGTGAATTATCCCACACACAATGTATCACATACCAGCTGCAGCCTTTGTCTTCTCAATGACATACTGAGAGAGAGAGAGAGAGAGAGAGAGAGAGAGAGAGAGAGAGATGAAATTAAGAACGGCCTCAGGAGAGGAGTGGTACAATTTACGAGAATGCTGCCCAACTGAAGCCAAGAGCAGAAACATAAAGTTCCCTATATTATTCACACTGCCAAACACGCAACAGAACCAGACAAATGAACCAGGAGAAATCATACAGCTCTGATATGAAACCACAAGGTTTACAGTATTAACTACCAAAGGGATATGACTCAACATTTTCATAGTGCTTCAAAATTATTCGGCATGTCTGACTGTGGCTTTTGGAATTAAACATGCTTTAAAAGAATCAAGCGCTAAATAGTTTATGGTACTCGAAAAAAACCTTTTGATTTGATCATAAATCCATTTACAGTCTATGGGCTTATAAATGGAATCTATCATCATTCATCACTTTAATCATACATCAAGATCAACCATCTACTGGAAGGTTTTCCTATGGATACTCATTTGGGCTTTATACAACGGGTGGGTCTAATCCTGGATGCTGACTGGTTAAAGCCACGTTTCAGACTGTGTCTATTCCACAAATGACCACTGACTAAGGCTATGACGTTGAAATGCCTATTTACTGTTCCATCTCACCAGCCCAACCAGGCAATATATAAAGTTGATCTCCACTGTAAAAAAGCATTTAGACATTATCTCCCCTTTTTTTAGACTAGCATTTGGTTTTCAACAGCTAACAGCGGAGATTTGTATAAACTTTGCTGTCTGTCTCTCTGACCTTTCCAACAATGTTTCAATGTTAAAACTCGATCTCCACTGACCCATTAAGGATTAACGTGTCAGGATTAGACAAACATATTTTCTCAGCCAGTTGAAATCATGATTCAGCATTTTTTTTATGGATATAGAAATGCAAACAGAAAATCAAGTCAATAATAAATTAATCAAAATTACTTTAATGAAAATATGTAATTACTTGATTATGTTGGTAACCCATTGTATTAAAAATAATAATGCCCACGTGATTTGCAGGCACTCGACTTCGTCTCGGACCTAATAACACCCATGCCAATATATGCTTCAAACATCGGCTTTTTGGGCATTATCACTTAAGAAGAAGATGACTGCCCTAAAATGACTCACTCAAGAGATGACACAGAGAACATAGTATAGGAAGCTGATCTTCTGAAATAGATTCAGTCCTTTCAAGTAATTCTTCAAAGAACACTGGGGGATTATTTATGTTTGAAGGGCCAATCAAGATTTCCATTGTGTGTGACACATCAGCTCTTTTGGTTTTCCTTTGAAACGCATGAGACCGTAAATTGATGACCTGTCACAGAGAATGACACTTTCTCTCAATTGTTGCAATATCATGTTCTTCAAAGTACAACACAGAGCAGGTAGGACTACATTTGTGACACGTGATGACAGTAGACCCAATTTCTTGTAAGCTACCACAATGTGGTTGTGTTTTGGTCAAAGTAGTCTGTTGATCCTCTGGGAATGACCTTGCCATGTCAGTCATGGAATTCTGTTGATCAGTCGCCTTGCAGATGCATAATGCATGTGCCATAAATATTATATCACAGGAGGCTTTACAATAATCCTCATGAATGTACGCATATGCACACACACACACACACACACACACACGCACACACGCACACACACACACACCACTGGTGGACCAAGCTCTAGTAAGCAGTAAATTCAAAACTCCTTCATGTGAATTGGGAAAATAAGATAACATATTTTAAAGTTCTGGTCAGTAAATGCATAATGCGAGAAAATGTTAATGTGGGCTTCCATTAAAATACTAGGAGGAGTTGTCCTGAAAGATGTGCTAGAAAAGTTCATATTTCACTATGTGGTTTCACTATGATGCAATATCCAGTGAGGCATTCCTTGGTGCTACTTTTGCTGGATGCGGTTTGTGAATTTAAAAGAACCGGGAAATAAAATCCTTCTAAGGGAGCAGTGCCCCACCTACGACAACATCCGGAAAAATGCAGAGCACCAAATTCAAATTACAAAAGTAGTAATATAAAACATTCATGAAAATACAAGTGTTGCACACTCTTCAAAAGCTTAGAATCTTGGTAATCTCACAGCGTTGTCAGATTTCAAAAAGGCTTTACGGCAAAAGCATAACATTTGATTGTCTGAGGACAGTGCCCGCATATTTCCAGCATTAGCATAATAACATAACCAGCACGGGTGTCACAAATCTCAGAAAAAGCAATAAAATAAATTGCTTACCTTTGAAGATCTTCCTCTGATGGCAATCGGAAGGGTCCCAGCAACACAATAAATGTTCCTTTTGTTCGAAAAAGTCCCTCTTTATATCCATTAAGCTCAGTTTGGTTGGCGTGTTTTATTCAGAAATCCACAGTCCACTCGTCCAATATAGAAACCGTTAAAAATATACCTATAAACTTTGTCCAAACAACTCAAACAACGTTTCTAATCGATCCTTACGTACACTAATATGTATATAAATGATAATATTTCACATGGATAATATCCTGGGTGATAGAAAAGGAAAAAACCGAGGCGCACGCTCAAGGTCCCGCGCGTCAAAGAGAAAAGTCACTTCCTCACTCCACTTGGAAAAACTTGTCTTACTCCTCGATTTTTCAAGATAAACGCTTGAAACCTTGTTTAAAGACTGTTGACATCTAGAGGAAGCCATAGGTACTGCAACCTGGGAGCTGGATTCCCCTCCTTTCAATACCAAGTCAATGGGAAAAGAGTCACTTGACAGAATCACATTTTTCCTGATGGATTTGTCTCGGGTTTTTGCCTGCCAAATCAGTCCTGTTATACTCACAGACATTATTTTAACAGTTTTAGAAACGTCAGAGTGTTTTCTATGCAATACTACTAATTATGTGCATATCCTAGTTTCTGGGCCTGAGTACCAGCCATTTTACTTTGGGCACGCCAGACTCTCCAAAACTCAGAACACTGCCGCTGCTCCCTAATAGAGAAACGTTACCGTAGACACATAACTTTGGACACTGTCTCAAGCAGGAAAGGAAGTGTGCATTCTTGCAGATACAGTATAAGAAAAAAAAAAAGATATGGAACACAGAAAACAGAAAGTGGCTGCCCTGAATATTAAAAAGGTTACATCTCGTAACTGCTGTGGCTGGGATGTTATGCAAATGTTACAGTTTTTGAATATTGGGTACAACAAGTAGAGACAATCCAGAGAAATGAAAGCATGCTCTATTAGCGGACACATTACTAGTCAAGATTACTATGAGTATACATCACACTGATTTTGGAGAAGTTTTGGTAAACTGTGCACAAAGCAAGGCAAATAAAACTTTAGCGCTGTTAATGTTTAGGTTACAAAAGGCTGTCCTAATAAGGATACCGTACATGTTATTGTCTTTCACTCTGGGCTGGGCGATATCCAGTATCTACAGTATATCTAAATGTTCAACCAAGTCCAATGATACGTTTTCATTCCTGAGGAACATAATAAGTCATGGCTGTAAGGCTAATATATATTTTCGTCTTCCACATTTGATTAGGAAGATGCACTGAACAGCTGAGAGGAAATTATAGTTCCACTATCTGACTTGTTAAAAGGTCCCAGATTGAGTTATTCAGAACACAGCAGCTCCACTGACTAGGGGATTTACATAATGTGTCTTCATCAACTTCTCTATACATGCCAGCTTCCTTATCCACGCCTCAAGACTGACATGGAAATCAGATCCCTTTGCATTGCCAGCTACTTTGTATGGTGACAGCAGCCCTTTGGCCTTTACAAGTAGCCAGTTAAGTCCGAGGTAGAGTCACACTCATTGGTTTCTGGCTCCCTTACTGTGGCACCTTTCTCCTCTAAACCGTTTTTCTCATTGTACAGTAATGTGCAGGTAAGAGAGACCAGGACGCTTGGAATAGAACACTTGGTTTAATTGTGAACATTAGTTTCCATTTGTGCCTCCATAAGAACTATAGCCACCTGAAGATTTTACCAAGAGGGTGGCAATAGTCTTCAAGTTGAGTAGTTTTGCAGTCTTGTCATACCCATGGAATAATAAACCCTCTGGGTTGCGAGGATACAAGCTGTTTCATAAAGAGCCTTCAGAAAGTATTAAGACCCCTTTACTTGTTCCACATTTCTGTTACGTTTCAGCCTTATTCTAAAATTGATTAAATTACATTTTTTTCATCAATCTACACACAATACCCCATAATGACAAAGCGAAAAGAGGTTTTTAGAAATTTTTGCATAAAAAAAACAACATAAAAACCAGATTTACATAAGTATTCAGACCCTTTGCTATGGCACTCAAAATTCAGCTCAGGTGCTTCCTGTTTCCATTGATCATCCTTGAGATGTTTCTACAACTTGATTGGAGTCCACCTGTGGTAAATTCAATTGATTGGACATGATTTGGCAAGGCACACACCTGTCTACAGTCATGGCCAAACGTTTTGAGAATGACACACATTTTAATTTCCACAAAGTTTGCTGCTTCAGTGTCTTTAGATATTTTTGTCAGATGTTACTTTGGAATACTGAAGTATAATTACAAGCATTTCATAAGTGTCAAAGGCTTTTATTGACAATTACATGATGTTGATGCAAAGAGTCAATATTTGCAGTGTTGACCCTTCTTTTTCAAGACCTCTGCAATCCGCCCTGGCATGCTGTCAATTAACTTCTGGGCCACATCCTGACTGATGGCAGCCCATTCTTGCATAATCAATGCTTGGAGTTTGTCAGAATTTGTGGATTTTTGTTTGTCCACCCGCCTCTTGAGGATTGACCACAAGTTCTCAATGGGATTAAGGTCTGGGGAGTTTCCTGGCCATGGACCCAAAATATAGATGTTTTGTTCCCCGAGCCACTTAGTTATCACTTTTGCCTTATGGCAAGGTGCTCCATCATGCTGGAAAGGGCATTGTTCATCACCAAACTCTTCCTGGATGGTTGGGAGAAGTTTCTCTCGGAGGATGTGTTGGTACCATTCTTTA
>QNTS01000807.1:930960-943409 GCA_003317085.1 Hucho hucho
CCATTAGCATAAATTCATAAACCATCGCGGTTCACACAAAACACATTTCACAGCGAAAACAAATCCCTTACCTTTTGAAGAACTTCTGCTGAGGGCTTCCCAAGTGTCCAACGAAGACAATCCATGGTTCTTTTGTTAGAAAAAGTCATTTATTATATCCATAAATCTCAGTTTGGTTGGCGCGTTATGTTCAGAAAATCCAACGTCGAATCGCCCATTGAAACGTGAAGAGAACGCGTTCAAATATACCTATAAACTTTTCCTAAACAAATCAAATACCAGTTAAAATGCATCCTTAGCTATCCTTTTATGAATATTAGCGATAATATTTCACTCGGATGGTCACCTATACCTTATATAAGTAAAATAAAGTGGGGCGCGCCAGCCAGACTCGCGCCCGAGAAAACTTGTTGACATTTGAGGTCCCAATGCAATTTCCTGTACCTATTCGCCCTGCTTACTCCAATCTCTCTGAGGCTTTATATATAGACTGTTGACATCTAGTGGAAGCCATAGGTACTGCAGTCTCAGTCCTTGTAACAAATGGATTCAATAGGGAGTGTGTCTAAGAGAGCCAAAGGTCACCAGAAACTGATTTCCGGATGTTTTTTTCTCAGGGTTTTGCCTGCTAAATGACTTCTGTTATACTCACAGACATTATGTTAACACTTTTAGAAACTTCAGAGTGTTCCGTATCCAATAGTACTAATTATGTGCATAACCTATTTTCTGAGCCTGAGTGGCAGGCATTTTGCTTTGGGCACGCCAGACTCTCCAAAACCGTCACCTCACCTGCCGCTCCCTAAGAAGTTAAACAAATCAAAATACATTTTATTTTTGAGATTCTTCAAATAACCACCCTTTGCCTTGACAGTTTTGCACACTCTTGGCATGCTCTCAACCAGCTTCATGTCAAACGCTTTCAAACAGTCTTGAAGGAGTTCCCACATATGCTGAGCACTTGTTGGAAGCTTTTCCTTCACTCTGCGGTCCGACTCATCCCAAACCATCTCAGTTTGGATGAGGTCGGGGGATTGTGGAGGCCAGGTCATCTGATGCAGCACTCAAACACTCTCCTTCTTGGTCAAATAGCCATTACACAGCCTGGAGGTGTGTTGGGTCATTGTCCTCTTGAAAAACAAATGACAGTCCCACTAAGCCCAAACCAGATGGGATGGCATATCGCTGCAGATAGCTGTGGTAGCCATGCTGGTTATGTGTGCCTTGAATTCTAAATAAATCACAGACAGTGTCACCAGCAAAGCACCCCCACACCATAACACCTCCTGGTTTACTTTCGGAAATACACATGCGGAGACCATCTGTTCACCCACAACGCATCTCATAAAGACACGGCAGTTTGAACCAAAAATCGCAGATTTGGACTCCAGACCAAAGGACAAATTTCCACTGGTCTAATGTCCAGTGCTCGTGTTTCTTGGCCCAAGTAAGTCTCTTCTTCTTATTGGTGTCCTTTAGTAGTGGTTTCTTTGCAGCAATTTGACTATGAAGGCCTGATTCACACAGGCTCCTCTGAACAGTTGATGTTGAGATGTGTCTGTTACTTGAACTCTGTGAAGCATTTATTTGGGGTGCAATCTGAGGTGCAGTTAACTCTAATGAACTTTTCCTCTGCAGCAGAGGTAACTCTGGGTCGTCCTTTCCTGTGGCGGTCCTCATAAGAACCAGTTTCATCATAGCGTTTGATGGTTTTTGCGACTGCATTTGTAGAAACTTTATACGTTCTTGAAATTTTCTGGATTGACTGACCTTCATGTCTTAAAGTAATAATGTGCTGTCTTTTCTCTTTGCTTATTTGAGCTGTTCTGGACGTAATATGGACTTGGTCTTTTACCAAATAGGGCTATCTTCTGTATACCCCCCAACCCCACCTTGTCACAACACAACTGATTGGCTTAAATGCATTAAGAAGGAAAGAAATTCCATAAATTAACTGTTAAGGCACACCTGTTAATTGAAATGCATTCCAGGTGACTACCTCATGAAGCTGGTTGAGAGAATGCCAAGAGTGTGCAACGCTGTCATCAAGGCATAGGGTGGCTATTTGAAGAATCTCAAAAATAAAATATTTTTTTATTTGTTTAACACTTTTTAGGTGTTCTAAAACGTTTGACCAGTAGTGTATGTCAATGTGATATTTTAATTTTGTATTTTTAATACATTTGTAAACATTTCCTGTTTTTGCTTTGTCATTATGGGGTAGTGTGTGTATATTTATGAGAAAAAAAATATATTGTATACGTTTTTGAATACGGCTGTAACATAACAAAATGTGGAAAAAGTCAAGGAGTCTGAATATCTCTCTCCCACAGCTCCGTCTGAATATTCCTTACATGAGACAAACTGATCTCAGATCTGTAGGACCCCAGGGACTGTCAGAACTTCATGTTATGCAGAGTCAATATTATATCAATAACAAAATCATAATTAAAATAATTATCAAATAGCTAATGACCTAATACTTTTAAGCATAGAACATGCAAATGATAAATAGCTGACAGTACTGTAGGTGGTGTTAGCTATCACAGCAGGATGGATGACTAAGTGTTCGTTTGAACAGGAGGTGATGTTTTTTTAAGATATACACAGACATTTCCTGCAATTTTAACAGTGACTTATAATGCAGTACATAAAACATTACAAAAGACGTTCCACAAAATCTTTCTACAGCCTTGTGGCTTTCCACACCACCAGGGGTGTGATGTTGTTTTGAAATAATGCTCCCTGTCACACATCATTGCATTCTTAGTGGTATAAAAAATTGGAAAGCTTAATTCAAACAAAATCTACTGTAGGCAGTATAATAAATATTCAAGATTTGCAAATGAATGCTGTTGAATACTGCATCTCAATACTAAAAGCACAGACTTAGAGAAACGTGACCAACAACCCAGCAAAGAACACAACAGTTATATAATAAACATGGGGTTTATTCTGTTTCTATGAAAAAAGACGATTTAAAACAGCCTTAACAAATACAAGATACTGTATAAGCAACCTTTCCCAAGAGCCGTTAATGGGAGACACTTGAGATCCAAACACTGAGTGGACCCCAGGCATTATTCTGGACAAGTTATGATATTCACCAAAATAAAATGACATAAAAAGTTTAACATCACTTGGTGAATCTTGCTACCACAGTTTCAGGTAGCCTAGTGGTTAGAGCATTGGGCCAGTAACTGAAAGATTGCTAGATCGAATCCCCGAGATGACAAGGTAAAAATCTGTCCTTCTGCCCCTGAATAAGGCAGTTAACCCACTGTTCCTTGGCTGTCATTGTAAATAAGAGTTTGTTCATAACTGACTTGCCTAGTTAAATAAAGGTTCAAATAAATCACAAATGGATGTTGACAGAGTTCTATCTTGCTGTTGAATGAGGAAGAGCTCGGATTTGAAAAGTTTGTTGTTTTTAAAGTGTATTGGAAAGTTCTTAGTAGCTAGCTAACTTTTTAGTTTGGATCCCGCGACGCAGTTGGCATCTGTTGCTGGGACTGCTAGTCTCTGTCCAGTGATCCTGCTGACTAAGGACGGGTCTGAGTAGCTATTTGGCATTGCAGCTAGATTAGCTGCTTGCTAGCTGCATATCAACCTAGCAGAGTTTTCTTGAGGGCTTGAACGCAGCCCGCGACGCAGTTTGTTTATTCAATCTGCCTTGTGACCTGCCCCGTCTGGAACTGCGAGAGGTAACAGCGTAACCTACGTTGCTAGCTACCATGACAAAGACCAAAGACCAGTTTGCAGTTCTCCCAGGGTCAGCTCGAGGAGTTGAAACAAGAGAACAGCAAGATGACAGCAATCTGTAAGTCATTGAGAGAGGACATCAGTTCTGTGTGTGAATCCATGATAACAATGACGGATAAATCAGACTCTCGAGGGACAATCAAGGCGGAACAACATGGTTGTGGATGGAATTGCAGAATATCCACATGAAACCTGGACGGAATCTGAGGACAAAGTGAGGGACATGATCTCTGATAAATTGAAGATGGACCACAGGATGATTGAGGTGGTGATTGATAGTGGTCAAGCTCCTGAGGCTCAAGGACAAGGTAGCTGTTCTGGAAAGAGCCAAGAACTTGAGAGGAATGTACACTACCGTTCAAAAGTTAGTGGTCACTGTACTTGTTTTTGAAAGAAAATAAAAAAAAAATTGTCCATTAAAATAACATCAAATTGACCAGAAATACACTGTGTTCTACTCCCTTCACAGAACAGCGCAAACGGAATCTAACCAGAATAGAAAAATGAGTGGGAGGCCACGGTGCACAACTAAGCAAGAGGACAAGTACATTAGGGTGTCTAGTTTGAGAAACAGATGCCTCACAAGTGCCTCAACTGGCAGCTTCATTAAATAGTACCCACAAAACACCAGCCTCAACGTCAACAGTGAAGAGGCGACTCCGGGATGCTGGCCTCCTTTTCAAAAATCGCAAATTTGGAATCCATTCCAAAAGGACAGATTTCCACCGATGTAATGTTCATTGCACGTGTTTCTTGGCCCAAGCAAGTCTCTTCTTATTATTCATGTCCTTTAACAGTGGTTTCTTTGCAGCAATTCGACCATGAAGGCCTGATTCACACATACTCCTCTGAAAAATTGATGTTGAGATGTGTCTGTTACTTGAACTCTGCGAAGCATTTATTTGGGGTGCAATTAATGAACTCTGGGTCTTCCTTTCCTGTGGCGGTCCTCATGAGAGTCAGTTTCATCATAGCGCTTGATGGTTTTTGAGACTGCACTTGAAGAAACTTTCAAAGTTCTTGAATTTTTCCAGATTGACTAACCTTCATGTTTTAAATTAGTGATGGACTGTCATTTCTCTTAGCTTATTTGAGCTGTTCTTGCCATAATATGGACTTGGTATTTTACCAAATAGGGCTATCTTCTGTATACCAACCCTACCTTGTCACAACACAACTGATGGGCACAAACGCATTAAGGAAAAAAATTCCACAAATTAACTTTTAACAAGACACCTGTTAATTGAAATGTATTCCAGGTGACTACCTCATGAGGCTGGTTGAGAGAATGCCTAGAGTGTGCAAAGCTGTCACCAAGGCAAAGGGTGGCTACTTAAAATAAATATATTTTGATTTGCTTAACACTTTTTTGGTTACTACATGATTCTGTATGTGTCATTTCATAGTTTTGATGTCTTCTCTATTATTCTACAATGTAGAAAATAGTCAAAATAAAGAAAAATCCTTGAATGAGTAGGTGTGTCCAAACTTTTTACTGGTACTGTTGATTTAATGGTTGCAAAGATGGGGAGAGGTCTGTCCGTAATAAAGAGATGCTCTGCTTTTTTGACACCACACTCCAAAAAGCAAGTTCTGCAGGCTCTAGTTTTGTCTAATCTTGATTATTGTCTAGTCGTGTTGTCCAGTGCTGCGAGGAAATACCTATTTAAGCTGCAGCTGGCCCAGAACAGAGCAGCACATCTTGCTCTTCATTGTAATCAGAGGGCTGATTTAAATAGTATGTATACCAGTCTCTCTTGGTTAAGAGTTGAGGAAAGACTGTTTCTTATAAAAAGAAGTGATGCAGTCAATGTGTTGAAAATCCAAAATTGTTTGCATAGTCAACTTATGCACAGCTCTGACACACACTTACCCCACCAGACATGCCACCAGGGGTCTTTTCACAGCCCCCAAATCCAGAGCAAATTCAAGATAGCGTACAGTATTATATAGAGCCATTGTTGCATGGAACTCTGTTCCATCTCATATTTCTCAAATAAACAGCAAACCTGGTTTTAAAAAACAGATAAAGCAACACCTCAGGGCGCAACACCTCACCCTTATGTGACTTAGATAGTGTGTATGTACTGATATGTAGGCTACATGTGCCTTTAAAAAAAAAATTTGGTTCTGTTCTTGTCTATTAATATCTTGTATTATGTCATGTTTCATGTTTTGTGTGGACCCCAGGAAGAGTAGCTGCTGCTTTTGCATCAGCCAATGGGGATCCTAATAAAATATCAAAAAAATATCTATCCGATTAATAACCAGGCAGATTGGAGAGCCAATTTATACCCTAGCAGAGCCCGAAACAAAGCTGACAATCAGAAAACACCATTCCGGTCTCATAAGTAAAAGGCAATGAGTTACAAATGGAAAACCAAACCCGATGAACTTTGCACTGAAATTTCCATGAGAACATAAATCAAACATTTTATGATGAATTGACTTGTCATTGACCGATCAACAAAATCATTGTTTGATATTTAAATGGGATGCTTTTGTTTGGTGTGGTGCAATGATTTTGGACTGACAAGGCCTGTACTATCAATCATGAAGCCAATCTTGATTAGCGTAAAGAACATTACCTCGAATAGTCAAACTAGCCCTGCAGGCCACAGTTGAAATAAATTTGAATCTCATCTCTGCAAGCAAGGATGGAAAAGTGCTCATATAAAACTTAATGGCCTTACCTATTTATTTTTATTTGCATTGAACTGACAGACATCCATCATTCATTTAGGCCACCATTCGGATTTGAGTACTTAACAGTGCATCGGAAAGTATTCAGACCCCTTGACTTTTTCAAAATGTTACGTTACAGCCTTTTTCTACAATGGATTTAATAGTTTTTTTCCCCCCCTAGTCAATTTGCACAACGCCATAACAGTTTTTTTTGAAACACATTTTTACATCACATTTACACACAGTTGAAGTCAGAAGTTTACATACACATAGGTTGGAGTCATTAAAACTCATTTTTCAACCACTCCACAAATTTCTTGTTAACAAACTATAGTTTTGGCAAGTCGGTTCGGACATCTACTTTGAGCATGACAAAAGTCATTTTTCCAACAATTGTTTACAGACAGATTATTTCATTTATAATTCACTGTATCACAATTCCAGTGGGTCAGAAGTTTGACTGTGCCTTTAAACAGCTTGGAAAATTCCAGAAAATGATGTCATGGCTTTATAAGCTTATGATAGGCAAATTGACATCATTTCAGTCAATTGGAAGTGTACCTGTGGATGTGTTTCAAGGACTACCTTAAAACTCAGTGCCTCTTTGCTTGACATCATGGGAAAATCAAAAGAAATCAGCCCTCCACAAGTCTGGTTCATTCTTGGGAGCAATTTCCAAATGCCTGAAGGTACTACGTTCATCTTTACAAACAATAGTATGCAAGTATAAACACCATCGGACCACGCAGCCGTCATACCGCTCAGGAAGGAGACGTGTTCTGTCTCCTAGAGATGAACGTAACTTGGTGTGAAAAGTGAAAAGCAATCCCAGAACAACAGCAAAGGACCTTGAGAAGATGCTATAGGAAACAGGTACAAAAGTATCTATATCCATCGTCAAACGAGTCCTGTATCGACATAACCTGAAAGGTCGCTAAGGAAGGAAGGAGCCACTGCTCCAAAACAACCTTAAAAAAGCCAGACTACGATTTTCAACTGCACATGGGGACAAAGATAGTACTTTTTGGAGAAATGTCCTCTGGTCTGATGAAACAAAAATAGAACTGTTTGGCCATAATGACCATCGTTATGTTTGGAGGAAAAAGGGGGATGCTTGCAAGCCGAAGAACACCATCCCAACCGGGAAGCATGGGGGTGGCAGCATCATGTATTGGGGGTGCTTTGCTGCAGGAGGGACTGGTGCACTTCACAAAATAGATGGCATCATGAGGCAGGAAAATGATGTGGATATATTGAAGCAACATCTCAAGACATCAGTCAGGAAATTAAAGCTTGGTCGCAAAATGGGTCTTCCAAATGGACAATGACCCCAAGCATACTTCCAAAGTTGTGGCAAAATGGCTTAAGGACAACAAAGTCAAGGTATTGGAGTGGCCATCACAAAGCCCTGACCTCAATCCCATAGAACATTTGTGGGCATAACTGAAAATGCGTGTGCGAGCAAGGAGGCCTACTAACTTGATTTAGTTACACCAGCTCTGTCAGGAGGAATGGGCCAAAATCCACCCAATTTATTGTGGTAAGATTGTGGAAGGCTACCTGAAATGTTTGACCCAAGTTAAACAATTTAAAGGCAATGCTACCAAATAATAATTAAGTGTATGTAAACTTCTGACCCACTGGGAATGTGATGAAAGAAATAAAATATGAAAGAAATAATTCTCTCTACAATTATTCTGACATTTCACATTCTTAAAATACAGTGGTGATCCTAACTGACCTAAAACAGGGAATTTTTACTAGGATTAAATGTCAGGAATTGTGAAAAACTGAGTTTAAATGTATTTGGCTAAGGTGTATGTAAACGTCCAACTTCAACTATAAGTATTCAGACCCAGATTCAGAGACTAGTCCCGAAGCCACTCCTACGTTGTCTTGGCTGTGTGCTTAGGGTCGTTGTCCTGTTGGAAGGTGAACCTTCGCCCCCAGTCGGAGTTCCTGAACGCTCTGGAACAGGTTTTCATCAAGGATCTCTGTACTTTGCGCCGTTCATCTTTCCCTCAATCCTGACTAGTCTCCCTGTCACTGCCGCTGAAAACATCCCCACAGCATGATGCTGCCACCACCACACTTCACCATAGGGATGGTGCCAGGTTTCCTCTAGTCATGAGTTCAATCTTGGTTTCATCAGACCAGAGAATCTTGTTTCTCATGATCTGAGAGTCCTTAAGGTGCCTTTTGGCAAACTCCAAGTGGGCTGTCGTGCCTTTTACAGAGAGGCTTCCGTCTGGCCACTACCATAAAGGCCTGATTGGTGGAGCGCTGCACAGATGGTTGTCCTTCTGGAAGGTTCTCCTATCTCCACAGCGGAACTCTGGAGCTTTATCAGAGTGACCATTGGGTTTTTGGTTACCTCCCTGACCAAGGCCCCTTTCCCCCGATTGCTCAGTTTGGCCGGGCGGCTAGCTCTAGGAAGAGTCTTGGTAGTTCTAAACTTCTTCCATTTAAGAATGATGGTTGGATGTTCTTGGGGACCTTCAATGCTGCAGTTTTTTTTTGTACCTTTCCCCAGACCTGTGCCTCGACACAATCCTGTCTCGGAGCTCTACGGGCAGTTCCTTCTACCTCATGGATTGGTTTTTGCTCTGACATGCACTGTCAACTGTGGGCCATTATATAGACAGGTGTGTGCCTTTCCAAATCATGTCCAATCAATTGAATTTACCACAGGTGGACTCCAATCAAGTTGTAGAAACATTGCAAGGATGATCAATGGAAACAAGATGCACCGTAGCTCAATTTCGAGTCTCGTAGCAAAGGGTCTGAATACTTATTTAAATAAGGTATCTGTTTTTTGATTTATAATAAATTAGCAAAAAAAATCTAAACACTTTTTTTCGCTTTGTGATTACGGGGTATTGTGTGTGTAGATTAATGAGGAAAATAATCAATTTCATCCATTTTAGAATAAGGCTGTAACGTCACAAAATGTGGAAAAAGTCAAGGGGTCTGAAAACCTTTCGAATGCACTGTAGGTGAGCACAAGATTTTGGGAGTAGATTGCCAAAGCCAATCAAGTCTGAATGATATTGTGTGGTAGGGAATTGTGCTTATATCAACCCAAAAGGGAAGTCGGTAGTTAACTACACATTTTCCTGAGCCAATGCAGAATTATAAATACACTATAGCCAAAGGCTATTTTGATGGACACCAGTTGATTGAACAATGTTTAACACGAGTCATGTAACTAACGTTTCTACATAGGTCGCAATCTTCAAAGAGCGACTAAACAGTCCTCATTAATGCATCGGATCACCAATCAATATCCATCCCCACATGCTCCTTGTCTGACACACAGTAGGGTTGTGTATTCTCATATCCTCCTCATCTGACACACACAACCTAAAGGCTTATTCTCCTGATGGAGGCAATCTTAAATCGATGATGATGTGTACTTTTAATCATTGTACGAAAGGGAATGAAAGGGGCCCCATCAATGAGACTGCCTGCCTCTTAATTATGAAATAAAGATGGCATGTTTCTCACCCTGATGAAAACACAATTTTTACAGGGGCCAGCAAATCAATACTGCAAGGTTTAAAGTAAGAGAAGCTTAGGCCCAGTTGACTGACTGACATTTTAGAGGGAGGAGACAGAAACAACAAAAACATGTAAAAGATTCTTGATTCACTTGAAGACAGCGCTTCCCTGGGCACAAATACTTTCTAAGATGACCATTAAATAACGTATTTTGGAGAAAAGCAAGTAGACAGTGACAGGCAGGGGGAAGGAGCATATTCGTCCACAGAACTGTAGAGGATTCAGTTCACTCACCAAAAGTTTGGGGAGGTGAAAACGCTGGAAGTCACCTTTCAGTGGAGTGCATTTCAGTGTCTGTGCTGTCCACTCATGCGTGCTTATCCTCCGACTAGGTCATGGTGTCTGGAGGAGATGGAGGGAGGAAGGGGAGGGAAGCAGAGACAGAGACGGATTTGAAGCCTGGATCAGTCCTTGTTGGAACTATTGATACAGTATTCTCAGCATCAGGCTCAGTGTATTCAGAAATTATTCAGACCCCTTGACTTTTCAACATTTTGTTACGTTACAGCCTTGTTCTAAATTGAATTTAATTGTTTTTGTCACGTATACTCCCCCTCCGGCCTTTAGGTCATCAGGCTGCTGATTATCCCGCACACCTGTCACCATCGTCTTTCGCACCTGCACCTCATGACACTCACCTGGACTCTATCACCTCCTTGATTATCTTCCCTATATCTGTCACTCCCCTTGGTTCTTTCCGCATGTGTTATTGACTCTTTCATGTCGGTGCGTTGTTTGTGTTTTGTGTTTATTGTTTTGTTTATTTATTAAAACACTCACTCCCTGTACTTGCTTCCCGAATCTCAGCGCACTCGTTACAATTTTTGTTTCTCATCAATCGACACACAATACTCCCATAATGACAAAGTGAAAACAGGTTTAGACATTTTTGCACATTTGTAAAAAAGAAAAAGACAAATGTATACATAAGTATTCAGACCCTTTGCTACGAGACTCAACTTTATTCAGGTGCATCCTGTTTCGATTGATCATCCTTGAGATGATTCTACAATTTCATTGGATTCCACTTGTGGTAAATTCAATTGATTGGACATGATTTGGAAGGAACACACCTACATAAGGTTGCACAGTTGACAGTGCATGTTAGAGCAAAAACAAAGCTATGAGGTCGAAGGAATTGCTTGTACAGCTCCGAGACAGGATTATGTCGAGGCACAGATCTGGGGAAGGCTAACAAAAACTTTGCAGCACTGAAGGTCCCCAAGAACACAGTGGCCATCATTCTTAAATGGAAGAAGTTTGGAACCACCAAGACTCTTCCTAGAGCTGGCCGCCCGGTCAAACTGAGCAATCGGGGGAGAAGGGCCTTGGTCAGGAAGGTGACCAGGAACCCAATACTCACTCTGACAGAGTTCTTCTGTGGAGATGGGAGACCCTTCCAGAAGAACAACCATCTCTGCAGCACTCTACCAATCAGGCCTTTATGGTAGTGGCCAGACGGAAGCCACTCCTCAGTAAAAGGCACATGACAACCCACTTGCAGTTTGCCTAAGGGCACCTAAAGGACTCTCAGACCATGAGAAACAAGATGCTCTGGTCTGATGAAACCAAGATTGAACTATTTAGCCTGTGTCACATTTGGATGAAACCTGGCATCACCCCTATGGTGAAGCATGGTGGTGGCAGCATCATGCTGTGGGAATGTTTTTTAGCGGCAGGGACTGGGAGACTAGTCAGGATTGAGGGAAAGATGCATGAAGCAAAGCACAGAGAGATCCTTAATGAAAACCTGCTCCAGATCTCTCAGGACCTCAGATGGGCGAAGGTTCACTTTCCAACAGGACAACAACTCTAAGCACACAGCCAAGACGACGCAGGAGTGGCTTCGGGACACATCTCTGAATGTCCTTGAGTTGCCCAGCCAGAGCCCGGACTTGAACCCGATCAAACATCTCTGGAGAGACCTGAAATAGCTGTGCAGTGACACTCCCCATCCAACCTGACAGAGCTTGAGAGGATTTGCAGAGAGGAATGGGAGAAACTCCCCAAATACAGGTGTGCCAAGTTTGTAGCGTCATACCCAAGAAGACTCGAGGCTGTAATCGCTGCCAAAGGTGTATCAACAAAGTACTGAGTAAAGGGTCTGAATACTTATGTAAATGTGATATCTCAGTTTTATTTTTAATACATTTGCAAACACTTCTAGAAACCTGTTTTTGCTTTGTCATTATGGGGTATTGTTTATATATTGATGAGGAAAAAACACAAATTAATCAATTTTAGAATAAGGCTGTAAAGTAACAAAAATATGTTAAAAAGTCAAGGGTTCTGAATATTTTCCGAATGCACTGTGTAGGCACCATGGCACACTGAGCAAAAAATGACACCCACCACTACCAACACACCACATTAACAAAACAAAATGCTGTGTTGGAATACAATAACAAACGTCCCTTAAAAGAACCTACAGAAAAATGTAT
>QNTS01000808.1:7199-21192 GCA_003317085.1 Hucho hucho
TCATCAGCTTGTGTATTACCAAGCCAGTTAGAGAGGGGATAGCATCATCATCAGCTTGTGTATTACCAAGCCAGTTAGAGAGGGGATAGCATCATCATCAGCTTGTGTATTACCAAGCCAGTTAGAGAGGGGATAGCATCATCATCAGCTTGTGTATTACCAAGCCAGTTAGAGAGGGGATAGCATCATCATCAGCTTGTGTATTACCACGCCAGTTAGAGAGGGGATAGCATCATCATCAGCTTGTGTATTACCACGCCAGTTAGAGAGGGGATAGCATCATCATCAGCTGAGGGAAAACAACAATGGAGGAGGAGCCAAAGCAGGAATTGATGGAGAGGCAATTGAGCTTCCCCGTCAATCAAAAAAGGGCCAGGAATGAGATTGTAACAAATTGCTGTGTGTAAAATAGATAGGGATGAAATCAATGGAGATTCGGGACTTGGACTCCAGGGCTTATATACGGAGGAGGACTAATTACCTCCACCCTTCCTCACTCTGTCAGCAAGTGTGTGTGGAGGAAGAATCAGAATTAGCTCGGTAACATAGATAATTAAGATGTCTTATCTGCATAACATGTTTATGTGGTTGAACACTTGTTATTAGAATGTATTCCTTCCGACTCTGGTGTTTGCAGTTGCACTTCCTCCCACATATGGGCCTCAGTCTCCTGGGGTCCAGAGAGGGGAGAAGTCAGGCGTGTCTATCACATGTCCCTGTTGCTATGCAGAATATCATAAAGAGAAGAGGACAGGAGGGAACATTGTATTCATATGTGAATATGTGTCTTTACCTACTGCAAACCATGTGAAGGGATGGCATGATTAACCAATTACTTGTCTCCACAATGTCTGTGCCCAGTCACTCCCTCCTTCGACCTTGGGGGAGATAAGGTCTGAGACAGGATGTGTGGGGTAGTGTCTGGAACCATTGTACATCATCTGATGTTGCACCTATCCTGGGATAGTGTTCGACCCAGAGGCTCACTCCCCTGTGAGCTCTGTGAGAGGAAAATCATGTATTTACCTGATTTGTTTAATATTAATAGTTAACAATTATATATACTTAATAAATAGTAAAACATTACTGTTCTACTAAGGCTGTGTTTTTGCAAAGGGATGGGTTCTACTCCAGCTCGCTGCAGCTAGTCTAGGTGTGTGGTCAAGGAAATGGGTTTTGCTTAAGATAGGAGTATCTGGAGCTGACAATTGATTTATGTCATAGAATGAGTTGGTTTTTCTGTACTGTGAGGTACCAGGGACGAGATGAGCCTTGTCTTAGGGGCCAAACAATAAGAACAGTCTCACCTTGTGACCCATTCCATACATCTGTTTGTCATGTCAACTAAGGGAGTGTATCTTTTGCTCTTTGTATTCTTTGTTCGAGGCTTTCAACCCAACAGTCAAGAGTGTTGAGTTGACCAGCCTCGTTATGGCAGAGCACTCACATCATTCACTTGTGTGTGTGTGTTGTGACCTGCTTTCCTTATTAGTAAGTGAATACAGATTTAGTTTAAGTATAACTCGCACTTGTGTGATAAGTTTGTCTCTCCTCATTTGATAATGAAGAAATAAGCACTACATGTGATATCCATGGCCTACTGACCCCCTGCACTGGTTTCCTTGCTCTCTATTGTCCATGGGATGAATCCATCCTCTGGACACTGTGACTCTATACAGTGGGGTCCAGACTTATTGGATGCCTTGGTAAGGATGAGCAAAAAAAGTATAAAATAAACTATATTGTATAATAAAAAATCGATATATTATTTTACACTAATAGAAATTCTTAGAAATAAATAGATTTTGTTTAACAAGTAATACATTTTTTTTGGATCACTTGTTTTCAATACTCCAGTACCCTTCCCTTGCGAGGTTAACGACACTCTTTTTCTAAAATGGTTTTATGAGATTGGAGAACATTTTAGATCTTAGATTATTCCTGTTGTGGTGAGATGTTTACAATCCAAATGAATGCACAATGACAAGTTCTGAATGAAAGACTGGCTCTGTGACCAGTTCAGTTTTGTACTAAGAGTTGTGAAAGTGTACCACTCAGCAAACTGTTAGTTCACAGCTTAGCAGATGAACGCACAACTCCGTTCTCGCAAGACATGTTCTCAATACTCATCTCCGCCTCAATATACAGAGTTGAGCGTTCCTCAGCTAACACAGCTTCAAACTTCGTTTGCTGTATAGGAACTAAAGTGGAGCTATCTCCGGAACTAAAGTGTTCCATTTTTGTTCCCTGATTGGTTACAATTAATAACCGGACCAAACAGTTTAGCAGCCACGCATTACGTTTTTCAAGCATTATTTTGTTTTAGTTATATTTAGTAGCTAGCTAGCTTAGTTCTTAACAACTCACTGAAATAGCACACTTCGTTTGTAAGAGGCACAACTGATATTTTTTCCGATAAGAAGAACATTTATATTTAGGGTAGAAACTTGAGGCTGACTTAGCAGAGCCGGATAAATGAATCTAGCTAGCTAACGTTAGCTAGCCTAGCAAGCTGTGTTTAGCTAGAGTTGAAGTCAGAAGTTTACATTCACCTTAGCCAAATACATTTAAACTCAGTTTTTCACAATTCCTGACATTTAATCCTAGTAAAAAGTCACTGTCTTAGGTCAGTTAGGATCACCACTTATTTTAAGAATTTGAAATGTCAGAATAATAGTAGAGAGAATGATTTATTTCAGCTTTTATTTCTTTCATCACATTCCCAGTGGGTCAGAAGTTTACATACACTCAATTAGTATTTGCCTTTAAATTGTTTAACTTGGGTCAAACGCTTCGGGAGCCCTCCACAAGCTTCCCACAATAAGTTGGGTGGATTTTGGCCCATTCCTCCTGACAGAGCTGGTGTAACTGAGTCAGGTTTGTAGGCCTCCTTGCTCGCACACGCTTTTTCAGTTCTGCCCATAAATTGTCTATAGGATTGAGGTCAGGGCTTTGTGATGGCCACTCCAATACCTTGACTTTGTTGTCCTTAAGCCATTTTGCCACAACTTTGGAAGTATGCTTGGGGTCATTGTCCATTTGGAAGACCCATTTGCGACCAAGCTGTAACTTCCTGACAGATGTCTTGAGATGTTGCTTCAATATATCCACGTAATTTTCTTTCCTCATGATGCCATATATTTTGTGAAGTGCACCAGTCCCTCCTGCAGCAAAGCACCCCCACAACATGATGCTGCCAACCCTGTGCTTCACAGTTGGGATGGTGTTCTTCAGCTTGCAAGCCTCCCCCCTTTTTCCTCCAAACATAACAATGGTCATTATGGCCAAACAGTTCTATTTTTGTTTCATCAGACCAGAGGACATTTCTCCAAAATATATGATTTTTGTCCCCATGTGCAGTTGCAAACTGTAGTCTGGAGCAGTGGCTTCTTCCTTGCTGAGTGGACTTTCAGGTTATGTCAATACAGGACTAGTTTTACTGTGGATATAGATACTTCTGTACCTGTTTCCTCCAGCATCTTCACAAGGTCCTTTGCTGTTGTTCTTAAACTTTTCGCACCAAAGTACGTTCATCTCTAGGAGACAGAACGCGTCTCCTTCCTGAGCGGTATGACGGCTGCGTGGTCCAATGGCATTTATACTTGCGTACTATTGTTTTTACAGATGAACGTGGTACCTTCAGGCATTTGGATATTGCCCCCAAGGATGAGCCAGATTTGTGGAGGTCTACAATTTTTTTTCAGAGGTCTTGGCTGATTTCTTTTGATTTTCCCATGATGTCAAGCAAAGAGGCACTGAGTTTGAAGGTAGGCCTTGAAATACATCCACAGGTAAACCTCCAATTGAATCAAATTATGTCAATTAGCCTATCAGAAGCTTCTAAAGCCATGACATCATTTTTTTGAATTTTCCAAGCTGTTTAAAGGCACAGTCAACTTAGTGTATGTAAACCTCTGACCTCCTGGAATTGTGATACAGTGAATTATAAGTGAAATAATCTGTCTGTAAACAATTGTTGGAAAAGTAGATGTCCTAACCGACTTGCCAAAACGATAGTTTGTTAACAAGAAATTGGTGCAGTGGTTGAAAAATGAGTTTTAATGACTTGAACCTAAGTGTATGTAAACTTCTGACTTCAGCTGTACATATCTGTCAAAATGATAATTGAGTTAAGATTATTAATGGAGAGATCATACCTCATCAATTTGTGGATAAAATATACATATGTTATATTCTGATATTCAGGAAGGTAGCTATTTAGTACAGCATATACAACAACAAAAATGCCAGTAGCTAGCTAACGTAGTGAAGGACTTAACGTACATATTCACTATATCATATTCATGCATAGCTATGCAGTCTTTAACGTGTCACATGCTAACAGGTGTATTTTACAGGTCTTCTACCCTAGAGAAATCCTGATTGCCAAGCCATGATTCTGGTAGAGGCAGGAGTCTACATCGGGGCAGCATCTGACCTGAAAGATGCCCAGGACCTGACCAATGCTGGCATCACCCACATACTCACAGTGGACTCAGAGCAGCCAGCTTCACCTGATGGGCCATTTAGGATGATGTATGTCCATGTCCTGGACAAGTCCTCCACAGACCTACTCAGCCACCTTAAAGCTTTATATTTGATGCTTGCGAGGCATCAAAATCTGTTCTTGTGAATTGGTGCGTGAGGCCTATCAAATCCTGAGTTATTTAATGCATATCATGATGATAGCCTCACATGCATTTGACATGCAACGCTGTGTTTTTGTTTTAGCCACGTGGGGCAAAGTCGGAGTGCGGCGGTGGTGACTGCTTACTTGATGAAATGTCATAAAGTGAACTTCGGCGATGCCTATGTCAAACTCCAGCAACTTAAACCTGATGTAAAGTAAGCAAAAAAAAGCTTTGTTACTTAAAGGAAGTACTGTTATCTTGGTCAACTATGTCCATTGTAAAATGTATTTAATTCATGTTTAGGATGAATGAGGGGTTTGTGGACCAGTTAGCACTATATGAGTCATTGGGTTGTGAAGTAGATGTCACCAGCCCCCAGTACAAGCGGTACAGACTCCAGAAACTCACAGAGAAATACCCAGGTATGTCCTGCTGTTTTCCTCAGCTCTTCATCCTTTCTGTTATTTACATTTAGCAGACGCACATTTTTCACCTAGTCGGCTCAAGGAAATCGAACCAGCACCTATTTGGTCCCGCGCCTCAGCAGATGTGACCGGTCCGCTCCTGATCCCCTAGATCGTCATTTTGGCCGGCGTCCTGCGGATGGAGCCGTGTGTCGGGGAGGGGGTACTGTCACGTGTGCTCCCTCTCCGGCCTCTAGATCACCAGGCTGCTCGTTATGGCGCATACCGGTCACCATCGTTACGCGCACCTGCGTGTCATCAGACTCACCTGGACTCCATCACTTCCCTGATTATCTTCCCTATATATGTCACTCCCTTTGGTTCCTTCCCCATTGTTTCTGTTCCAGTGTTAAGTCTGTGCGTTATTTGTGTTTCTTGTTTTGTTTTATGTTGCGTTTAATTTATTAAAACACTCACTCCTTAAACTTGCTTCCCGACTCTCAGCACACATCGTTACAGATGTGCGCTTGGGGTTATCGTCTAGCTAGGAGATTCACTTGCAGCCCAGGTTCTGTCTCCTGGTAGAGGCCACCAGGTTTTTTGCTAAAATGCCCTGGTACTTGGTGTTAAGTTCTAGTTTTGAGTAAATAACTCATGGACACTAGAGAAGCTTAAGCAAGTTGAATTATTCCCAAAGGGTCGTTACAGCTGTAATTCAGACAAAAAACACAAGCACTGATATTTAACCCTTTCTCCTAAGCCGAGTCTCCTCCACAACTGAACAGCCAATGCATCTCTGTTGCTAGACCGAACCTTAGTGATATCGGTTCTTCATCTGACCTGACCTCTACCCCAAAGTGCTCACTCCTCCCCAATTCAAGGCTGTCATGGTTATTGATACCTGACTGTGTCTCTTCTCCTCCCAGAGGATCCCTGATGGCTAACAATAACATATCCTGACATAATGTAAACATTATACATTAGCCTCTCTCCCTCAGTGACATTGTTAGTTTCTAAGATCTCCACCTGTCTCCCCTTATCAATGCCTGCCACATGTAATCACTTCCCTGCACTCAACACATTCCAAGCTTAGTTGCACCCACTATATACCTTCCTCCTATAACCCTTAACTTCTGGTGTAGACCCTCTAAACCTCAGCACTCCATCAGTGGCATGAAGAAGTATATTTTCATATTCTCAGAACCCAACCTTGGTAAAGTTCATGATGCCGTTGACCTTAACAAGGGCCCCAAGACCAGTGGAAGCAAAGTAGCCCCATAACATCAAAGATCCACCACCATATTTTACAGTAGGTATGAGGTTATTTTCTGCTTCTGCAAAAAATAAATGTGATTGTAGTTTTGTCCCCCTCTCTTTTGTCTATAGATATAGTATCATTTAAATATTATTGAATTCATAGAGGCCATAGCCCAACAAGATGACTGAGCTTTGAATGGCCTTATGTTGTCTCATCACATTTCAAATCAAAATAAACAACCCTAATATTATCTGAGTGAATGTGCTGACTGCTGTATGACAACCGAGCAACTACAAGGCTTCAAGTGCGTAAGCAGTGAGGGTACATTTTATTTTATTTTATTATTAAACAGCCATTGAGAAGCAGTCACCACCGATATCAGAAATTGTTTCATCCTTTATACATTAAACACATTTCACAAAGCATGTGAAAATTGAAAAATGTACCTTCACAAGACAGCTGGTCTCTCTAGTCTGCTCTCGCTCTCTCTCCCACGTCTCTCTATCCCGCCCTCTTTCTATATCCTTCTCTCTCCCACTCTCTCTCCCTCCCCCTTCTCGCTCTCTCTCCCACTTCTCTCTCTATCCCGCCCTCTTTCTATATCCTTCTCTCTCCCACTCTCTCTCCCTCCCCCTTCTCACTCTCTCTCCCACTTCTCTCTCTCTCTCTCCCGCCCTCTTTCTATATTCTTCTCTCTCCCACTCTCCCTTCTCACTCTCTCTCCCACCCTCTTTCTATATCCTTTTCTCTCCCTTTCTGTCTTTCCTCTTCCCCTCCTATCACCTGCTGACCCTCAACACGGGGGTCCCACGTTGGTGCGTACTCAGCCCTTACTCCATGTTCACCCATGACTGCGTGGTCACGTGTTCTTAATGTTTTGTACAGTCAGTGTATATACTGTATTCTAGTCATGGCTCATCCTATATCATTTACTTTTAGATTTGTAATGGATTATGTGTGTATTGTTATTTTTTTGTTGTTAGTAGGTATTACTGCACTGTTGGAGCTAGATACACGAGCAGTTTACTGCACCTGTGATAACATTTGCAAATCTGTGTACGTGACCAATAAACTTTGATTTGCAGGTAAAGATATGCCTTTGAGTCTCAGATCTAAACGTTGTCAGATCTAAAATTCCCCGTTCAACCACTGGCGAAATCCCTTCACAATGATCTCTAACTGTGTTTCTAATACACAAGAAAATAAAACACAGAGACTACCCCTTGCTAATCATGAAACTCTTGAGGTCATTACTGCTTCACGGGAACCTGGTAGAATTATATTTGTAGTGTAGCTAGTCACTGAATGGCTCTGAATTCACTGTCAGCATGCAGTCCAAGCTATACCACTTTTTGAGCTAACTAATTAGTGCTCTTAAATCGTATCCTGATGTCGACAGCCGATGGGATTTCATTCGATTTAAACGTGAGCTTGTCTGAGGTGTCTGACTCGACATTTGCAATCCATTGGAGGGCTGCGATTGGTTGCCCAAAATTCTGGGGCGGGACTTAACGTAGGGTCATTTAAGTGGTTTATTTGCATATTCAAATGTCAGGCAAATTTTTTTCTTTATGAGACCACAGCGACTGAGACGAAGTTAAGGGATCGTTTGCTGTGGCTCTGGACACTAACACCTGAAGAGCCGTTGACACCTCAGCGGTGAACGATATCAGCAGAATACATTAGCAGCTTTTTTTTTATGTAACTGTAAGCTCCCTGCTAGGCCACTACCTTGTGTCCCTTGCTTTTTCCTGGCATATAGGCATTTTAGCAGCTCTTCAATAAGGACCTGTCCTTTATTTTTTTTTAAAGGCTGTTTCTTTTTGAAGATGTGTTAGAATGAGATGAGTGGTGGTGGTGAGACGTGTTTTGATTAAAATGATTAATTAATTAAAGGAAAATGTGAAAGGGTGTGAAGGAAGCGGAATGAAGCAGAACTGATCCGATCCAAATCTAAGACCATCGGATTACTTTCCCCAATATTTATTAATGATGATTTTCATCTCCTCCTTTTGAGTAAATTCAGATTAAGAAGGTCTAGCAGCCATGGATACACCATGGAGAGAGAGTTGGTAGGTAGGCTAGTGCTGCAGATCAAAGAACAGCTATATGTCTAGTTCTTGATACAATTCTAAATCTCCCTCGAAAAGAAAAACAACACGAAGATGTTGGGTGTGTGTGTTGCTGTGTGAATCCCTATGGGCAGGTTTGTAATACGGGCGAACATTCTGAGACAGTATAACACAAAATAATTACGTTGTGTTCTAGATAATGAATTACATAGTTACATACTATTAGGCCTAGGGAGGATTCAAAAAATAAATACAAAGATTTGATTTGGCTATGAGACAAGTCAAGGAGTGCTTCTGTCTCCTAGTTCTCCGATGTGCAGGTTGATTTTCATAAGCATTATCTCATACCATTACCTGGTTAGTCTTATAGCGGCCAGAAATCAACGATAACTATTGAAATAGCTATCCCTATTAATGTAAAAAGGTAAAAAATCTATTTCATATACAGATCTCTTTCATATAGAGTCTGAGTGTTTGGATAGGTGTCCTTTTATCCAGATGTACCTTCTGTCTAATAAATGTGAGAGTCTACTACTTAAGATAGCTCTCTCAAGGGGCAGTGTAAAGCTGTCACTCTGCCATCTCCCTTCCTCCTAACCCAAACCCTTCCTCGGGGACGTTCTGCTGTCTTCCTCTGAGCTCTTAAGCATTTATCTAACACCACACACACACAGAACTACATACACACACACACACACACCTTTATCTAACACCATACACACCGACAAGCATATGGTCACGCACAGACACACACAACCGCACGGGTATACACACACAGACACACACACTGAGGCCTTCCAAGCACAGGCACCTGACAGGATTGCTCTGGTCCGGTCCTGGCCGTTCTGCCGCCCTAGGCGAGACATACCAATGAGGTCTACTGATGGTGAAATTGTACGACATGAAATCCTTGTTATTTAATAGCTGTAGTTATCATTTGTTTCTACGACGACCACTCTGTAGACCTACTTCTGAATACTAAGTTGCTATTATGACTTCTGTCTCCTGTCATAATACTACAATATAATAACCTATTAGCATAGTAGCAAATCTAACTATACTGAACAAAAATATAAACACCACATGTAAAATATTGGTCCCATGTTTCATGAGCTGAAATAAAAGATACCAGAAAATTTGCATATGCAAAAAAAACTTATTTCTCTCAAATGTATTTACATCCCTGTTAGTTAGCATTTTTCCTTTGCCAAGATAATCCATCCATCTGACAGGTGTGGCATATCAAGAAGCTGATTAAACAGAATGATCATTACACAGGTGCACCTTGTGCTGGGGACAATAAAAGGCCACTCTAAAATTAGCAATTTTGTCACATAACACAATACCACAATTGGCATGCTGACTGCAGGAATGTCCACCAGAGCTGTTTCCAGAGAATTGAATGTTCATTTCTCTACCATAAGCGTTGTTTTAGAGAATTTGGCAGTACGTCTACCGGTCTCACAACCGCAGACCACATGTAACCACGCCAGCCCTGAAACCAGCCACCCAGACAGCTGATGAAACTGAGGAGTATTTCTGTCCGTTATAAAGGCCTTTTGTGGGGAAAAACGTATTCTGATTGGCTGGGCCTGGCTTCCCAGTGGGTGGGCCTATGCCCTCTCAGGCCCACCCATGGCAGTGCCCCTGCTGAGTCATGTGAAATCCATAGATTAGGGCCTTAGGAATTTATTTCAATTAACTTATTTCCTTATATGAACTGTAACTCAGTAAAATCTTAGAAATTGTTGCATGTTGCGTTTATATTTTTGTTCAGTGTATTTTGGATATTATGGGATATCAAGCACAAAAGGGGGCAGAACTATTGAGAGCCTGGAGGTAGTTTATCATATTTAATATGAATATTTGACGATACTACTCACACCATAAGCATTCTAATCCATCATAGTCCCAGGGAGCTTCAAGAAACAAGAACTCAGTGCTCTTAATTTGTTTCAATCTGTCTAATGCTTACATTGTTTGTTGGTAGTCTTTTATCTGCTAAACTAAAGGGTCACTTTGGTTGAGGAGCGCTATATCGTATTATTGTATATTGTTTGGATATAGTACTCAGATTACTGTTTAACAAGTTGGAAAACAGTGGGTTAAGTACAATAAGCTCATATATGGATCATGGGTTAGTATAAGCATGACACCTCAATACCTCATGGGAATGTAGTTGTGACATCATTAAATCAAATCAAATCAAGGAGGCTCTGCAAACTGAAACAAACGGATCAATACATGCATGGTCATAAATAACTACATAGATAAAATGATGGTGTCTTTAGACTTTAAGCTTATTTCCATGTGTCGTTTTTTTTATATTGTTAATTTGAATTCCGTGTTTTGAATGTATAAAGACGCGTGTCAATTAATTCCTACTGTCTAACATGATTAAAAAATAATTCATTATAATTCATTAATAATATGTTAATTAATGTGCACTGACACTGTCAAATATATACATAAACTACGGCCAGGATTCAATGCAAAGCGAGTTAAAGCACGGTGCCCTATACAGCCGACAATGCATCTTTTAAATGCATTTTCCCCGGTGTTCGTATTTTCCCTGACGTACTATCGCCATCATAGTAAACACTGGGCATGCCAGCTCAACGGTAAATTACCTTTAAGTCTGGTATAGTGTGCTGTGCTAAACGTGCCTTGCATTACATCCTGGCCTAAATAAACTTAAAGGGGAATTGCACTCACAAACTACAGCATCTTTTGGGATTTTTTTTATTAGTCCAATGTTGATACAGTCCCAAAATGGCTGGAGACACTTTTCTCCTTAAAAGTCCAATATCTTGACAACATGACTACTGACAGTAGTGCAATTCCTCTTTATAAGCTAATGAAGAAAAGATTTTCCCATTTCCAGTTCAAAAGCAACCCTATTTGTTTTCAAAGTGTGCAAAGATAATGAGAGTAAACATTACAAAATGTATGATAGTCAATATTAATGACAACATACATTCAACAGATGAGTATAGTAACAATGCATGATTGATATATTATTCTACAAATTAATAAATAGACAGTACTTATGATAACATGGAGTATACTGCATACTAAGAACAGAGGTGGACAGAGCAACCTAAACAGTTCAATTTGCCCTCCACCCCAAACATGAAAACAAAAACCCCATTGAGTGTCTTTAAAACCCCTAAGTTTCTACATTGAGTATATCCTCTGGAAAGGCCACATTGTGAAAGAGAGAGAGAGAGAGAGTTTAAGATATCAGTGTCAATTGAACAGCAGATACAGTATGGGGTGATACGTTCTGAAATTATACTGATTGCTACCCCACCACCCCCACCCCACCACCACCACCACCCACACACCCCCACCCCACCCCCCATGCTTTGCGCAATGCAATGTGAACTGTAGGACGTAAAACATAATTATGGCATTAAAGGGATTGTTAATGTTTTTGGTATTGTAGCAATTCTAGTGGAAACCGATTGTATCAGTTAGCGGTGCAAAAAGTGAACTATCCCTTTAACCAACCCCAGCACAACAGTAAAGGCAGGTTGTGTGTAAGTATGGATCAGAAAGGCGTCTCTGTCTTGGTGTGCTCCCCAAGACATGTGCTCCTTCCCAGACTCTCCCTGCTGTCAACGGCCTTAGGGACGAACCCCAGGGGATCTGAACGGATGATATACCTGTAAAATAGGATGGAGTACTTCTTAATTAATCTATTGTTGATAAGCAATGATGTGAAATGATTAACTCTCCTCTGCGATTCTAAATGGTTTGATCTTTTCAATTACTAACAAAGATACTGTGTGCCCAAACATAGGGTATTAAGTCACAAAATTATATGTGAAGTAGTCATGTGGAGTGGTAATGTGGAATAATATGGAGTAGTAATGTGGAGTAGTAATATGGAGTTGTACTATGGAGTAATATGGTGCAGTAATATGAAGCACAAATATGGAGTAGTAATATGGAATAGTAATGTAGAGTAGTGATATGGAGTAGTAATATGGAGTAGTAATATGAAGTAGTACAATGGAGTAGTACAATGGAGTAGTAATATGGATTAGTAATCTGGAGTACTATGAAGTAGTAATATTGAGTACTATGGAATAGTAATATGGAGTAATAATTTGGAGTAGGTTTATGGAGTAATATGGAGTAGTAATAATGTGGAGTAATAATGTGGAGTAGTAATATGGAGTAGTACTATGGAGTAGTAGGAACGTGAAGTAATATTGTGGAGTAGGAATATGGAGTACCAATATGGAGTAGTAATATGGAGTAGTAAATGGAGTAATATGGTGCAGTAATATGAAGCACAAATATGGAGTAGTAATATGGAATAGTAATGTGGAGTAGTAATATGGAGTAGTAATATGGATTAGTAATGTGGAGTAGTAATATGGATTAGTACAATGGAGTAGTAATATGGAGTAATATGGTGCAGTAATATAAAGCACAAATATGGAGTAGTAATATGGAGTAAGATGGAATAGTAATGTAGAGTAGTAATATGGAGTAGTAATATGAAGTAGTACAATGGAGTAGTAATATGGAGTAGTACAATGGAGTAGTAATATGGATTAGTAATCTGGAGTACTATGAAATAGTAATATTGAGTACTATGGAATAGTAATATGGAGTAGTATTATGGAGTAATATGGAGAAGTACTATGGAGTAATATGGAGTAGTGATATGGAGTAGTAATGTGTAGTAATATGGACTAGTAATGTGTAGTAATATGTAGTAGTAAAATGGAGTAGTACTATGGAGTCCTATGGAGTAATATGGAGCAACATGGAGTAATATGGAGTAGTTGTATGGAGTAATAATTTGGAGTGCTATGGAGTAGTAATATGGAGCAACATGGAGAAGTAATATGGAGTAATAATATGGAGTAATAATATGGAGTAATAATATGGAATAGTAATATGGACTAGTAATATGGACTAGTAATATGGAGTAATAATATGTAGTAATATGGAGTAGTAACATGGAGTAATATGGACTAGTAATATGGAGTAATATGGAAAAATAATATAGAGTAGTAATGTGGAGTAGTAATATGGTGTCGTAATATGGAGGAGTAACATGTAGTAGTATAATTGAGTAATATGGAGTAGCAATATGGTGTAGTAATATATAGTAAAATTGAGTAAAATGGAGTAGTAATATGGAGTAAGAATATGGAGTTGTAATATGGTGTAATATGTAATATAATAATATGGAGTGAAATTATGGAATAGTAATATGGAGTAATATGGAGTAGTACTATGGAGTGATATGGAGTAGTAATATGGAGTAGTAATGTGTAGTAAAATGGAGTAGTAATATGGAGTAGTAATGTGTACTAGTAATGTGTAGTAATATGTAGTAGTACTATGGAGTCCTATGGAGTAATAATATGGTGTAGTAATATGGAGGAGTACTATGGAGTAGTAATATGGATTAATAATATGGAGTAGTACTATGGAGTGGTAATACAGAATAGTAACATGGAGTAATATGGAGTAGTGTAATGGAGTAAAATGGAGTAGTAATATGGTGTCGTAATATGGAGGAGTAACATGTAGTAGTATAATTGAGTAATATGGAGTCGTAACATGGAGTAATATGGAGTAGTAATATGGATAAATAATATA
>QNTS01000808.1:22777-59437 GCA_003317085.1 Hucho hucho
AACATGTAGTAGTATAATTGAGTAATATGGAGTAATATGGAGTAGCAATATGGTGTAGTAATATATAGTAAAATTGAGTAAAATGGAGTAGTAATATGGAGTAAGAATATGGAGTTGTAATATGGTGTAATATGGTGTAATATGTAATATAATAATATGGAGTGAAATTATGGAATAGTAATATGGAGTAATATGGAGTAGTACTATGGAGTGATATGGAGTAGTAATATGGAGTAGTAATGTGTACTAGTAATGTGTAGTAATATGTAGTAGTACTATGGAGTCCTATGGAGTAATAATATGGTGTAGTAATATGGAGGAGTACTATGGAGTAGTAATATGGATTAATAATATGGAGTAGTACTATGGAGTGGTAATACAGAATAGTAACATGGAGTAATATGGAGTAGTGTAATGGAGTAAAATGGAGTAGTAATATGCTGTCGTAATATGGAGTAGTAACATGTAGTAATAAAATTGAGTAATATGGAGTAGAAATATGAAGTAGCAATATTAAGTAGTAATGTAGAGGAAAATGGAGTAGGAATATGGAGTAATATGGTGTAGTAAAATTGAGTAATATGGTGTAGTAATATGGAGTAACATGGAGTAGTAATATGGAGTTGTAATATGGTGTAGTAATATGGAGTAGTAATATGGAGTAGTACTATGGAGTAGTAATATGGAGAAATAATATGGAGTAGTAATATGGAGTAATAATATGGAGTAATATGGATAAATAATATAGAGTAGTAATGTGGAGTAGTAATATGGTGTCATAATATGAAGGAGAAACATGTAGTAGTATAATTGAGTAATATGGAGTAGTAATATGGAGTCGTAACATGTAGTAATATGGATAAATAATATATAGTAGTAATGTGGAGTAGTAACATGGTGTCATAATATGAAGGAGAAACATGTAGTAGTAAAATTGAGTACCATGGAGTAGTAATATGGAGTAATATGGAGTAGTAATATAGAGTAGTAATATGGTGTCGTAATATGGAGGAGTAACATGTAGTAGTATAATTGAGTAATATGGAGTAGTAATATGGAGTAGCAATATGGAGTAGTGAAATTGAAGTAAATGGAGTAGTAATATGGAGTAAGAATATGGAGTTGTAATATGGTATAATATGTAGTAGTAATATGGAGTAATATGGTGTATTAATATGGAGTCCTATGGAGTAATATGAAGTAGTAATATGGAGTAATAATATGGAGTGATAATATGGAGTGAAATTATGGAGGAGTAATATGGAGTAGTACTATGGAGTAATATATAGTAGTAATATTGAGTGATAATATGGAGTAGTAATGTGTGGTAATATATAGTAGTACTATTGAGTATTATGGAGTAGTAATACAGAATAGTAATATGGATTAATATGGAGAAGTAATATGGAGTAATAATATGGAGTAGGAATCTGGAGTAATATGGAGTAGTAACATGGAGTAATATATAGTTGTGATATGGAGTAATATGGAGTAGTAATATGGAGTAGTAATATGGTGTCGTAATATGGAGTAGTAACATGTAGTAGTAAAATTGAGTAATATGGAGTAGAAGTATGGAGTAGAAGTATGGAGTAGTAATATAGAGTAGTAAAATTGAGGAAAATTGAGTAGTAATATGGAGTAAGAATATGGAGTAATATGGTGTAGTAATATGGAGTTGTAATATGGAGTTGTAATATGGAGTTGTAATATGGAGTAGTACTATGGAGTAACATGGAGAAGTAAAATGGAGTGATAATATGGAGTGAAAATATAGAGTAGTACTATGGAGTAATAGGGAGTAGTCATTTGGAGTGATAATATGGAGTAATATGGAGTAGTAATGAGTAGTAATATGGAGTAATATTGAGTAGTAATATGTAGTAGTAATATTGAGTAGTACTGTGGAGTAATATGGAGTAGTAATATGGAGCATCATGGAGAAGTAATACGGAGTAATAATATGGAGTTGTAGTATGGAGTAGTAATATGGTGTAGTAATATGGAGTAGTAATATGGAGTGGTAATACGGAATAGTAATATGGAGTATTAATAATATGGAGTAGTAATAAGGAGTAATATGGAGTCATATGGAGTAGTAATATTGAGTAGTAACATGGAGTAATTTGGATAAATAATATAGAGGTAATATGGAATAGTAGTATGGTGTTGTAATATGGTGCAGTAATATGGAGTAGTAATTTGGAGTAACATGGAGTAGTAAAATGAAGAAGAAATATGGAGTAATAATATGGAGTAGTGATACAAAGTTGCGATGGAGTAATAAGTAGTAGTAAAATGGAGTAGTAATATGGTGTCGTAATATGGAGTAGTAATATGGAGTAATATGGAGTTGTAATATAAGGTAATACGCAGTAGTAATAATGAGTAGTAATATGGAGTAATATGGATAAATAATATAGAGTAGTAATGTGGAGTAGTAATATGGTGTCATAATATGGGGTTGTAATGTGGTGTAATATGGTGTAGTAATATGGAGTAGTAATATGGTGTAGCAATATGGAGTTGTAACATGGAGTTGTATTAGGGAGTAGTACTATGGAGCAACATGGTGTAGTAATACGGAGTAATATGGTATGATAATATGGAGTAATATGGTGTAGTATTATGGAGTATTATGAAGAAGTAATATGATGTAATACGGAGTAGTAATATGGAGTAATAATATTGATCAACATGGAGTAGTAATATGGAGTAATAATATGGAGTAATATCGAGTAGTATTATGGAGTAGTAATATGGAGTAATAATATGGAGTAATATCGAGTAGTAATATGGAGTAATAATATTGATCAACATGGAGTAGTAATATGGAGTAATAATATGGAGTAGTATTATGGAGTAGTAATATGGAGTAATATGGAGTAGTATTATGGAGTGGTAATATGGAGTAGTAAATTGGATTAGTAATACGGAGTAGCAATATTGAGTAATATGGTGGAGTAATATTGAGTAGTAATATGTTTAGTAATATTGAGTAATATGGAGTAGTAATATGGAGTAATAATATGAAGTAGTAATATGGAGTAATGTGGATTACTAATTTGGAGTAATATGGAGTAGAAAAAATGGAGTAGGAATGTGGAGTAGTGATATGGAGTGATAAGGAGTAATATGGAGTAGTAATATGGAGTTCTAATATGGAGTACTAATATGGAATAGTAATATGGTATATTATGGTGTAAAGTATTGAGTAATATGGAGTAATATGGAGTAGTAATATTGAGTAATATGTAATAATATGAAGTAGTAATATGGAGTAATGTGGATTACTAATTTGGAGTAATATGGAGTAGACAAACTGGAGTAGGAATGTGGAGTAGTGATATGGAGTAGTACTATGGAGTAGTATTATGGAGTAGTAATAAGGAGCAGTAATATTGAGTAGTAACATGGATTAATAACATGGAGTAGTAATATGGAGTAGTACAATGGAGTAGTATTATGGACTAGTAATATGGAGTAGAATTATGGAGTAATAATTTGTAGTAGTATTGTGGTGTAATGTGGTGTAGTAATATTGAGTAATATGGAGTAATAATATTGAGTGATACGGAGTAATATGGAGTAGTAATATAAAGTAGTAATATGGAGTACAATTATGGAGTAATCATGTGGAGTAGTATTATGGAGTAGTAATATTGAGTGATAAGGAGTAATATGGAGTACTAATATGGAATAGTAATATGGTATATTATGGTGTAAAGTATTGAGTAATATGGAGTAGTAATATTGAGTAATATGTGGTAATATGGAGTAGTAATATGGAGTAGTACTATGGAGTAGTAATATGGAGTAGAATTATGGAGTAATAATATGGAGTAGTGTTATGGAGTAGTAATATGGAGTAGTAACATGGAGAAGTAATATGATGTAATATGCTGTATTAATATTCAGTAATATGTAGTAGAAATATTGAGTGATAAGGAGTAATATGGTGAAGTAGTATGGAGTAATAATCTGGTATAGTACTATGGAGTGATAATACCGAGTAGTAACATGGAGTAGTAACATGGAGCAGTAACATGGAGTAGTAATATGGAGAAGTATTATGGAGTAATGATATGGAACAGTAATAGGGAGTAGTATTATGGCGTAGTAACATGGTGTAGTACTATGAAGTAATAATTTAGAGTAGTAATATGGAGTAGTACTATAGAGTAATATTGAGTACTAATATGGAGTAGTACTATGGAGTAGTAATATTGAGTAATATGGTGTAGTAATATGGAGTATTATGGAGTAGTAATATGGAGTAATATGGAGTTTGCAACTTTCTTAATTTCCTCTTCTTTATTGACTGTTAGTCTGCATCTCATCAACTGTTTCTTCAGGCCCCTACTTTTCTATGTGCTGTCATACTTACACTATGTAATTGAGCTCCAGCCTGGTGTCAGGAGGTGGGTTGATCAACACGTATGTGTGGGAGTGAGTGGTCTGGTTCTCACTCATGTCATCTGGAATTGGAAAAATACAATAATGATATGCCAGAGTTGAAACGTCCAATGATTTAGGCTACGGCAATACAAAGATTGTGTCAGAAAATGTCTGATTGAGCAAATGTTTTTTTAATGGAAGTCATCTGAAGACAGATGATGGACATTAGAGATGATTGTCCGACAAAAGATGTACTGCCTTTCTGCGTATGCAACTGACCCGAAAATAGTTGACAAGAGATCCACTTTTGACGGACATAAATGGACACTGATGAATGCGCAGCTTCAGGCTTTGGCCACATGAATACGGATAAAATTGTATGCTTTCACCATTGTCCGTTTTTGTCTGTGAAAAGACATAGTATATTAAATGACAATCATCTCCGTTGTTAGTCTGTCTGTCACTTCCATCCATAAAGCCTAAGTGTCATGTTTCAAACACATAACATATTTTGACTTTTGTTCCAGGCCTTGGAAATCCAACTCACAATCCCCAAAAAAACATCCCTCTCCATGTGTGGGGTCTCTCACCACAAGCCGTGGCCCAGAGTCCAAGGCTTTTCATCCTGTTGCTGACCAGCTCGGCCAGCTCCTGTCTCTCCGAGCGTCTGGCCCTCAGACCATGCTGGCCCCCCCTCTGAGCCCCCCGCTGGTTCCCTCGAGTCCCCCTCCAGCTCAGCTTCCGCGCCCACTGCATGCTCTTCCTCCTCAGCAGGGGAGCCTTCCCGTCCGATGGGTTGCTGGAGGTGGAGCTGCGGTGGAGCCCTCCGGCTACAGGGGGGAGTTCTCGGTCTCTCTGCTCCTTGGGGTCGTCTAAGTCCTCCACACACACCGAGAACTGTGACTGAGTATGGTCAAAACACAATGCCATATACATGAATGAAGTCTATGGTATGTCTACAGTCAAATAGGGTGAAATGAAACGACCCAGAACAAAGCAACTAGTCAAGAGTGAGACCAGAGAATGTATAAATTGGTTTGACAATGATTTCTTCCTGATATAACCACCAGTGGCAAGTCTCGGTGCGGTTTATCAAGCACAATTTAACCAAGACACATTACAGCGAAACAAAACCAACTTCCATCTGCACAAAAATTTGATTTAGTCTGGCAAAATAAATCTATTGTTTTTTGCGAATCATGGAATCTGAACTTACTTGGGAGGATGGCTCGCATTGCTTATGATGGGGAATGAAAAGAAAAGAGATGAATGACATTAATGTATCTTACTGTGTTGTAACATGCTTAAATAACCATGAAAGCATTCAGACTAAACATGTTTACGTAACGAATGAGAAAATAAAAAAAATACACACACGACAGAATGACAGCATAATTAATGCCGCTGTAATATGTAATTAACACAAAAACACCCAACCTAAACTGGGATTTCACAGCCAAACAAATGAATGTAAAGAATGGTAAAACAGCCTTGTGGTCTAGAGGGCACCTCCTCAGAGGAATCTGCTGTCTGGGACTGGGTCCTGTAGATGCCGATGGGAATGTCACCGACGGTGGAACACAGTTTCTGATAGAGCCTTCCATACGTCTGGATCCACAGGTCATCCTCGGAGATCTGTAGCTAAAAGGTCATTTCAAACTCCATTTCTCTACAGGAGCAACAACTGTACAATGATTTTAAATGACCATGGAGTCACTTTTACCTGTCAGTGTAAGGATTTGGACAGGCAAGTGAAGCCTACACTGAATTTATTTTCTTAGCTGCTGTGCTGTCACACATAGGACTACTGTACAGTACAACGGGTGAATCTCAATAGTCTAAAGAGGCCTTCTTTCTTTGTCTTCTCTCCTTCTGTCTGAGATGTGGAGAGGAAGCCACTTTTGACCATTGAGATGCACCCAGAGAGTAACTCACAGAGCAGAGGAAGCCAGAGCCCGGGGTGGTGTCCAGGCCCAGCAGCAGCCTGGTGATGGAGATAATATAGTCTTTGACAAACGACTGGGATGGCAGACAGGACAGACAGGACAGGACAGACAGGAAAGGACAAACAGAAGAGAAGGTAAGGAAACGACATCAAACAGTGTTCATGTGCATACTCAGTACATAGAAGGGTCATTCCTGGTCATCCAGAAATCCACACATTCCAATTCGACTAGCATTATATTATATGGACACTAGGATGCATATGAACACATTGTGACAGTAAAAAGAATGTTACACATTTTAACATAAAATATCTGGGAGGTACAAAATTGTGTAATAAATAACTATAATCACTACAGTACATGCCCTTAAGCAAAGTCAGTCTGTGCCACAGAGATAACCTGGTTTTAATAAGCCTCTGTACAGAACAGGTGGGTCCTGCTGTACAGAACAGGTGGGTCCTGCTGTACAGAACAGGTGGGTCCTGCTGTACAGAACAGGTGGGTCCAGCTGTACAGAACAGGTGGGTCCAGCTGTACAGAACAGGTGGGTCCAGCTGTACAGAACAGGTGGGTCCAGCTGTACAGAACAGGTGGGTCCTGCTGTACAGAACAGGTGGGACCTGCTGTACAGAACAGGTGGGTCCAGCTGTACAGAACAGGTGGATCCTGCTGTACAGAACAGGTTGGTTCAGCTGTTCAGAACAGGTGGGTCCTGCTGTTCAGAACAGGTGGGTCCTGCCTGGTTACCTGGTAGAGGAGAGTGTCCAGCATGCCGATACTGAAGACCCTCCCTGCAGCGAACGGCAGGCGAAACATGAAGGCCAGGTTGGAGCCTTTCTCTTTTATTTGTAGAGCTCTTTTCAACACATGCAAGAATCACAAAGCTCTTTTAGCTCCCATAGACATGCAACAGGGGACAGAAAGACCAACACACTAATCCCACTGGGCACAGACGTCAGTTCAACATCTAGTTTTGTTTTACTTTTCACCCTGTCATTGAATTTATGTTAAAAGTTGGGTAAAAAAAACCCACTTACGTTGATTACTTTTTGCAAATTGAATCAGTTTTCCATGTTGATCCAATGTCATCACATTGAATTATTTGGTTGAGATAAAGTGGAATCAACTTTTATTCAACCAGTTTTTTCCCAGTGGGATGTTAGGGCAGTGTTCCGCAAACCTTTCCTTGAATAAACCACTCTATTGCAGTACAGTATAACCTGATTCAACTGGTCACCTTATCATCACCTTATCATCAAGTCCTTCAGGTGTTACAACAGGAAAGGACCAAATGGGGGTGCTCAAGAAGAGGTTAGGATATTTGAAGGAGAGAGAGCGCCACCTGGTGGTCAATACTGGTATGAGGCGAAAGATACACCGCAACATACATATTACCCGTCATATTACCCCTGAAAATGTGTGTATGAATGGGAATGATAATTTCTCATAGAAAAAAAGATTCAACGTCTGGTGTTGTTTGAGAGGGCCGTGGAAAAATTATATGCTTATACTGTATGTACTGTCCAGTCTTTACATAATGATTGTTTAACCTTCTCTTCCTTTGCTTTGAAGAAGACTCAATGTATAGTTAATAGCCTTTGAAGACGACTCAATGTATATTCTGTACCAGGGTTGGGGTCAATTCAATTTCAATTCCAGTCAATTCAGAAAGTAACCCAAATTCCAATTATACATTTTTCTAATTAAAAAGCATTAAAGAGAATTTGAGTTTCAGTCTACTTCCTCAATTGACTGGAATTTAACTGGAATTTTGCAGAATTTAGCAGCCTTTGCTACTGCAGACAAGAATAAATAGTGATAAACTTTGCATTTATAGAGCTAGAAACATCTTCATAGTTTGGGCTGGGATTCAATCCAAGGCGTGTTATAGAGCAGCACACTGAACAGTGAGTTGACATCTTCAGCATGAATGCAATCTCCACAAACGTAGGGGACATTGCTTTTAAAATGCTCATTGTCAGTTGTCAAGTGTGTTTCTCTATAACGCGCCTTGGACTGAAACTCGGCCTTGAAGTACAGTTGGTGTACATTCAGTGACGGCTTACCTTCTCCAGTTTAGAGAGAGCCAGAGAGTACCAGTCCTTAGCTCTGAACTGCATAAACCTCATGTTGGCCCGGGTGGGTTAGCTCGGTGATGATACTGAGACTGGAGAACAACCTGGATGAGAAGAAACACAATATAGCTAAGATTAACTGAACAAAATAAAACAGAAAATCACAATGGCAGAACAAAATGTCCACTTTGTAATCAAATGTGACATCCAAAAAACAGGTTTTTCGATTTCTTTTCTAAATTATTAAAAATATAAACAGAAATACCTTATTCATATGCGTATTCAGACCCTTTGCAATGAGACTCGAAATTGAGCTCAGGTGCATCCTGTTTCCATTGATCATCCTTGAGTTGCTTCTACAACTTAATTGGAGTCCACCTGTGGTAAATTCAATTGATTGGACATGATATTGATTGGCACACACCTGTCTATATAAGGTCCCATAGTTGAAAGTGCATGTCAGAGCAAAAACCAAGCCATGAGGTCGAAGGAATTGTCCGTAGAGCTCCGAGACAGGATTGTGTTGAGGCACAGATATGGGGAAGGGTACCAAACAATTTCTGCAGCATTGAAGGTCCCCAAGAACACAGTAGCAACCATCATTCTTAAATGGAAGGTGTTTGGAACCATCAAGACTCTTCTTAGAGCTGTCCACCCGGCCAAACTAAGCAATATGGGGAGAAGGGAATTGGTCAGGGAGGTGACCAAGAACCCGATGGTCACTCTGACAGAGCTCCAGGGTTCCTCTGTGGAGATGGGAGAACCTTCCAGAAGGACACTCATCTCTGCAGCACAGAAGGGACTGGGAGACTAGTCAGGATCGAGGGAATTGATGGAAACCTGCTCCAGAGTGCTCAAGACCTCAGACTGGGGCGAAGGTTTACCTTCCAACAGGACATTGACCCTAAGCACACAGCCAGGACAATGCACAGTGGCTTCGGGACAAGTCTCTGAATGTCTTTGAGTGGCCCAGCCAGAGCCTGGACTTGAACCCAATCAAACATCTCTGGAGAGACCTGAAAATAGCTTTGCAGCGACGCTCCCCATCCAACCTGACAGAGCTTGAGAGGATCTGTAGAGAAGAATGGGAGAAACTCCCCAAATACATGAGTGCCACGCTTGTAGCGTCATACCCAAGAAGACTTGAGGCTGTAATCGCTGCCAAAGGTGCTTCAACAAAGTACTGAGTAAAGGGTCTGAATACTTATTTTTTTTATTCCTAAAAACCTGTTTTGCTTTGTCATTATGGGGTATTGTGATGTCATTATGGGGCAAGCTTCTACATTGTCTGGTGAAAATTATAAAGTGAGTTGACATTTTTTGATTAATTGCCTGACAACAAGAAATATGAGATGAGTGACTTCAATCAATCAGAAAACAAATGGATTCCCTGAAGCAGTGTGGCAAGGTTGCCAACGAAACTAGCTCTGCAGTGTGTACTTTAATCTACACGGTTGAAAAGAAATCCCTGTCATAAATTCATCTTTGAAACCCACATCTAAAATGTTAATCTGTGTTTAAAGATTTAGTAAAACATTAGCCTGTATGACACTTTTGCTATCATAGAAATGCCTGCATAAAATGTGTGAACATGTGGTCCAGTATATTGGATTAGACAATAGTTTGACCAAAGGTTAAAATCATGACAGTGACTTTGGTACCAGTGTCTGTACATTGATAGGGGTTGAGGTAACTGAGCAGTGTCTGTACATTGATAGGGGTTGAGGTACCTGAACAGTGTCTGTACATTGATAGGGGTTGAGGTACCTGAACAGTGTCTGTACATGAATAGGGGTTGAGGTACCTCAACAGTGTCTGTACATTGATAAGGGTTGAGGTACCTGAACAGTGTCTGTACATTGACGATGGTCTTGGCGTCAGCCATGTAGTCCTCTTCTGCACTCATGGTGCTCTCCTTGTCCACCACCACCATGTTGGCTGCAAAGGACACACCGCAACGCAGGAGGTCATCCAGGCTAGGAAAACACACACACACAAAAACACACATACATACACGTTTTACTTGAATTTGACTTCTTAACATAAAGGACTAGACTTTCCCTGACCAGGAACAACTCTGGACCCTGCATATGAGCTAGAACTCTGGACGCTGCATATGAGCTAGCTTTAACGGATTATCTGTGACAGATTCAATGTGGAGAGAGAATCGTAACTGATAGCATCTTGGAGGCTGTCTTTCTACACAGGACTTATGAGAAATTGCTTTTTTGGTTTACTCAGTCTGTTTCCTTGGGATGTACTCTTGACAGGGTGACTAGAAGTGGAAGAGTGCCACATACAATTGCAGAACATGCACTAAAGAAGATGATGTATAAGGTTATGAGGTGTGTGATGATGCTGTGAGTCACATACTTATCGATGGAGCCCACCATGTAGTAAACCATGGGGAACCCACAGACAGCCTCCAGGAACTGTGTGTCAGGCCTGGTGAGACAACAGAACACTAATCAGAAGAGAACCATGGCGCTCTCCCAGAGGCTTGGCTGGTGTGTAAAATCCCACAATTTGGACAAACGAGGTGTAATGGGTTTGCCCCAAAAAATATGTCTCATTAAGCTTACTTCATTATTCAATGTTTTACTGCATCGGGGATGGCATTCACAGACGTTTTGGCTTTGCAGCCTTCTTCAGTGTGTAGGAACATTTATATTTTATTCAAAACAGAAACAACAGAACACACCACAACAACATAGAATAGAACATAACAGAATTTAATATAATTAAATTGAATAGATATTTATTGTCCATATGCACAGATATTGTTACTTTTGTAGAATATACTAAATATGGTAGGAGGCGCTGCTTTGCTTGAGGTAAAATCAGGGGTGAAAGTAAACCGGTACCGGGGGTATGCCGTGGGTATGGCGCACTGGTAAAACATGAGCCTATCACAATAATTCAAACAAAGACGTCAAGAAAACTTCAGGCTATTACAATATTACTTATCATTTCTGCATGTCAGTCGCATGAAAAATGAGCGAATGGACTTGAAAACTGCTGGAAATACACTCCAAATGATGTGTGTCAAATTTGCAAAGGCAGAGATGAGTGGCGGAGAACGAAACGCGCGTGGACACATCAATCATTGTGCGCGGACATATCAATTCAGGATACAAGTGTAGGTTTTTTTGACAATCACCGAATGAAATTCGTTAAATTTGTAGGTGTTTTGTAACAGATGTCTCTTTCCGTTTATCAAAAAACATATTTTGATATATTCCCCAAAGGGAGCAAGAGCGAAATGTTTTCATTTTATAGTTTTTTTTATCCAGGACATCCCATTGAGGTCAGGAGACCTCTTTTTCAGGTTGAAAATTGCGGTAACTTTCCCAAAATTCCCAGGTTTCCAGAAATCCTGGGAATAAGATTCTGCTTATTCCCTAATTATTTCTGGAATATTCCAACCAAGGTTTCTGGAAAACCTGGGATATGTGGAAAGGGAATCTTCCAACCCCTACCTCTTTTAAAAGGGAGACCTGACCAAGAGGGCAGCTCAATAAAAAGCATAACAGGATGTTTTGAAACGGTCTTCTTACTGATTATCCAGGAGCAGCACAATGGGGTTCAACTCTTTCTTTAGTCTGTAGGAAGCTCTAAGCGGGACGATGAAGTTGTACAGTCCATTCCCCGCCGTCTCAGCCGACACAATAATCAGCTTGTTCTTAAAGCTGTAGGCTTTGGCGTCCTCAAAGTTGTTATGCTCACAACCCTGTGGGGGAAAATAAATGTATATTTGTGTGTTGTTGCTTTTTTAAATTCTATATATTAAAATATATATATTCAGTATATATAACAGGCTATACTTGTGGGCCGATTTCCTGGACACAGATACCGATTCTCCATAGTGCATGCTTTTTTAGTTTAGGACTCGGCTTAATCTGTGTCTGGAAACCAGCCTCAACAGTACAAATTGTGAACATGACTTAAAACTACCTACAGTATATTGATTTAACTGAATAAGTGACTTGCATCATTTACCTTTTCCAGTCTGAGGCAACAGTATGGTACTTTCTCCTTCAATAGATGGCACAGTGTTGGAGAACTACCGATGTACGGCAGGTTGGGAGGATAGCCTTTCATATAGCTTGAAATAAACAGACACAGAATTCATATCTTACTGCAGGGGTGGGCAGTAGGTTGTGGATCTCCCATTCAAATGAATGTCCAAACAAATGTCATGATTGTCTCACAATGCATCATCTACTGCAGGGGGTCTCCAATTCCAGTCTTGGAAAGCTACTGGTTATGTAAGCTTTTGTTCCAACACTAACCTATCTGATTCAATCTTGTCAAATGCCGGTGTGTATAGCTGGTGTAGAAGTCAGGCGCAGGAAAGCAGAGATGAGTGATCATCGTATTTTAATAAAATAAGGTAAAAGGAATAACAAATCCAACGTGCCCTAATAAAACACACGGGCGAAATATAACCAGCCATAAACTGGATCGGCGATGGCTAGAAAGCCGGTGATGTCGACCGCCGAAAACCGCCCGAACAAGGAGAGGGACCGACTTCAGCGGAAGTCGTGACAAATCTATGCATGGTCTTCATTCTGGACCACAGGAGGCTGCTGAGAGGAGAACTGCTCATAATAATAATAGCTGGAATGGAGGGAACGGAATGGCATCAAACACATTAAAAACCATGTGTTGGATCTATTTGACACCATCCTGCCTTTTCCGCTCCAGCCATTACCACGAGCCCATCCTACCCAATTAAGGTGCCACCAACCTCCTGTGTTCTGGACCATGACTAATTGAATCAAGTGTGTTAGTGCTGTGATAGAACAAAACGATACGAAAGAGAGGTTGAACAGACTGGTAATAGGGGTTGCAACAATGGCGGCGGATAATTTTAGAAAGAGAAGGTCCAGATTGTCTAGCCCAACTGATTTGTACGGTCCAGGTTTTGCAGCTCTTTCAGAGCATCTGCTATCTGGATTTGGGTGAAGGAGAAGCTGGGGAGGCTTGGGCAAGTAGCTGCGGGGGGTGCGGAGCTGTTGGCCGGGGTTGGGGTAGCAAGGAGGAAAGCATGGCCAGTCGTAGAGAAATGCTTATTGAAATTCTCGATTATCGTGGATTTATCGATGGTGACAGTGTTACCTAGCCTCAGTGCAGTGGGCAGCTGGGAGGAGGTGCTCTTATTCTCCATGGACTTTACAGTGTCCCAAAACCTTTTGGAGTTAGAGCTACAGGATGCAAATTTCTGTTTGAAAAAGCTAGTCTTTGCTTTCCTGACTGACTGCATGTATTGGTTCCTGGCTTCCCTGAAAAGTTGCATATCGCAGGGACTATTCGATGCTAGTGCAATCCGCCACAGGATGTTTTTGTGCTGGTCGAGGGCAGTCAGGTCTGGAGTGAACCAAGGGCTATATCTGTTCTTAGTTCTACATTTTTTGAAAGGGGCATGCTTATTTAAGATGGTCAGGAAATTACTTGAATAGAACGACCGGGCATCCTCGACTGACGGGATGAGGTCAGTATCCTTCCAGGATACCCGGGCCAGGTCGATTTTGAAAGGCCTGCTCGCAGAAGTGTTTTAGGGAGCATTTGACAGTGATGAGGGGTGGTCGTTTGACCGCGGACCCATAGCGGATGCAGGCAATGAGGCAGTGATCGCTGAGATCCTGATTGAAAACAGCAGAGGTGTATTTGGAGGGCAAGTTTGTCAGAATAATATCTATGAGGGTGCCCATGTTTACGGATTTAGGGTTGCACCTGGTGGGTTCCTTGATCATTTGTGTGAGATTGAGAGCATCTAGCTTAGATTGTAGGACTGCTGGGATGTTAAGCATATCCCAATTTAGGTCACCTAACAGAAAAACTCTGAAGATAGATGGGGGGCAATCAGTTCACATATGGTGTCCAGGGCACAGCTGGGAGCTGGGGGGGGTCTATAACAGGCGGCAACAGTGAGAGACTTATTTCTGGAGAGATTCATTTTTTAAATTAGAAGCTCGAACTGTTTGGGCATAGACCTGGAAAGTATGACAGAACTTTGCCGGCTATCTCTGGAGTAGATTGCAACTCCTCACCCTTTGGCAGTTCTATCTTGACGGAAAATGTTGTAGTTGGGTATGGAAATCTCCAAATTTTTGGTGGCCTTCCTGAGCCATGATTCAGACACGGCAAGGACATCAGGGATGGCGGAGTGTGCTAAACCAGTGAGTAAAACAAACTTAGGGAGGAGGCTTCTGATGTTATCATGCATGAAACCCTGTGCTGTTTCGGTTACAGACGTCAACAAATATGAGTGCCTGGGGACACGCAGGGCCTGGGTTAACCTCCACATCACCCGAGGAACAGAGGAGGAGTAGGATGAGTGTATGGCTAAAGGCTATCAAAACTGGTCGTCTAGTGCGTTGGGGACAGAGAATAAAAGGAGCAGATTTCTGGGCGTGGTAGAATAGATTCAGGGCATAATGTACAGACAGGGGTATGGTGAGGTGTGGGTACAGTGGAGGTAAACCCAGGTACTGATGGATGATAAGAGAGGTTGCATCTCTGGACGTGCTAGTTATTCTAGGTGAGGTCACCGCATGTGTGGGAGTTGGGACAAAAGAGGGATCTGAGGCATGTTGAGTGGGACTAGGGGCTCCGCAGTAAACTAAAACAATGATAACTATCCTAAACAACCGTATACAAGGCATATTGACATTTGAGAGAGCCATAAAGCGAGGCATAAAGCAATCACAGGTGTTGATTGGGAGAGCTAGCTAAGACAACAACGGGTCACCAAAGCCCCTTATACCACCCACCACTGCGACCTGTATGCTCTAGTCGGCTGGCCCTCGCTACATACTCGTCGCCAGACCTACTGGCTCCAGGTCATCTACAAGTCTCTGCTAGGTAAACTCCCGCCTTATCTCAGCTCGCTGGTCACCATAGCAGCACCAACCCGTAGCACGCGCTCCAGCAGGTATATCTCACTGGTCACCCCCAAAGCCAATTCCTCCTTTGGCTGACTCTCCTTCCAGTTCTCTGCTCTCCAATGACTGGAACAAACTACAAAAATCGTTGAAACTGGAGACACTTATCTCCTTCACTAGTTTTAAGCACCAGCTGTCAGAGCAGCTCACAGATCACTGCACCTGTACATAGCCCAACCAACTACCTCATCCCCTACCGTAGTCATTTATTTATCTTGCTCCTTTGCACCCCAGTATTTTTACTTTGCACATTCATCTACTGCACATTTACCATTCCAGTGTTAAATTTCTATACTGTAGTTACTTTGCCACCATGGCCTATTTATTGCCTTATGTTCCTTATCCTACCTCATTTGCACACATTGTATATAGATTAGCTTTTTCTTCCCTACTGTATTATTGACTGTGTGTTTGTTTACTCCAATGTGTAACTATGTGTTGTTGTATGTGTTGAACTGCTTTGCTTTATCTTGGCCAGGTCGCAGTTGTAAATGAGAACTTGTTCTCAACTTGCCTACCTGGTTAAATAAAGGTGAAATAAAATAAATGCAAAAAATAAGACAACAACAGCTAATCAGCTAAGACAACAACAACAGGTAAAATGGCGATGAATGGGCAGAGAGGGTCGGTTAACTACACACAGGGCCTGAGTTCGAGGCTGGGGCCGACAGATAAACAAAAAATAAACAAAATGGATCACTGTGATTAATGAACAGTCCAGCAGGCATCAGCTATGTATGCCAAGTGATCATAGGGTCCAGTGAACAGCAATGAACAGCAGCGAAGCCGCGGGGTAGTCGTTACTACGCTAGCACGTGGGAGACACAGCGTTTAAAGTTAGCAAGCCGGGGTTAGTAGAAGCGTCTGCTCCGATGTCCGGCAAAGGCCGGTTGAGGGCACAGCAGGTGGAGATTCGTCGGCAGACCAGTCGTGGTGGTACGACGGGGCGCCGTGTCGACAAAGGGTCCAGGCCAGATGGCGAAAGAGGTATTGTAGTTGTAGTCATTTTGTTTGCTAGCCGGGAGATGCGTCTGGCTCGCGGATAACTGGTGATAGCTTCGGGGCAGGGGCGTTAGCCACTATAGCCACTCGGTAGCAGCTAACTAGCAGCGATGATCCAATGCAAAGTAATGGTATGCTGCATGTGATATATCTGAGGACATATCTATTAACAAAAATCCTCTGCTATGTTTTTCAGTTTGAATGTCAGTCATGTATTGACATAGGAAGTGGCCTAACCTTTGATCCCACTGGTCCGGTAAATGTATTAGTAAGACTTGGCCACTCTTCTGTGGACATTATGGATTGTTTTGGGAGGGAATGAAGCAATGTTGTCATTCCTGTAAATCTGTATTTACCAGCCAGGACAAACAGACCTTTACAGGAATATTCTGTCCACACAGACAGAAGTGTCTCAACCTGACACACTTACATTTTGCTACTTAATTTAATCTGTTTTTGTTTTGTTTGCACATCCTAATATAAACTCAGCAAAAAAAAAAAACGTCCTCTCACTGTCAACTGCATTTATTTTCAGCAAATTTAACGTGTAAATATTTGTATGAACATAAGATTCAACAACATAGATATAAACTGAACAAGTTCCACAGACATGTGACTAACATAAATGGAATAATGTGTCCCTGAACAAAAGGTAGGTCAAAATCAAAAGTAACAGTCAGTATCTGGTGTGGCCACCAGCTGCATTAAGTACAGCAGTGCATATCATCCTCATACACTGCACCAAATTTGCCTGTTCTTGCTGTGAGATGTTACCCCACTCTTCCACCAAGGCACCTGCAAGTTCCCGGACATTTCTGGGGGGAATGGCCCTAGCCCTCACCCTCCGATCCAACAGGTCCCAGACATGCTCAATGGGATTGAGATCCGAGCTCTTCGCTGGTCATGGCAGAACACTGACATTCCTGTCTTGCAGGAAATCACGCACAAAACGAGCAGTATGGCTGGTGGCATTGTCATGCTAGGGGTCATGTCAGGATGCGCCTGCAGGAAGGGTACCACATAAGGGAGGAGGATGCCTTCCCTGCAACGCACAGCGTTGAGATTGCCTGCAATGACAAGAAACTCAGTCCGAGGATGCTGTGACACACCACACCAGACCATGATGGACCCTCCACCTCCAAATCGATCCCGCTCCAGAGTACAGGCCTCTGTGAAATGCTCATTCCTTCAACAATAAACGCGAATCCGACCATCACCCCTGGTGAGACAAAACTGCGACTCGTCAGTGAAGAGCACCTTTTGCCAGTCCTGTCTGGTCCAGCGACGGTGGGTTTGTGCCCATAGGCGACGTTGTTCCCGGTGATGTCTGGTGAGGACCTGCCTTACAACAGGCCTACAAGCCTCAATCCAGCCTCTTTCAGCCTATTGCGGACAGTCTGAGCACTGATGGAGGGATTGTGTGTTCCTGGTGTAACTCGGGCAGTTGTTGTTGCCATCCTGTACCTTTCCCGCAGGTGTGATGCTCGGACGTACCGATCCTGTGCAGGTGTTGTTACACGTGGTCTGCCACTGTGAGGACAATCAGTTGTCCGTCCTGTCTCCCTGTAGAGCTGTCTTAGGCGTCTCACAGTACGGACATTGCAGTTATTTGCCCTGGCCACATCTGCAGTCCTCATGCCTCCTTGCAGCAGGCCTAGGGCACGTTCACGCAGAAGAGCAGGGACCCTGGGCATCTTTCTTTTGGTGTTTTTCAGAGTCAGTAGAAAGGCCTCTTTAGTGTCCTAAGTTTTCATAACTGACCTTAATTGTCTACCGTCTGTAAGCTGCTAGTGTCTTAACGACCGTTCCACAGGTGCATGTTCATTAATTGTTTATGGTTCATTGAACAAGCATGGTAAACAGTGTTTAAACCCTTTACAATGAAGATCTGTGAAGTTATTTGGATTTTTACAAATTATCTTTGAAAGAAAAAGGGACGTTTCTTTTTTTTGCTGAGTTTATCTATAACAGATACGGTGTGTTGAGAAATGATAACTGATGGATTACCAATTGTCTGTGTGTGTATCACCGTAAGCATTACTTTATTACCATACAGGGACAGAGACAAACAATACAATCAGACACACACACACACACACACATTATGTGCAAATGGCACCACTGAGATCACTTAGCGGTCATTATCCCCAAGGCAATCAGCTCAGATGAGATAGTCAGACCACAGTACACTCAGAAGAGCTGTTAGCATTGCTTTCACTATCAGCCACTGAGAACAAGCATCTCTTATACTGTACAAATACTAGCATGACTTTATTGGATTCACCCTTTCATTCCACTACCATCTGGCCTATTGACTAACTGTCTACTGACTAACTGTCTACTGACTAACTGTCTACTGACTGACTGTCTACTGACTGACTGTCTACTGACTGACTGTCTACAGACTGACTGTCTACAGACTGACTGTCTACTGACTAACTGTCTACTGACTGTCTACTGACTGACTGTCTACAGACTGACTGTCTACTGACTGACTGTCTATTGACTGACTGTCTACTGACTGTCTACTAACTAACTGTCTACTGACTGACTGTCTTGACTAACTGTTTACTGACTAACTGTTTACTAACTAACTGTCTACTGACTGACTGTCTACTGACTGTACTAACTAACTGTCTACTGACTGACTGTCTTGACTAACTGTTTACTGACTAACTGTCTACTGACTGACTGTCTACTGTCTATTGACTAACTGTCTACGGACGGACTGTCTACTGTCTATTGACTAACTGTCTACTGACTGACTAACTGTCTATAGACTGACTGACTGTCTACTGACTGACTGTCTATTGACTAACTGTCTATAGACTGACTGACTGTCTACTGACTGACTATCTACTGACTGTCTGCTAACTAACTGTCTATTGACTCACTGTCTATTGACTAACTGTCTATTAACTGACTGTCTATTAACTGACTGTCTATTGACTAACTGTCTGTTAATTGACTGTCTATTGACTAACTGTCTATAGACTGACTGACTGTCTATTGACTAACTGTCTATAGACTGACTAACTGTCTATAGACTGACTAACTGTCTATTGACTGTCTATTGACTAACTGTCTATAGACTGACTAACTGTCTATAGACTGACTGACTGTCTACTGACTGACTATCTACTGACTGTATGCTAACTAACTGTCTATTGACTCACTGTCTTTTGACTAACTGTCTATTAACTGACTGTCTATTAACTGACTGTCTATTGACTGACTGTCTATTGACTAACTGTCTGTTAATTGACTGTCTATTGACTAACTGTCTATAGACTGACTGACTGTCTATTGACTGACTGTCTATTGACTGACTGTCTATTGACTGACTGTCTGTTAATTGACTGTCTATTGACTAACTGTCTATAGACTGACTGACTGACTGTCTACTGACTGACTATCTACTGACTGTATGCTAACTAACTGTCTATTGACTCACTGTCTTTTGACTAACTGTCTATTAACTGACTGTCTATTAACTGACTGTCTATTAACTGACTGTCTATTAACTGACTGTCTATTGACTGTCTGTCTTGACTGTCTGTTAATTGACTGTCTATTGACTAACTGTCTATAGACTGACTGACTGTCTATTGACTGACTGTCTATTGACTAACTGTCTATAGACTGACTGTCTATTGACTGACTGTCTATTGACTGACTGTCTATTGACTGACTGTCTATTAACTGACTGTCTATTGACTGACTGTCTATTGACTAACTGTCTGTTAATTGACTGTCTATTGACTAACTGTCTATAGACTGACTGACTGTCTATTGACTGACTGTCTATAGACTGACTGTCTATTGACTGACTGTCTATTAACCGACTGTCTATTGACTGACTGTATATTGACTGACTGTCTACTGACTGTCTATTAACTGACTGTCTATTAACTGACTGTCTACTGACTAAATGTCTACTGACTGACTGTCTACTGACTTACAGTTTACTGACTAACTGTCTTTTGACTAACTCTCTTGACTGTCTACTAACTAACTATCTATTAATTAACTGTGTACTAACTAATTGTCTATTGACTGACTGTTTACTGACTAACTGTCTACTGACTAACTGTCTATTGACTGACTGTTTACTGACTAAATAACTTTTGCCTTTTGGTAGGCCGTCATTGTAAATAAGAATTTGTTCTTAAATGACTTGCCTGGTTAAATAAAAGTTAAATAAAAGAAAATAAACAATATAAACCATGACTGATATATCATACTCTGAAACACTGTTGAGTGCCGGGTTGGTTGTTTTAAATCTGTGCCTTCATGTTTCATTAAAACACTTAGAAAACTAACTTTTTCAGGATGTAGTAATTGCTGCCATTACCTTGCTTTTGTGGCATCGCAGACATTACGATAATGATTTTCTGGTAGTCAACAGGAACCCATATATTGACGGAATGGTTCTGAGATAAGTGACATTGTAATGCCATGTACTGTACACACAGAGTGCACTGGAGAAGATATGTCTGTAGACTTGGTAACCTCAAATATGATGTCAGACGTGGTGCATTAGTGGCAAGTGACTGAAAGGGATTGAAGCTCTGAGGAGGAGAACCACAGATAATGACCAGCACTTCAGTCTGGGCTGACCCCGTAAAACCTTATTGGAGAGATGGTTCAAAGCAATGGATCTACTCTGTCCACTTATTTAGTTAGCCCGAGAGGACATGCTAAATAGCTAAGTGCTAACATTATTATTTTGCCGTTTCTAAAACTAAGGGTGACCATAGGAGGCTGAGTTTAATTTGCAATTGGTTTTCAAAGTGCCCATGTTTGGGATGCAGAAACTGCTTTTTACACATGCGCACAAACACACAAACACACACACACACACACACACACACACACACACACACACACACACACACACACACACACACACACACACACACACACACACACACACACACACACACACACACACACACACACACACACACACACACCAGGTGAATATGAGGCAGAAGAGGGTGGAGATGAGGATGAGCACCTGGTTGAACATGGCAGACTGTGTTCGCTGGATGGCACGATGCAGGTCATTCTACGTGAGAGAGGGGGACAGGTTAAGATGGGTGGTTGGTAAGACTTTGTACCTCTATCTCTGTTTTTGTAAATGAGAATAAGTATTTTTTTTTATGTAATCACAAAATAGGGTAGAAGTAGTTGAGATGGAATAGAGTGGTAGATCAGTGGCATGACCGGGGATCGAACCGCTGACTCCAGGGAAATGTATGATTTGAAGGTGGCAGCACCACAACACCAGCATTCCATGCTGATTCAACCATATCTGAGTTGAGGCAGGTTAACACTCACGATCATGTTCTCCAAGGCGTGCTTGGCCAACCAGCAGTTCAGGAACACAGGGATGAAGAGGTTCCGCAGAGGAAGCCACAGGATCTGAAAGAGCACAGAGGTTATTAGGCCACCCCGTCCACAGGGGAATGCCTGTTGTTGTCGTCAGGCTGCCTACATGGTCAAAAATTACTTCTACTGTAGGAGTTTGTCAGTACAGTATATGAATTTGACTTAAAACCACTTTGAATTCAATTTAAAACAATATAAAGTCATGTGACTGTACAGTGTTTGTCCTTTGTCTGTTCAGCCATAGTAGCTCTGCATAGTAGCATTGTGTTTCTCAGGCTAGAGTCCAGGGCCCGTATTCACGTCTCAGAGCGGGAGTGATGATCTAGGATCACGTCCCACATCTTATTCATTACGATTTTAAAGGTGAAATTGATCCTAGGCCCTGTTAGAGTGTGTTTTCTTACGGTGAGCAGGAAAGGCACTGTGTTCACCGTCTCCAGGGTGAACGTCAACCGAAGTATCTGCTCCCAAATGTTGCCCTGAGGACAAAGTAGAGAACAGGCATGTTTCTTTCTGTCTTTCTGTCTGTCTTTCTGTCTTTCTCTCTGTCTTTCTGTCTTTCTTTGTCTTTTTATTTATTTTTTCTGTCTTTGTCTTTCTTTTTTCTGTCTTCTTTTTTTCTTTCTGTCTTTCTGTTTTCCTTTCTTTGTCTTTCTTTCCATCTTTCTGTCTTTTGCCTTTCTTTCTGTCTTTCTTTCTCTTTTAGCCCTTTGGGGGCTTATCTTCTGCTTAACAATCTATTGACTTTATACAATACTGATGTTGTGTATTGAGTGGTGATATTGATATGACTGTAGAATAGACATTAGTATGAATGTTTCCTTAGACTGAGTGACATCCTATAAAGTGGGATAGGACTCACCTTGTAACTCAGGTAGGTCAACAGAATAGTTTCAAAAAGACAGATAACTGCCACAGACACCTGTTGAAGAAATAGAGGCTTTGTTTTCATCAAGTCTGTTTCACATTATTGGAAAGCAAACAACAAACAGTAGCAATCGCATAGTGGCCATGCATACAGTTGTTCGCAACCACAACTGCAAGTTAATGAATTGTGAAGAAAATTGGTTGACAGAAATTTCACCTGTAACGCCCATATGCCAAGGCTTCGTTCAACCCATATTATGGGAGACCTGGTGGGAAAAAAGATGTGCGTTAGTTCACAGCTGGAGATTTGTATTTGTATTTATTAAGGATACCCTCTGCCAAGGCAGCAGAAGATTGAACTGCTGGACCCCCCCCCACCATGAATCACTAATAGCAGTGTTATAGTGACCACCTGCTGAGTTCCAGAGACTGTTTGTGCCAATTTATCATGTAGAAATAATGGCCCATATTCTGGTCAGATCCACAGTGTTCTGGTGTGTTTCCTCTCTAAGTGAGTAATCTGGTCTCCATGTTACCAGGTAACCACTGACATATTATGCTTCCATGCATTGTTACTAGGCATCCACTGACATATTAGGCCCATGTCTGAATATGCTTCTCCTAATGTTTTGTACACTCAGAGTATATGCAATTTAGCAGACTATTTTATCCAGAGCGACTTACAGTCATGCGTGCATGCATGTTACATATGTTTGGTCCCAGGAATCAAACCCACTATCATGGCATTGCAAGCACCATGCTCTACAAACTGAGTTACAGAATACCTTCTCTTTAGCTTTTATTTAACACTTGAATAGATAAGAGTAGATTAAACACTAACCAGTCAATCTTTAAAAATATGTACGTTTGATTGGGGCATCCCCAGCTGTAAGAAAAACAAAAAGATGGCCAATTAATGAACAACAATGTCTAACTGTGCAGAATAGTATTGAATAAAAATACAATATGCAGTCATGTTTTTGTCACATGCACAAGTACAGTGAAATGCCTTTATTGCTCACTCTTTCCCAACAATGCCGTAATCAATATCAGTAGTACTAAAAAAGTAGAACAAAAACACACGAGAAATAGAAATAAGATTGGAGGACGCCTGCGAGTAAACTGACAGTATATACAAATCTTATCCTTTTATCACAATTTACTAAGTACACAGCGGCCCGACTCTTATTCGCTTATGTTTCCAGATGAGATGACTTTATTGCACGGGCGTATTTACAAAGCTTACATAAGTAACACAACTTAAGCTACACTTACTGAAAGTCAAGAGCAGACCCATAGTCAGCCACTAGATGCAACAGTGTTTTCTTTCCCACATCACCACACAGACATGGTTATGATGTCCTTGATAGACAGTGGATTCTAACATTTTGAACATGCTCAGTGCATTCACTTCCTCTTTTTCCAGGCATAGAAATGAAAGTGTTAGAATCATTGTCTTTGAGAATTGACATGGTTTAGTATTGCTAATGACTGATACTTCTAAATCAAATCAAATGTATTTATAAAGCCCTTCTTACATCAGCTGAGTCACAGAGTGCTGTACAGAAACCCAGCCTAAAACCCCAAACAGCAAGCAATGCAGGTGTAAAAGCACGGTGGCTAGGAAAAACTCCCTAGAAAGGCCAAAACCTAGGAAGAAACCTAGAGAGGAACCAGGCTGTGAGGGGTGGCAAGTCCTCTTCTGGCTGTGCCGGGTGCAGATTATAACAGAACATGGACAAGATTTTAAAATATTCATAAAACAGGCAGAACAGTTGAAACTGGAGAAGCAGCACGGCCAGGTGGACTCGGGACATCAAGGAGTCATCAGGCCAGGTAGGCCTTGAGGAATGGTCCTAATGCTCAGGTCATCAGGTCATCATTGAATTATCCCTTTTTCTTCTATTGGAGTTATAAAAAGCAAAATTTCTGTGACAATTCAGCGAACTCCACGTGGTATGTAAATGCACCTACGACACATGGGATGACTGTCCTTACCAGCCATGTCCTTTGGGTGGGTCGTCTGTCAACACACGACACATGTATAGGACACAGCTCAGGACCTTTATGGAGAAGTCGAACACTCGTCTTCTCAGGCCTGGGTGACAGAGAGACAGAGAGGTTATAATGTCCTACCTAGGGTCAGGAGTACTTCCTCACCATGTGACTTGACCAGGAGAACACCTGGGTCCCTTAGTTATAACTGGTTCAACAGTTAGAACCAATGCTATTTGTTACTGATGCAACAGGTGTATTTTTACGTATAAATAAGATTCAGATTTAGGCACAGAATATAGTGTAGTTGGAATGTGACTACCGTTACGCATTTAAAAAAAGATGACTTACTTCATCTTTGGTTTTTGATGAAGAACAGTTTAAGTCTCTCTTTGAAAGTACTTTCATTGGCGTAAAATTCTACTTGCACCCTTGGGGAAAAAATAAATATAAATTGTTTCTGTAAATAAAAGGAATAATACCATATTTACTAAGTTTTGGAGCACGGGTAAGGCTGGGTATTAACATTTTACTGCAGTGGGCTAAATCAGGGTCACAGAGTGATTCTTGGTAGTCGTAAACAAATCTACATTGAAACAAAAGTATACATCTCACACACATGGTTATGGGCTTACAAAAAAGATATAGAGTTGAAATGTATTCAGTTTTGAGTTCACATCACAATATTACACTTTATATACATCACAGAAGACTGAAATATAACAAAACCATTTGATATAGAAACACCTGATTTTCAGCAGTTTAAAACAAATAATGTTTAGTAATTATTAAATTATGAACAACATTCCACCCATGAAAGGGCTACACAAGTGAAAATATTCCACAGGTACAAACTCTTGACCCTGGACTATCAACTACTGTGTGCAAAGACTCCACAGGTACAAACTCAAAATAAACTTTGACCCTGGACTATCAACTACTGCTGTATGCCTATCATAGTCTCATTCCCTTCTTATGCCAGCACCATGACACTGTAGGTCTTTGGTGATGATGAGTAAGGATGATTTCAATATATACAGTGACTTCAGAAAGTATTTTGGTGTGTTTAAGCCTGCATTTAAAATGGATTAAATTGGATCGACATTTTTACAAATTAATAAAAAAAAGGAAAAGCTGAAATGTCTTGAGTCAACAAGTATTCAACCCTTTTGTTCTGGCAAGCATGGACTGACTCTGTCTGCAATAATAGTGTTTTACAAGATTTTGTATGAATACCTCACATACAATTATCTGTAAGGTCCCTCAGTCAAGCAGTGAATTTCAAACACAGATTCAACCACAAAGACCAGGAAGGTTTTCCAGTGCCTCACAAAGAAGGGCACGTAATTGTTAGATGGGTTTTAAAAAAAACAGACATTGAATATCCCTTTGAGCATGGTGAAGTTATTAATTACACTTTGGATGGTGTATCAATACACTCAGTCTCTACAAAGATACAGGTGTCCTTCCTAACTCAGTTGCCGGAGAGGAAGGAAACCAGTTAAAACAGTTACAGAGTTTAATGGCTGTGATTGGAGAAAACTGAGGATGGATTAACAACATTGTAGTTACTCCACAATACTAACATAATTGACAGAGTAAAAAGAAGGAAGCCTGTACAGAATAAAAATATTCCAAAACATGCATCCTGTTTGCAACAAGGCACTAAAGTAATACTGCAGAAATGTGACAAAGCAATTCACTTTTGTCCTGAATACAAAGCGTTATGTTTGGGGCAAATCCAATACAACACATTGAGGAATTTTGAAAAGAATAATGGGCAAATGTTACACAATCCAGGTGTATAATGCCCTTATAGACTTACCCAGAAAGACTCACAGCTGTAATCGCTGCCAAAGGTGTTTCTAACGTGTATTGTCTCAGGGGGTGAATAGTTATCTAATCACGATACAGTATATTAGTGTTTTATTTTTCATTAATGTTTTACAAATGTTAGAATTTTTCTTCCACTTTGACATTGCAAAGTATTTTGTGTAGATCGTTGACAAGAAATCAATTTGAATCAAAATGTGGAAAAAGTCAAGGGGTGTGAATAATTTCTGTAGGCACTGTATCTACCTACATTATTATTTGGTTGATTTGGATCAGTGGAGGCTGCTGAGGGGAGGATGGCTCACAATAATGGCCAGGAATGGAGTGAATAGAATGGTATCAAAAACATGTGTTTTTTCATAGAGGGACCCTGCAGTTTCCCCTGGTGCCCCATGAAATGTGGATTTAGTGTTATTGATGACCACACATTGTCCACGGTTTTCCAAGATGTAAACCAAACCAGCTGATGGCTTGTCTGATAAATTGAACTTGTGGAGTTTGGAGAGCAGTATCCTGTGATTCACAATGTCAAAGGCCTTGCTTCAGGTCAAGGAATACTGCCCCGACCACATTTCCCTCATCCAGTGATTTCTTGATGTTCTACAGTAGGACACAGCTTGCTGTTTCAGTGGAGTATTTTGGTCTGAATCCAAATTGTTCCTGGTGCAAGTACTGATGCTTATCCAGATATGACATGAGCTGTTCTGCTAGGACTTTCTCCAATACTTTACATAGGACAGGCAGAATACATCTATTTGACACACCTCTCTGAGTTAAAAAAAGTCAGTTTATTCACACCTCTCTGAGTTCAAACAGTCAGTTTTATTCACATCTCTGAGTTCAAACAGTCAGTTTTATTCACATCTCTGAGTTCAAACAGTCAGTTTTATTCACATCTCTGAGTTCAAACAGTCAGTTTTATTCACATCTCTGAGTTCAAACAGTCAGTTTTATTCACATCTCTGAGTTCAAACAGTCAGTTTTATTCACATCTCTGAGTTCAAACAGTCAGCTTTATTGACATCTGAGTTCAAAACAGTCTGCTTTATTGACATCTGAGTTCAAAACATTCAGCTTTATTGACATCTGAGTTCAAAACAGTCAGCTTTATTGACACCTCTCTGAGTTCAAAACAGTCAGCTTTATTCACACCTCTCTGAGTTCAAAACAGTCAGCTTTTATCACATCATTGCTGGTGGTATTTGTTTTTGTAAAACGAATGGAACTGCACTGTCACAACTCACAATATTTTTTATGAACAGTCCAATAAACTCCTACAACAACTACAACATGAAGCATTATAAAATAAGACAATTCAATTGAAGTCAGCTCCACGCCCTTACTGTTCAAAACACAGTCAGATGCGCCAAAATATACATAGCCTATTTGGAAACTCTAGAGTTTGGAACTGCCCTAGGCAATGATTAACTTGCACACAGCTGACCTAAACTATTTGTGAAATATAGTTTACTTTATTCGGCAGTAAGCATTTGTCAGAGTTGCATGGGTTATCTATTTTGTAGGGAAATGAGTGAACCAAAATGTTTGGTTTTTGTTCTATTGATTTGGTGTCTCGGCACAGTACACGGTAAGAGCTTTTGTTGCGTAGCATCATTCACTTCTCATTTTACAAAAATGTTATTTCATTTGTTGGCAATTTTGACTAAAATAACCAAGTGGGCCTTATACTCCCACGTTGTCTATGGGCTGTTACAGATGGACTCTATGGTCGTGAGCCTCACATTTCATACACTTCTAAGTGGTTGGCATCTTTAGTGCCATTCCATTACATGTGATCATTACAGCCTTTCATTGATGATGATGAATTTTCAGGGTCATTCACAAGCATGGGAATTGTTGAAGAGATGTTTCATTCAAAATGCAACTGAACATAAGCTTTTCTCACACCTTGGCTGTGGTCGAATCCTCAAGACAGATTTTGGATATGTGTTTTGCTTACTTGGGTATTTCATAGTCAATTTGTGTTTGGTCGCTATCACCTTAGGGCACCGTTCATTCTGAAATTATGTCTAAAGCACCTTACAAACACTGAAATACAATTCACAATACAAACATGTCCCTTTCTGAAGAACTCGTCTGCATTCGATTTTTGAAAAGTCAAAAGTGTTCTAATAGACTTTTGGATTGTGATGTATTGATGCATCACAACACCACAATTCATACTGCAATAAAGTCATCTGAAATGGTCGTTATCAGCTTTACTGTTCCTTTGATTATTAGGCCAAAGTTACTCCATTTCAGCTCAAGATTCCCAACAAATCTGCCCAAAACCCGAACTGGATCAAGGTTATTTTGACTCGGATGAAGAAACGTACCTGCATGGCAGGAAACTTTACTATGCCTGCGATAAAGGCCGGAAACCTGTGGTTGAGGGGTGGTGGGCGATGGTTAAGTGTGAGAACAGAAAATGGTCCCACAAACCTCTGTGCATAGGTAAGTGATTTGAGCATTCTTAAAAAATATATATCATGAATGAGTTGTTATAACATTGGTGTTTGAGATCATGGGAAGACTTTGAGGGTTCATAGAGTATAGTGTGTACTGCTCACTGTTTATACCTGCATGTTGTACTCGGAAGTCACCAACAGTCTTTAATTGCTTATTAACACGTTTTCTGTTCAGGTGAAGATGGAAACACTTGATTACTTTGTTTAAGCTTTCTTTTCATAATGTGTAGGTAACTCCTTGTACAACAGCCTAATTGCACTAGGCAACTAGTACAATCAGGAACTCTCCCAAAAGGGACTCTCCCAACTACATCACATGCTATCACAATACATCTCCAAACCCTGCCCCAAGTCCCCAGTTGCCCTCTGGCAGCCCTGATTTAGAGTATATGGCCTTCTGGGGCAGCCCTTAGGCTACAGCTTTGTAAACACGAAATCCTGAGACTTTGGGTCAAGCACCGGGGTAAAACCTGACAGTGGAAAAGGTCTATACAGCTCTTTATGGCAGATGGCACAGATAGTAGACTAGTCCATCTGCCTTGTCTACCTTAAGATAAATACAGACATGCTATATGGTTCAAACCTCAATCTAGCTTTTCTCCCTTAGTTCAATAAGACGTTTATAGTTTTTGGTTTTGTTTTTCAGATGAGAACAACTGCATTGCTCCAGTTAACCCTAATGCTGAAGTGGAAAACACTGATGTTAAAGAGCAAAACTCTGAGGTGAATGGATGGTATCCCAATGGAAAAACAGTTCGGTTTAAATGTGGTGGAACATATGAAATTAAGGGCTCTGTCACAGCTAATTGTGAGAATGGGACTTGGACAAAATTACCACTTTGTGTAGGTGAGTGTGTTCTCAGAGATGTCTCTGTATAAAACTCTTGTTTTGCTTCACTATGTGGTAGGATAACGATGACATAACGATGACTTCTTGATTAAATTTAATTAAATATTACATTCTGTATTTTTTCACCTCTTTCACCACAGAGGGTGGCAATTGGTCATCGTATTCTCCTTCATTTTGTTAAACATTCAGTGATTGTCAGTGGAAGCAGCATGTGTCACTGTCACGCATGAGAAAAATGCTGTACATAGCAACAAGTATTAGTGTTTCCAGTGTCTTGGTTCTTTACAGAAAGAGACGACTTGTGTGGAGAACCTCCTCCAGTGACCAATGCAGTTATCACTCATGAATACCAGGACAAGTTTCAAGAAGGCTCTTTCATAAATTATAAATGTCAGAATTCATATACTTTGGAAGGAACTGGCTCTATTGTTTGCCAATCTGAAGAATGGACCAAAGGTCCCACATGCAGTAAGTGAAGTCCTGGCGTTAAAGCCATCATTTTATAGTCTGACTGATGTTTCATTGATTGTTTTATCTTCTGAACCCTTCTGAGTATATCATTGATATTTGTTCCTTGCCTCCCTCTCAATAGTCCAAACTCCATCCCCCACAGAGAGGGCCAGCACAGGTAAAAGTGAGTAGTCATTTTGTATCTTAGGCAAGAACAGCTTTGTGTACCCCAATGGCAATAAACTGGCAATAGCAATATTGAACAATGTAACTGGCCAAACGAGCTAAGCAAATCTGCAGGTTTCTTGTTTGGTGAGTGACATTTCTAGAAGATGTTTTACATTGCACAAATTGTGTCCCCTGATATTCCTTAAACATCCCAGACTGATGAATCTATAAACATTGGGTCACTGACATCATTTGAGGCCAAAACTGTGTCATTTGTAGTAACAGCCTTAAAGATAATGTTTTTAATCATGTTATATTATTGTTATTAATCATGTTATGTTATTGTTATTAATCATGTTATATTATTGTTATTAATCATGTTATGTTATTGTTATTAATCATGTTATATTATTGTTATTAATCATGTTATATTATTGTTATTAATCATGTTGTATTATTGTTATTAATCATGTTATATTATTGTTATTAATCATGTTGTATTATTGTTATTAATCATGTTGTATTATTGTTATTAATCATGTTATATTATTGTTATTAATCATGTTATATTATTGTTATTAATCATGTTGTATTATTGTTATTAATCATGTTGTATTATTGTTATTAATCATGTTATATTATTGTTATTAATCATGTTATATTATTGTTATTAATCATGTTATATTATTGTTATTAATCATGTTGTATTATTGTTATTAATCATGTTATATTATTGTTATTAATCATGTTATATTATTGTTATTAATCATGTTATGTTATTGTTATTAATCATGTTATGTTATTGTTATTAATCATGTTATGTTATTGTTATTAATCATGTTATATTATTGTTATTAATCATGTTGTATTATTGTTATTAATCATGTTATATTATTGTTATTAATCATGTTATGTTATTGTTATTAATCATGTTATATTATTGTTATTAATCATGTTATGTTATTGTTATTAATCATGTTATGTTATTGTTATTAATCATGTTATGTTATTGTTATTAATCATGTTATATTATTGTTATTAATCATGTTATATTATTGTTATTAATCATGTTATATTATTGTTATTAACCATGTTGTATTATTGTTATTAATCATGTTATGTTATTGTTATTAATCATGTTATGTTATTGTTATTAATCATGTTATATTATTGTTATTAACCATGTCATATTATTGTTATTAATCATGTTATATTATTGTTATTAATCATGTTATATTATTGCATGTGTGGAACAGGTGAAGGAGGCAGCAGCACTTCGAGTGACAGAGGGAATGGTGGCACGTCTAGTGGAAGGGACCACAGCACATCTAGTGGAAGGGACCACAGCACATCTAGTGGAAGGCACCACAGCACATCTAGTGGAAGGGACCACAGCACATCTATCGGTAATCTCATCCAAATGAGAATTTCCATAAAAAAATATCCTATTCCTTCCTCAGTTTAGTTCAGCCAGTCATAAATATTGTAACAAACCTGGCATTGATTAGACCGATTGCAGGTACCGTAATGCCACAATATTCTGCTATAACTAAGTCTTAGCAGGTTAATTAATTAAATACATAGTGTGAATTTACAATGTTATTTGTAAGAGACCCTTAGGTCTCTATTCTATCTGGATCGCTGAAACGTTACAGGTTTTTGGTAATTTTTTTTGTTGGTATTTTATTAGGATCCCCATTAGCTGTTGCAAAAGCAGCAGCTACTCTTCCTGGGGTCCACACAAAACATGAAACATAGTACAGAATTACATAATACAGAACATCAATAGTTAAGAACGACTCAAGGACAGAACTACATAAATGTTTTAAAAAGGCACATGTGGCCTACATATCAATACATACACACACACTATCTAGGTCAAATAGGGGAGAGGCATTGTGCCGCGAGGTGTTGCTTTATCTCTTTTTTAAAATCAGGTTTTCTGTTTATTTGAGCAATATGAGATGGAAGGACGTTCCATGCAATAAGGGCTCTATATAATACTATACATTTTCTTGAATTTGTTCTGGATTTGGGGACTGTGAAAAGACCCCTGGTGGCATGTCTGGTTGGAAAAGTGTGTGTGTCAGAGCTGTGGGTAAGTTGACTATGCAAACAATTTGGGATTTTCAACACATTAATGTTTCTTATAAAAAGAAGAAATTATGCAGTCAGTCTCTCAACTCTCAGCCAAGAGAGACGGGCATGCACAGTATTTATATCAGCCGTCTGATTACAATGAAGAGCAAAACGTGCCCCTCTGTTCTGGGCCAGCTGCAGCTTAACTAGGTTGCGCGTTACAAATGTAAAGCTAATTTCAGGTTGAGTCGACATATGCAGAGTTCACTGTGAATGCAGTCTCTGCTAACGTGGGGACATTGGCTTTACATTTCAATCAGGCTGTAACGCTGCATTTCCACAATACGGATTGATCAGAACCCTAAGTTTCATGGCCTTTATCACTCAAAAACGAATGCAAGAAAAGTAAATGACAAATACAACATGCTGTAGAATCAATATATTTATTATGTCTTGCGGTTTCTATTGTCTAATGTCACATTTCATACCAGGTTCATATTTGTACTGATATCTGCTGTAACTGTCTCCAACAGGTGATGAGGCCAATGTCAGACCCACTGCCAGACCAAAACCTAGTAGTCCATTTTTACCTGGTAATTCAAACGTTCTGTTTTCCACTTTCACCATTAGACTTAATATTGTAATTTTATTTAGTGAACCAAATAGAAGCTAGTCCGGTAACACTTATTTAAATCTTCCAAGTGTGATGCTTTATAATTTGTGACAAGCCTTTATACTGTGTTATAACGAGACTTTAACACTATCAGTCCTGAGACCCAGGCAAAAATGGGCTTTTCATTTATCTGACTTTCGACTTTGTCCAGACCTTATATTTAGCCTCGCAATAAAGTGTTTTCCCATTTTCTTTTTAGAACAACCAGGGTTACAAGCAGAACACAGAATAATTTGACATAAACAGTTGCATTCATTAGTTTTATTAACAAATGTCAATTAAAAAAATAAGGTACGCATAAGAAAACCTGATAAAAATGAATTGATATGAATGCTGTAAGTACAGAAAATGTTTGCTCATTAGAAAATGAATATCCAACTAGTCAGTGACAACTGTGTGGAGTTTGTGACAGCAACTACGTCCGTTTATTACAGTATTATAGACAGTATGTCCTGGGAATTCCTATGATCTTCTGTGTATATTAACCCCCTACCTTCTAATGACTCTTGTGTAGCTTGTGAGCATCATAAAGAAAGGCATGTTACACGTGCGTGTTCGTAGATAGTAGTAGTAGTAGTGTTTGTAGATAGCTTTTAATAGTTTGTAGCTCAAACCAGTCTGACTGTACAGACGTATATGTTAAAAAGACTCATCACCGGGCCCCTTTGGGATCCACCCTGGTTTTACAGACAACACTCTAGCTCCGCCCTCGTTAATCACACAGGTTGGAACTAACAGAGGCAGAAGAAATAGACGGTTGGTTCAACCCAGAAGTCTGTTTACAAATACACTCTGTTTAAAAAGGGGTTAGAAGTCCTAAATCACGCTGGCTGCGTAACGGTGGGACTGTTATGTCTCTATATGCAATTTTCAACTGGCTGATATTTAGTCCAGATCATTATGACATGATTACAAGAGACATACAGGGGTCGTATATGCTAATGACACGTCTTATAATGCATTATAGCTGCATCATAATGCATTATACATGGATGCTTAGAGTACATTTTTACCACAATTCCTTTCACCTGGCAGTGGCCTGGTTTAGTATCTGAAATGTCTCAGAACAATGTGAGCATTATTCTGTAATCCTGAAGAGCTGTATTTGTTGTTCAGTTGATAGGTGTGGAGAGATGCCAACAGTTGATAATGGGGATTTTATCAGTGACCCTGATAGAAATCGAATGGCACTGACCTTCAAATGCAATAATTATTATAAACTTGTGGGCCCAGAGCAAGTGATGTGTCATAGTGATCAGACGTGGTCAGAGATACCCATTTGTAAAGGTAAATCAATTATTGTTTTGCTCAAATTACCGAGATACCATCACACACCTAATTGTCTTGTCTCATAATATATCAACCTTCGTTAACAATCTTATATCAACTCTTTATATACCAGCTCCCTGTACCATTGACAAAAGGACTTTTGACCGGCTGGATCTTACAAAAGATATGTTCGTGAAGGAAGGAGTGAGTCAGACATTTCTCTGTAGAGAAACTGATTATTATAAACGACCTTTTGTTGCTGATGTTCGATGTCAGAATGGACAAGTGATAATTGACAGATGTACATGTATGTATGACTATACAGTACTTAATTAACACAATGTTTTCTTTGTTTATCATTTAGTTTAGTTTATTATGTTTAATGTGTACTGTAAATGAGTCCCTATAAAATATATTATCACAAACTCAATGTATAAACCTTCATTAACACTTTAATATTCATTCTCTTTTTACAAAGTGGGCTGCAAACTGCAACCAAGATATCATCATTGGCTGGATATTACACAGGATATGTTTCTAAAGGAAGGACATCAGACATGGAACTGTAAACAAAAGGATTACTGGGGTCGTCATCTTGTTGCAAGTGTTGACTGTCAGAATGGATATTTAACCTATAACGGTTGTAAGTCTAATGCAACAGTAGGAAAGAGAATATAATCAACTGAAACACATTCTACAAAGGTTTTTGTCAGACGTGAAAACATACTGTCTTTAAGTTAGAATAGTTGCACATGTCAGTTACTGAAAATGCTACTGTAAGCCTCATAAGATTCTAAATATTAACTACAATGTCATCCCATTTAGGTTACCAGCCAAACTAATATTTGGTAAGTGTTTATGGATCTCTACACAGGTATTAAACTCAAGCAAACTTCAATGGAGGTTTTCTCAGTGTCAGATATACATTAATAGAATCAAGAAATGGTGAGGCCAGTCCCATAAATACTGCCATTAGTTGTAGTGAGCCTCTATTCTCTTATGTAACTTCAACAAGGTTGTGTGTTTTCTTAACAGGGCTGGTGAATCAATGCAACAAACCCAAAGCTGCAGAGGGGACTTCCCACGTTGGCCACCAATCAAGATCATGATATGTTTGGTTCATGATATGGAATCTGCCTCATAACACAGGGGGTTAGTAGGGGAACAGAGAGGAATGGAGGTGCACCATCTTAGGATAGGAGGCTGTCTGAGAAGATTCAGACAGTCGTTCTGAATGATTCAAAAGTAATAAAAAATACATGTTGAATATAATAATGGGAAGGTAAACAACTGATGAAACAGTTGATCAGCAAAACATTTGATATTGATCCTCTATTCATTTAAAGCAGCAAACTACTGATAGTCAATGGAAGTCAAATCAACTGAATGTACAGTATACAATGGACATGGATGCATGTAGAAAATGTCATGGCTTGGATCCACATAAAAGAGATATAATTAGACATTTGTGTGTGCTTTTATATGCGTATATTGGTTTTACACCAAATCAATTCACTAACAAATGTGTCAAACACAGCACACATTAACAGTTGACACTAACCAACAACTAACTATCCAGAAGCATATTCAGAAGAACAAAAGACAGAAATTACTATTAAAACATATTTTAATAGTTTGAACAGTATGATGAAGACAATCTGACAATATGGCCTCCATATAAGAAGGTTTATGCTACTGCTACTCTCTGTTTATCTAATATGCATAGTTACTTTAACCATACCTACATGTACATAATACCTCAATTATCCCGAATAACCGGTGCCTGTATATAACCTCGCTACTGTTATAGCCTCGCTACTGTTTTTTTAAATTTTATTTCACCTTTATTTAACCAGGTAGGCAAGTTGAGAACAAGTTCTCATTTACAACTGTGACCTGGCCAAGATAAAGCAAAAGCAGTTCGACACATACAACAACACAGAGTTACACATGGAGTAAAACAAACATAATACAGTAGAAAAAACAAATCTATATACAAAGAGTGCAAATGAGGTAGGATAAGGAAGGTAAGGCAATAAATAGGCCATGGTGGCAAAGTAATTACAATATAGCATTTAAACACTGGAATGGTAGATGTGCAGTAGATTAATGTGCAATGTAGAAAAACTGGGGTGAAAAGGAACAAGATAAATAAATACGGTAGGGGATGAGGTAGTTGGTTGGGCTATTTACAGATGGGCTATATACAGGTGCAGGGGTCTGTGAACTGCTCTGACAGCTGGTGC
>QNTS01000808.1:82134-142551 GCA_003317085.1 Hucho hucho
GTAGAGGAGAGGGGGAGGTAGAGGGGAGATAGAGGGGAGGGGGAGGTAGAGAGGGGGGAGGTAAAGGTTTTGTTGTGGCTCTTTGTCTGTAAAATACTGAAAAACCTTTTAAAAAATGGATGAAAAGCAGACATTCATTGAAGCGTGTGTATAGTGTGATGGCTGCTGGTCTAGGAAATGAAAGCAGGTCGGTAACTTGCCTGCCACACCTATCATCTATTTATTGGACATCTACGTCCACCAGATTAATATGTCCATAAAAGGTTGATGTGACAAGAAAGTTATGCTGCCAGGGAAACAGACATTCACAGCTTGTATTGTCATCTTACCTGAGTGTGTTCTGAAGTGCATCTCCAGACTGGACTTCCCCTTGAACTCCTTCTTACAGACCTCACACTGATGTACAGCTGTTTTATACCTATAGAATCCACACATGTTTTCCCAATGCTTAGTCTTTTCACAAATGGTCAACTAGACACCATAGAAGATCTTCAACAGTAAAAAAATAAAATATTTTTCATTTGACAAACACTGGGTTTGTTCCATCTGGGTTGTTGGGTTGATAAAATGCATCTGCAATGTCGTCAGCCTGGAACGCACCCATTCCCTCCATCTTCATCCACCATCAGGACCACTTACCTCTGCCACACCTTTTCTCCCAGGTGGACACTTTTGTAATGGACGGTCAGGTGATCATGGCGCCTGAAACACTTCCCACACTCCTCGCACTGGTGGGCTTTTTCCCCTGATAACAACCAAGGGAGATTCAATTCAATTATTATCCCCGTAAGACAATCATGTGCAGCATAAAAACATAAACACGAACATGTCCAGGACCATATATGAAGAAATAACCCAGGGGAATGTTTTACTCTCTATTTCATGGCTACGGAACATAACACGGAAGGTGTGTATACTGTACCCGAGTGTATTTTCTGGTGTTTGGTCAGATGGTCGTGGCGTATGAACGTCTTCCCGCATTCGTCACACTCGTAGCGCTTGTCGTCGTGGTGAACTCGAAGATGAAGCCTATCAGGATAGAGTTGGGGGTTCAAGTTTTTAAGAAATGTTTATATGCAATTAAAACAGGCAAACATTGTATTTCTTTTGTATTAAATGATGACAAAATTATGATACAATTATTTTCTCTGGAGAAGACAAAAACTACCCAATAGAAACCTCATGAACATGGGAATCCACCCACAGGTGATAGCCGATAAGAACTAGGTATGTCATGAACTGCCCAAGCATATTGACCTATAAGAGCTGCCGTGCCGGAAACTCTGTCCACAGATACTGCAGAGGTGAGGTTTCTCTCCGCTGTGAATCCGCAAATGTTCTCTCAACGTTGTCCTACAGACATAAAAAACAACCACATTACAATCAATGGAGTTAGATTGATAGTAGACCAGTCACTAAAGTTGAGACTGTTACCATGTGAGCAGTGAGAGATACACAATACCACTGTAAGGTTCTGCTTTTCTTTTCGTAGTCAACCTTGTGTTCTTTTTCTTTGTGTTCTTGAACGTAAACCCTGTTTCTTTATGTTCTGGAACGTAGCCCTGTTTCTTTGTGTTCTTTGTGTTTGTGTCCCTGTCTTTAATTTTTGTTCCATTGATTTCACCTGTGTTCATTTCTCACCTGGTCTCATCAGCTCCCTATTTAGTCCAGTTCTTTCTGTTTGTATGGTTGTGAGGTATTGTTTGTTTTTGACTACCTACCTGTGTTTGACCTTTGCCTGCCTGTGACCACGATTCCTGCCTTCTGTGAAGGCTTAATAACCATCTGCTGTGCTCTGTGTGTGAATCTACACCTTTTACTCCCTGAGTATTCATTACAACCACCATCAAAAATAATTATTAAAAAGAAGTTGGTTAAAGGTTTTGTTAAAAGTTATAACAGTAGTTGTTGTTGTGTAAAAAAACATACAAGTTCAATGTAATCACACTTACATGTGCAGTATTCTAAGCACTGCTGTTAATTTTAGTATTTTTATTTCTAATTTTCCCACAACACAAAAAAAATAACATCAACCTGTTTATTATAGTTGTGACAATCCTACCTCTCCCTAACTGACTTCCCACAGATTAAGCAGGTCCATTTTCTCTTGCCCCCGTGTGTACATTCAATGTGTCTCTTCCTGTTACCCGTGTCGTTGAACTGGCGGCCACAGATGTCACATGGGAACGGACCTGTGGACAGAGTCAAAGGTCAATTCAATATCCCTGTGTCACAGCCTTACTTCTCAATCCAACATCAACATCTGATAATTGATTAAAGTTAAGCTTCTACAAACTTGATAGCATTCTCTTCAATGATTATACAACGTTTTCCTTGACTCCCAATGTTTTTGAGGACAATAAACCCGAACATAGTATTTGTATTTATTTTGGATCCTAATAGTTGCTGCCAAGGCAACAGCTACTCTTCTCGGGGTGCAGCAACATTAAGACATATTATACCATTTTTAAAACATTACAATACATTAATAACAGATTTCACAACACATTAAGTGTGTGCCCTCAAGCCTGTACTCTACTACCACATATTTATAACACAAAATCCATGTGTACGTGTGTGTATAGTGTGCATGTTATCGTGTGTGTATGCAGGTGTCTGTGCCTGTGATTGTGTCTGTGTGTGTGTCTCTTCAGTCTCCTCTGTTCCATAAGGTATATTTTTATCTGTTTTTTAAATCTGATTCTACTGCTTCCATCAGTTACTTGATGTGGAATAGAGTTCCATGTAGTCATGGCTCTATGTAGTACTAGTCTATTCTGTGCTGCCCTGTTCTGAGCCAATTGCAATTTTCCTAAGTCTCTCTTTGTGGCACCTGACCACACGACTGAACAGTAGTCCAGGTGCGGCAAAACTAGGGCCTGTGGAACCTGCCTTGTTGATAGTGCTGTTAAGAAGAAATGTTGCCCAAAATTGTATTTATGGTGCTCCAAAGCTATAAACTCTCATTCTTTATATAATTTATCTTTATTTCATAGTATAGTTTCTTCTTCTTTTTATTCCGTTTAGTCACATGATTTCTCAATTTGCAGTACGTTTGCAAGTCGGTTGTGCAGCCAGACTTATTTGCCATTCCTTTTGCCTCATCCCTCTCAACCATACAATTTTTCAATTCCTCATCAATCCAAGGGGATTTAACAGTAACACTTAGGGCATATAGTTATAACGTAGTATTACTTGTTATAACCATGATAATGCTTTATACATGAACTTATAATATGTTACGCCTTTCAACTGGCTCAAAATGACAGATAATAACAGATTCATCACTTTATTAATACAGTTCAATCATACTTATGACAAGGCTAATAAAGCCTTATGACTCATCATAATGCAGTATATCTGTACGCCTCAAGTCAAGAGGTACAATACATGTATCTATTATCTAAATATGCTGGATAAAGCAATTAAATTACATTTCCCGTTCATTACCTAAATGGTACTTTTCTTGATGCTTCAAGCGGGCAAACCTGGACTTGAAGTAGTCGTCGCAGAAGGCACATTTGAAGGGTCGGTCTTGTGTGTGTAGAATCATGTGCTCCTCCAGATGGGGCCTCCGTGTGAAAGACTTGTGGCAGATCTGAACCAGGAAGAGCAGAGAGAGCAGATGAGGATTCCAGAATACACTGACTGTACTTGCAGTGAATGTGAAAATGTATCATTCTTTGGACTATGTGTATCATTCTGTGGACTATGTGTATCATTCTGTGGACTATGTGTATCATTCTGTGGACTATGTATTATGTGATGTGTACAGATGTAGGATCTTAATTTGAGGCAGTTTGCTACAGCAGGAAAATAATCCTGCAGCAACAGGAAATTTGAATTATTATGTGGATGTAGGGGTTGATACCTTTTGCTATACTAAGGGAAAAATAAGTCTAAAATTTCTATGTGGAAATTACAGACACCAGAAGCCCTTTGAAAACTCAAATACACTTCAGCTTTTCCATTTCCTGCATTGCATCTGTAGGTATATATTATAGAGTGGTCCTTATGTGTAAATATTGCATCACCCATCTCATATGTATATACTGTACTCTATACTATGCCACTGTATCTTAGTCCAATGCCACTCTGACATATATGTATATATATTCTTAATCTATTCCTTACTTAGATGTACGTGTTTTTGGGCTATATGTTGTGAAACTGTTAAGATATTACTTGTTAAATATTACTGCACTGTCAGAGCTTGAAGCACAAGCATTTCGCTACACCCGCAATAACATCTGCTAAACACGTGTATGTGACCAATACATTTGAGTTGATTTTGACTCGACTTCTAAAAGACATCTCATTTCATATGGCTATGCAATGACGTCACTTGAACTTGATGAGCTAATGGTTGTGAAACTACCATGTGGCTCAGTTGATAAGAGCACGGCGCTTGCAACGACAGGGTTGTGGGTTCGATTCCCACGGGGGGGACCAGTACAAAAAATGTATGCAAGTCTATTTGGATAAGAGCGACTAAAATGTTAAACCAAACTTCTTAGGCTCAAAGTGTTGATATTGATCAGCAAGAGACAATCATATTATAACGGATCAAGGTGAGTGATCCCTTCAAAATATGATTGTAGTCTGAATCTTGGGGATAGCATTTTGCTCCTTACCTCATTTTCTATACTGTGTCCGTTATAGGAAACATTTTCTTTTTTGGATTGTGTTTCATAAAATAAAGCTTACATCACACTTCCATCCATCGTTCTTCTTCTTCCTCATGGCCAGGAACTCCTGAATGTGGTCCGGGTGGAACCTGAAAGCACAGTGGTAACACATAGTTAGTACACACTTGACTTCATTATTCATTCCTTTTCACTCCTTGGGGAGCAGAGGGCCTCAATATAACATTGACCTGTCTGGATCCCTTTGACACTGAACTACGCTGTGACACGTGTCCACAAGGTGGTAAAACTAATTATTTTCACTTTAAGTACACTACATAGAAAGAACTAAGTGAGAAAAGGACACGACTAGTGGACTACAGTGTAATCCATTAAATTCAATAAACTCTGTTTATCCCTGAAGGGCAATGAAATAATCCCCATTATAGAACTGCTAAAAACATCTAGATCAGGGCATATAATGATCAACTCAAGATTACTACTACCCAGAAACCCCTTTACCCTGAAAGACTACAAACAAACTTTAAACTCTTCTAGCAATGGTTTCCTTGACCTAGAGTAAACCTAGTAATTGACTAAAACGCACTTTCAACAGAGAATCTCCATAAACAAAAGAAAGAATGACCAAGGCACTCTTCATATAATTAATTATGCCTTTATCTTTATGGAGAATCTCCATTGATTGATTGTTAATTCAGGACTAGGCTTAATCTGGGTCTGGGAAACCATCCCGTAGTTTGGAAGGGCTGTTAATAAGGTTCCAATTCAACCACTAAATAAATAACCTCATCTTTTTATTCATGCGAACATGATTTTAACCATTTGAATTTAGAGTGATTATTTTCCTAAAAGCTCAATTGTTAGGGATTTATAATAATCAAAATATATAATATGTATAAGAGTGTAATGTGAATAACAGGGTTGGGGGTCAAGTCCATTTCAATTCAAATGTTCCTCAAAGCTTCTCTATTAGAAAAATGTGAAATTGGAATTTCTGTTTACTTCCTGAATTGGCTGAATTGAAATGGAACTGACCCCAACCCTGGTGAACAGAGAATGATGATGGGACAGGAACGAAGGCTCACCTTCTGACGTGTTTGGCGAGGGTCTTTTTGCTGGCGTGGAGCTTGTTGCAGAAGGAGCACTTGTGGTCCTTCTTCTGGAAGGGGGCGTCACTGGCGTGCTTCTTCTTGTGCACAGTGAGGTTCGACTTGGTGGAGTAACACTGCAGACACACGTCACACTGGAAGGGCTTCTCTCCTGTGTGCACCCTGGTGTGACTCTCATACTTCCCTATGGAAAATACAGAGAAAAACAGCAAAACATCATATTATTATGAGTTATAATAAAGTATTCGGTGCATGTTATGGCTAGGCTCAAAAGACAGATAAGTTGTGCACAACTGCAGCACAGATAGAACAGTTACACAGATATATCACTGGATGTTTAAATGTGAAGCATCCGCTTGGCATTTCCACTCATTACCAAATATTGTAGTGAGAGGAAGCCCACTGACAGGCAGTGGGAGAAGATGGAACAAGATGGAATTTGGCAGACATTCTGCACATTTTCTCATCAATGAAACATTTGATCTCAATACAGTTTTCTCTTCCCAAAACTAGAATCTGTTATGGACAGAGTGAACAATTTTTTTTATTTAACTAGTCAAGTCAGTTAAGAACAAATTCTTATTCACAATGACGGCCTAGGAACAGTGGGTTGACGACAGATTTTTACCTTGTCAGCTCAGGGATTTTATCTAGCAACCTTTAGGTTACTGGCCCAACGCTCTAACCACTAGGCTACCTTCCGGACTAAGGACTGTAAACTTGACTCTTTGCAAATGTTTTAAAAAATCACGATGTTTAGAAGGAGTGCAAGCGTGAATTGAGTTACTGCACATGCGCACTTCACAGAGTAGGCATTCCCTAACGGAAATAAGCAGATGATGCTAGACCGCGCCAATAAGTTCTCGCTAGCTCGTGCTTTCCTCTGCCCACCTCCTTGCTCGTTCTGCCCACTATGGGGGGTGGCAGGTAGCCTAGTGGTTAGAGTATTGGGCCAGTAACTGAAAGGTTGCTGGATCGAATCCCCAAGCCTCTGAACAAGGCAGTTAACCCACTGTCAGTTAACCCACTGTAATTAAGAATATGTTCTTAACTGACTTGCCTAGTTAAAAAAAAGCTCATTTGTTCTCATTGGAAACTACAGGTTTAGTTATGAGAAATATTTGACCGCAGTCCTTCAGGGCTTCCATGTCTGCTCTTTGAAAACTCCACTGAGTCACTTGATTTGCAGTCAAACAAATTAAGCCTACTACTTACGCCGTTGCTAAGAGACGAGGACAAAACACAGCACTTGTGGTTGTTTAAATGTTGGTGATGTATTCATTGTTTAATATATTATTATTGTTTAATATCTTATTATTATGTTGAATGTTGGTTATTGTTTCATTCTATATTATTATTATGTTGTTGTTGTCGTGTATGTTATTATGTTGTATAATATCAGCTCAGAAACAACTGCCTACATAAATACAATGTAATCAGTGCAATACATTTAAATAAACTCTTTAAGGAGAGTACCTACCTGTGCGGTCAAAGGTCTTGTCACACTTGGGGCACTTGAGCGTCTTCTTGCTTACGCTCTGGATGATGACAGGAGCCAGTCCCTCTGGGTACACTGTTCCATAGTTAGAGCCATTGGCAGCCTGACTATATACCTCCACCTCATTGACTGTCTGGTGTTCTGTTGTCTCCACCTCTGAACTCTCACGGCTCTCTCTTTCTCCCCGTACTAACGCACCTTGACGTTCCTCCACCATCTCCTCCTCATCCTCCTCCCTCTCCTCTTCCGCCTCGGTTAGGGTGAGTGCATCTCCTGTGTCGGATATGTGCTTTGGTTTTCTCCCATCTTCTTCTTCTTCCTCCTCGTCGTCTTCCTCTGTGGTGGTTGGGTCTCTACTAGCGGGGTCTTGAAGTAGCTTCCCCTCTGTTGCGCCGGCGCTGTCCGCGTCACCTCTCTCCAATTTAGCGGGAACTCTCCTCCTGCGGGCAGACCTCCGGGTCGTGGTTACCATGGTAGTAACCTCTTGATTGACCACCTTTTCTCTGGCGTCTCCCTCGGTGCTGCTACTGTGGTTCCTGTTTAAATGGTTCTCCAGAGACTTCTTGTAGCAAAATGTGCGGCTGCAGAACGAACAATGGTGGGCACCAGCCTGGACTTGGCTTTGGACCCCGACACAGGCCGATGGAAGGTCAGAAGCTTTAGAGGTCTTCTCTGAGCTTGGTTCCCCCACGGACTTAAGCTCCACTCGGGCAAGCGCTGGCCGGCCATCCCCCTCTCCTGCCAGTAGATTCACTACATCCATCATGTCCAGGAAGCCGGCCGCTTCAGTCAGGGCAGGGACCTCGCTCTCGGGGATGACGCACTCGGCCGTGTAAAGGAGGTGCAGTAAGTGTTGGAACACGGAATCTTCCACGTGGTCGAGAATCACGTGATCGGCGGTTGGGTTTTTGGTCAGCTCGGCGTGGAAGTAGCTGCTACCGTGCGCCAACATGGCTTTGTGGGCTCTGTATCGCTTCCCGCCCACACTGACGGAGACGTCGCAGAACCTCTGCTTCGTTCGGTCCTCATTTAGAAATTTGAGGAGGTTGTCGCCATGCTGCATCATGGTCAGGTGCCTCTTTTGTGACGGAGGGAGTGGAACCGTCTCTGAGTCAGTCATGGTATTGTTGTCCAGTGAGTCAATTTTCCCACTGGCACTAGCACTGACCTTTCCTCTTCTCTTTGGGGGTTGAGGTTGGTTGGGTTTTCTCATCGTCATTATGTTAAATGGGGAACCATTCAAAGAGTTCTGAAAAACAGACATAATTTCAAGAAACAACCTATGTCAGCAGAACGTAAGTCAAATCAAATCAAATGTTATTGGTCACATACACATGGTTAGCAGATGTTAATGCGAGTGTAGCGAAATGCTTGTGCTTCTAGTTCCGACCATGCAGTAGTATCTAACAAGTAATCTAACAATTTCACAACAACTACCTTATACACACAAGTGTAAAGGAATGAATAAGAATATGTACATATAAATATATGGGTGAGCGATGGCCGAACGGCATAGGCAAGATGCAGTAGATGGTATAGAGTACAGTATATACATATGAGATGAGTAATGTAGGGTATGTAAACATTATATAAAGTGGCATTGTTTAAAGTGACTAGTGATACATTTATTACATCCAATTTTAATTATTAAAGTGGCTAGAGATTTGAGTCAGTATGTTGGCAGCAGCCACTCAATGTTAGTGATGGCTGTTTATCAGTCTGATGGCCTTGAGAAAGAAGCTGAACGTTATGTTGTACATACGTTATTACACAGCCTGTATGGCAAGGTGAGAGGTAAAGACATACGTAGCTTATAGATGCAGCTTCTTATACGTGTATTTTGATATTGCATTTACTGTTATAGCCAAATATAGTCTCAAATTCGCTATCCACCTCAAGGACCCCTATGTTATGGTCTCTACAACAGCCCCCCCCCCATTGACAAACGACCCTTACTGCCCCTTTGGGAAAGCAGTCGTGCAAGTGAAATAATTTCCAAACCTACCTTCGAAGTGTAAACACGCTAAGAAAAAAAACGAAATACACTCGTACATCTCTACTCCTAGAAAAATAGAAAAATGACAATTTCCTGAATATCGCTAAACGCCCCACCTTCACATTCTTAGGGAAACGTCGCAAACAAACAACGCGCTCGTTCATTGGCTGTTTCAGCTTTTGTCCTCGAGCCCTTTGTGTCACAGTAACCAGAGAGAAATGACACCCAAAAAGCCGGCAGAAACCCTTTCATATTTCTCTCATATTTATGCAGGTACGTGTAAATTGTTTTAAACGGTAACAGCCTGTGTGGGCTTTGTGTTCCTTGATAAATGTGAAGAATGTGCTGAACTGTATCACATGATATCACTATGCGAGTTTATAGTCTATGTGGTATTGTGGGTATTGTAGTGAAATACGAAATACAGAGAGAGATCTAGGATGAAAGGATTGTGAACGCCTTCATCTAACAGTTTCGCAGTCCTAACCCACTTGAACATGAATAGAGGAGAATAATAAAAAATATTGATTAGGAAAATGTATGATTGGAAACCCATGATAATGATGGGGGTGATTCTTGATTCTTTGATCCACCTCTACGCAGACGACACCATTCTGTATACATCTGGCCCTTCTTTGGAAACGGTGTTAACAAACCTCCAAAGAAGCTTCAACGCCATACAACACTCCTTCCGTGGCCTCCAACTGCTCTTAAATGCTAGTAAAACTAAATGCATGCTCTTCAACCGATCGCTGCCCGCACCCGCCCGCCCGACTAGCATCACTACTCTGGACGGTTCTGACTTAGAATATGTGGACAACTATAAATACCTAGGTGTCTGGCTAGACTGTAAACTCTCCTTCCAGACTCACATTAAGAATCTCCAATCCAAAGTTAAATCGAGAATTGGCTTCCTATTTCGCAACAAAGCCTCCTTCACTCATGCTGCCAAACATACCCTCGTAAACCTGACTATCCTACCGATCCTTGACTTCGGCGATGTCATTTACAAAATAACCTCCAACACTCTACTCAGCAAATTGGATGCAGTCTATCACAGTGCCATCCGTTTTGTCACCAAAGACCCATATACAGTTAAAGTCGGAAGTTTATATATACTTAAGTTGGAGTCATTAAAACTCGTTTTTCAACCACTCCACAAATGTCTTGTTAACAAACTATAGTTTTGGCAAGTCGGTTAGGACATCTGCTTTGTGCATGACACAAGTCATTTTTCCAACAATTGTTTACAGACAGATTACTTCACTGTATCACAATTCCAGTGGGTCAGAAGTTTACATACACTAAATTGACTGTGCCTTTAAACAGCTTGTAAAATTCCAGAAAATGATGTAATGGTTTATAAGTTTCTGATAGGCTAATTGACATAATTTGAGTCAATTGGAGGTGTACCTGTGGATGTATTTCAAGGCCTACCTTCAAACTCAGTGCCTCTTTGCTTGACATCATGGGAAAATCAAAAGAAAACAGCCAAGACCTCAGAAAAAAATAAAATAAAAAAATTAAGTAGACCTCCACAAGTCTGGTTCATCATTGGGAGCAATTTCCAAACGCCTGAAGGTACCACGTTCATCTGAACAAATAATCATACACAAGTAGAAACACCATGGGACCATGCAGCCGTCATACCGCTCAGGAAGGAGACGCGTTCTGTCTCCTAGAGAGGAACGTACTTTGGTGCGAAAAGTGCAAATCATTCCCAGAACAACAGCAAAGGTCCTTGTGAAGATGCTGGAGGAAACAGGTACAAAAGTATCTATATCCACAGTAAAACGAGTCCTATATCGACATTACCTAAAAGGCCGCTCAGCAAGGAAGAAGCCACTGCTCCAAAACCGCCATAAAAAAGCCAGAATACGATTTGGGGACAAAGATCATACCTTTTGGAGAAATGTCCTCTGTTCTGATGAAACAACAGTAGAACTGTTTGGCCATAATGACCATCGTTATGTTTGGAGAAAAAAGGGGGAGGCTTGCAAGCCAAAGAACACCATCCCAACCGTGAAGCACAGGGGTGGCAGCACCATGTTGTGGGGTGCTTTGCTGCAGGAGGGACTGGTGCACTTCACAAAATAAATGGCACCATGAGGTAGGACAATTATGTGGATATATTGAAGCAACATCTTAAGACATCAGTCAGGAAGTTAAAGCTTGGTCGCAAATGGGTCTTCCAAATGGACAATGACCCCAAGCATACTTCCAAAGTTGTAGCAAAATGGCTTAAGGACAACAAAGTCAAGGTATTGGAGTGGCCATCACAAAGCCCTGACCTCAATCTTATAGAAAATTTGTGGGCAGAACTGAAAAAGCATGTGAGAGCAAGGAGGCCTACAAACCTGACTCAGTTACACCAGCTCTGTCAGGCAGAATGGGCCAATATTCACCAAACTTATTGTGGGAAGCTTGTGGAAGGCTATCCGAAACGTTTTACCCAAGTTAAACAATTGAAAGGCAATGCTACCAAATACTAATTGAGTGTATGTAAACTTCTGACCCACTGGGAATATTATGAAAGAAATAAAAGCTGAAATAAATCATTCTCTCTACTATTATTCTGACATTTCACATTCTTAAAATAAAGTGGTGATCCTAACTGACCTAAGACAGGGAATGTTTACTAGGATTAAATGTCAGGAATTGTGAAAAACTGAGTTTAAATGTATTTGGCTAAGGTGTATGCAAACTTCCAACTTCAACTGTATGTATTAGGTGGCTGTGTTTTTACCTTAACCCATATGCTAATAGAATACTGTAAAGGCTTTTACTGAATGGTACCCTAACTTCCAAATTGTGTGTGTGTGTTTGTGTGCCCATAACATCAGTTCACTAAATCTTTGAAACCAGTGTACTATCAAAGTACTAAAACATTTCGCTACACCCGCAATAACATCTGCTAAAAATGTGTATGTGACAAATTTGATTTGATTTTAATTATAGGCTGTATCAGTACTCCTCCTACTATAGGCTGTATCAGTACTCCTCCTACTATAGGCTGTATCAGTACTCCTCCTACTATAGGCTGTATCAGTATTCCTCCTACTATAGGCTGTATCAGTACTCCTCCTACTATAGGCTGTATCAGTACTCCTCCTACTATAGGCTGTATCAGTACTCCTCCTACTATAGGCTGTATCAGTATTCCTCCTACTATAGGCTGTATCAGTACTCCTCCTACTATAGGCTGTATCAGTACTCCTCCTACTATAGGCTGTATCAGTACTCCTCCTACTATAGGCTGTATCAGTACTCCTCCTACTATAGGCTGTATCAGTATTCCTCCTACTATAGGCTGTATCAGTACTCCTCCTACTATAGGCTGTCTAATAATTTGAATTTTATTGTTGTTGTATGAATCTTTTTTTTTTGGTCTTCAGGTCACAATGAGATACTGGTCTCAACTGGGTTCCTGTGAATGAAATTAGTTAATAAAAAAAACTCATAATCGGTGAGGTAGGTTCCAGTCTCTTATGTAAGCCTTCGTGTTACTAGACTAGATGTTTGCTGTTGCTCAAATTAGTCCTGTGAACTCCTCCCTGGCTAACACTCCATTTGTAAGACATTTTAAGTACATTAGTTTAATCCCAAATAGGCTATCTAGCCCGTAGTGATCCCAGCTTTAGACTGGACTGGGCAGTCATTCATACATGGGGGAAACACAATAAGCTGATATCTGTTGTAATGGGTTCCAAACCACTTCTGTGAAATGCAATGGAGTCATTTACTGATATTCTGATTTCTACTGATTAGGAGGACTGGCCAAGGACCATGTTGAGAGTCAACGTGTATGTTTGGATTTCGTGGTTACTCTATACAGGTAATTTAGCTCTCTTGTTCGTAGTGTGTTTGTTGTTGTTGTTGTTCTCTGTGAGGTTTCCTGTGAGGCTATACAGTGCACAGAACAGAAAAGTGTTACAAAGAGAATATCAAATTGTTTTATCACGCTAATATTTTCAGCAACCATTTTAATGTTCTTCATGACTTGTTTTCTATAATGTTCAAACTAAACGTCACGGAATAAACTACACATATCTATTTCTATAATTAAAGTTAATATTTTATTGGTTAATATTTTATTGGTTGATATAGGAAAAGGTAGTACATGTGAACATATCAACCAATCTGCAAAATGAGTGTTATAGATGTATAATTAACTAGGTAAATGTGGACATATTCGAAAGGAAAATAAAGATAAAAACAAACAAACTGGTAATCAATGGCATGACATGTGCCAAACTTTTGAATTAATGTTTTCAATCTCTTGGTATGGCCAAATTCACATGCAGGGAAAAAAAAAACAGATTCATATCAATAACATATTAATTCCACATAGATAAAAAAAAAAAAGAATTGCCAACTGATTTTAATGCAGGACGCAAAGATATCTGATTGTTTACATATCTACACAGGTGCCATCTGTGAGGAGGACACTAACACATGTGAACTGCAACCATGTCAGAATGGTGGCGTCTGCGAGAGCCTTCATGGAGGCTACAGGTGCCTCTGCTCTCAACAGAGCCAAGATGGCCGACTGTACGGAGGCGAGAACTGCACAGTCGCCCTCCTGGGCTGCGATGGCAACCGCTGCAAGAATGGCAGCATCTGCTCTCCCCTCTTCCTGAACGACCGCCACACCTACACCTGCAAATGCCGTGCGGGCTTCACCGGCTCCAAGTGTCAGACGTCCACCATCTTCTCCTTTGAGACCAGCGGCTACATGTACGTGGAGACCCAGCTATCGGACCCTGAAGCACCTCTGAACGTCACCCTAAGCTTCAGGACGGACCGGCCCATCGGCACCCTCCTCCAGCGCCGGGTCGAAGACCTGCTGCTCACCATCGAGCTGGTCGACAGCCACTTACGCCTCAGCATGCTAAGAGGTCAAGAGTCAAGAAGGGCAGTGGTTCTGGAGCTACCGCCGAGCGTGTCGGACGGCCAGTGGCACACGGTGGAGGCCTGGCTGGGCAGTGAGGCGGAGGGAAGTGGGGTCAGACTGCTTCAATCCTCCTGTGATGAGGTGGGCTGCACCAAAGAGTTCCCCACCACCGAGACCCCTCTGCTGGAGCAAGGCTCCGGCCTCTCTGAGTCCGGCTCAGTCCGTCAAAGCCTCTTCCTAGGAGGAGTGGGACTGGGCTGGGGCTCCGGTGTGGTAGCAGGAAAGAGGACGCCTGAGGATGCTGACCCCCCTGTCCCACTTGCCCCACCTGCCCACTTCCTGGGATGCTTTCGGGACGTGTTTGTGGAGTCACGGCTGGTGGTGCCTGCCCCCGCCAACTCGCCAGCTCAGATCAACGTCACAGCGGGGTGCAGCAACAAGGACAAGTGTGACGACAACCCGTGTCAGAACCGGGGGCATTGCATAAACCAGGGATGGAGGAGCTATGTGTGCGAGTGCTACAGACCGTACAAGGGGACTACTGACTGCGCTGAGGGTAAGGCCTGGAGATGTAGCAGTAAAACCATAGTAAAGCAGAAACACACTGTACAATATGAGAGCCACAGCTTCAGAATGTCATTTCAATGCAATAACACCACATATTCTATTAGAGCAATGGTTATGTGCTTCTCCTAAAGCTTGGATAATGTAGTCAAGAACAATGGAAATGGTCAATGGAAAGGGTCCTTTTGGCCTGGGGTACAGGTTAACAGTTCAGCCTCAGAATCACTCCAAAATCTGAATGGCTGGATTTGTAGTGGCACCGAACAGGTGGATAAAGTAGCCTGTGTTGGACTGCAAAGGAGCTTAGAGAACTAGTAAAAATAGCATATACAGTACACACACACACACACACACACACACACACACACACACACACACACAAACTCATAAACACGCATGTACGCACACACACAGGCACGCATGCACATACACACACAAACTCATAAACACGCATGTACGCACACACACACACACAGGCACGCATGCACGTACACACACAAACTCATAAACATGCATGCACGCACACACACAGGTACACACACACACAGGCATGCATGCACGTACACACACAAACTCATAAACATGCATGCACGCACACACACAGGTACACACACACACACAGGCACGCATGCACGTACACACACAAACTCATAAACACAGAGGCAGAGAGGAGGAAATAAAAGAACACCTGACCCTAGGATTAAGGAAACGTTTAAGGAGCCGACTGGGAGCACTTTAACGTGATAGGTGGAAATAACTGGTCCAAGTTCTGAATACTGGTCCGCTTCACCTTGAATCAGGGATGGGCAACTCTAGTCCTCAGGTGCCGGATTGCCCCAGCTCACACCTGACAATATTCCATCCCTGCTGCTTTAAGGAGTGGCATAAACATCTCAGTCAGGTACCAAGTCAAAATTGGGGACAATTACATTTTAATTTTATGAGTTTAATTCAATTCCTGATTTGAAAACTTTTCATGTCAGGAATAGAATTTCAATTCTATTCCAATTCTATTCCTGAGTTTAAATTTAATTTACACCAATCCAGGTACCCAGACTAGTAAACAAACAATAGCCTAGTTTTGGAAAAAGAGAAGGCACTAACACACAGTGGCCCGCCTGAAGATTGGTACACTCTTAGAAAAAAAACGTGCTTTCTAGAACCTGAAAGGGTTCCCCATAGGAAAACCCTTTTAATGAACACTTTTTGGTTCCAGGTAGAACCATTTTGGGTTCCATGTAGGACTCTTTCCACAGAGGGTTCTACATGGTATCCAAAAGGGTTCCACGTGGAGCCAAAAAGGGTCCTACCTGGAACCAAAAAGTGTTCTCCTATGGGGACAGCTGAAGAACCCTTTTGGAACACTTTTTTACTGTAGTGGAAACCATGCTATTGTCTTTATGTTTTGACACTATCTCTCTCTGTTAGTACTTCATCTATGCATTAAGTAATTGGGAGGATATAGTTTGCAACTTTATCTCTCTCTGTATCAACGCAGAGTATATCACCGCCAAGTTCGGGAACGAGGACGTAGCAAGCTATGCCGTCTTCTCCTTGGACGACACCCTGGGTTCTGGCACCATCGTCATATCCATGTTTGTGCGCACCCGGCGCCCCAGCGGCCTCCTCCTGGTCCTGGCCAACAGCACCAGCCAGTACCTCCGCCTGTGGCTGGATGACGGCCGGTTCAAAGTTCAGGTGAACAATTTTGAGAGCCTGGCGGGACGCAAAGTGGTCAGTGACGGCCACTTTCACTTGGTGACGGTGCAGCTGGAGGGCGACTCTGTGACCCTGTTCCAGTCGGCCCAGAGCCAGGGAACCATTCCCATCCGGCCCGTGGTGGCTCAGCCAGGGGACCTGGTCTACGTTGGGGGCCTGGCCGACCAGAGAGCCTCGGCCTCCTTCGGGGGTTACCTGAAAGGCTGTGTCCAGGACCTGAGAATCAACAATAAACGGCTGCAGTTCTTTCCCATAGGAACTCCGGTGGCCTCGTACGTGCCGGAGGAGCTGGTCAACGTCACACAGGGATGTACCAGTGACAACGTCTGCAGTGTGAGTAACTGGACATACACTATACTATATACTACATACTATACTGACAAACCACAGTTGCCCCATGACTCACCACAGTTGCCCCATGACAAACCACAGTTGCCCCATGACAAACCACAGTATATACTACATACTATACTGACAAACCACAGTTGCCCCATGACAACACCACATTTGCCTCATGACAAAATCACAGTTGCCTCATGACAACACCACTGAGTTCATAAACCCAAAGTTCCTAGCAGCCAATACTTCCTGGGATGCCCGCGAAGCAGACCAAACAGACCATACTGGGATTTGGGGTTTGGGAAGTCAATGAAAGACATAACTTCCTTAGTGTGACGGACACATCTAGCCGCACTGCTAAATGCCCCTATCCTATGCACTTTAACATTCATTTGCATCAAACATTTAGCCTTGTTCAAATAATGACCCCGTTTTACCATTTGGGTTTTGTGCAGCTCTTTTCTGGTGGCCAGGTGTTCTTGGCACATTCTATTACCCTTAATCTGGAGTGGTGTTGGGTGATACCACCTCTGTCCAGCATGTAGGGGAAATGGAATTCCCTAACTCTAAATATTATGCTAGAATGTACTATGCATATATATGATTATCTTTACAGCCTACCTGCCTTGTATATTTGGAACTAGCCATTCACTTTTGAGTGCCATCCTTTTGGCTTTAGTTAACTGTTGATTTGAGTTGCTCCTCCTCTAAAAGTTTACTTATATTAATTTACAGACCTTATAATATTTTATGCAACTTATGGCTTGAATTCTCTTACATTGTTAACAACTTAAAGTTTAGAAAAATAAAACCCCTACTACAGTGTTTGCACCCCACTCAGTTGTCTCATTGCCTGCTTGGTCCTTACCCTTTACTTAGTTGTTCATTTTCTCTAATTTCCGTGCATGCTAGCTAGCTAACGTCGCCATGAAATTGCCTACAAGTGTGATGGGGGTTCTATTTGAGAAGCAGTTTCTGGAACTCTGCATGTATATTCTCTTTGACAACATAGTTACCCAATGACTCTGCACAACTTCCCCATGACAACACAGTTGCCCCATGACATAACAGTTGCCCCACCACTACAAAGTCAACTGCTTGACAGAGTTATTATTTGTCTCTTCCAGAACATCCCATGTCTGAACGGCGGAGTGTGCTACTCCATGTGGGACGACTTTATCTGCAATTGCCCACCCAACATTGCAGGGCGGCGCTGTGAGGAGGTCAAGTGGTGTGAGCTGTCTCCATGTCCCTCGACCGCAGCCTGCCAGACCCTATCACAGGGCTTTGAGTGTGAGTTCCTAGTTCGGGAACCCCTTTCTGATCTCAACCAAGCAATGTAATCCATTCTGCAGAAATCAAAAGTCAAATTGCACTATTACTCACATCAATATTTCTCAAACCTCTCATTTAATACCGCCTGCAAGGTCCAGTTACACTATATATACAAAAGTATGTGGACACCCCTTTAAATTAGTGGATTCGGCTATTTCAGCCACACCCGTTGCTGACAGGTGTATAAAATCGAGCACACAGCCATGCAATCTCCATAGACAAACACTGGCAGTAGAATGGCCTTTCTGAAGAGCTCAGTGATTTTCAATGTGGCACCGTCATAGGATGCCACCCTTCCAACAAGTCAGTTCGTCAAATGTCTGCCCTGCTAGGGCTGATCCGGTCAACTGTAAGTGCTGTTATTGTGAAGTGGAAACATCTAGGAGCAACAACTTCTCAGCCACAAAGTGGTAGGCCACAAAGTGGTAGGCCACACAAGCTAGGCCACACAAACGGGACCGCCGAGTGTTGAAGGAAATATTGTCTGTCTTTGGTTGCAACACTCACTACCTAGTTCCAAACTGCCTCTGGAAGCAATGTCAGCACAAGAACTGTTCGTCTGGAGCATCATGAAGTGAGTTTCTATGGCCGAGCAGCCGCACACAAGCCTAAATGTCGGCTGGAGTGGTGTAAAGCTCACCGCCATTGGACTCTCGTTCTCTGGAGTGATGAATCACACTTGACCATCTGGCAGTCCGATGGACGAATCTGAGTTTGGCGGATGCTGGGAGGACGCTACCTGCTCCAATGCATTATGCCAACTGTAAAGTTTGGTGGAGGAGGAATAATGGTCTGGGGCTGTTTTTCATGGTTCGGGCTAGGCCCCTTAGTTCCAGTGAATGGAAATCTTAACGCTACAGCATACAATGATTCTGTGCTTCCGACTTTGTGGCAACAGTTTGGAGAAGGCCTTTTCCTGTTTTAGCATGAAAATACCCTTGTGCACAAAGCGAGGTCCATACAGAAATGGTTTGTTGAGATCAGTGTGGAAGAACTTGCCTGGCCTGCGCAGAGCCCTGACCTCAACCACATCTAACACCTTTGAGATTAATTGAAACACCGACTGCGAGCCAGACCTAATCGCCCAACATCAGTGCACGACCTCACTAATGCTCTTGTGGCTGAATGGAAGCAAGTCCCCACAGACATGTTCCAACATCTAGTGGAAAGCCTTCCCAGAAGAGTGGAGGCTGAATGGAAGCAAGTCCCCACAGACATGTTCCAACATCTAGTGGAAAGCTTTCCCAGAAGAGTGGAGGCTGTTACAGCAGCAAAGGGGGTCCAACTCCATATTAATGCCCATGATTTTGGAATGAGATGTTCGACGAGCAGGTGTCCACATACTCCACATACTTTTGTGTATTTGACCTAATCCAGTATCAGTGCACTCGATTCACTAATCATCAAGCCCTTCATTAGCTGAATCCAGTCTGCTTGATAAGTTGAATCAGGTCTGCTTAATTAGTTGAATTAAGTTCGCTGTACTTAAATAGATACGTGGAACTGGCTGGGGGTTCTTGAAGAGAGACCAGGGAAACATAGACATGTAGCAATTGCTTCTCTGTATTTGGCGTATTTTATATAGAGTAGACTAATCTGTCGGCCTACTCAGTGTGTATCCACTGAATGGACTGTTGATTATCATCCCTGCGTTTCCTTATCTGAGGGCTTAACTAGAGCAAAGGTAAATACAGTAGAGACTTAGGGCAGAAGGAAAGCCCAACACAGAATTCCCATGAGCCAATGAGCCAACTTTATCCCCCCAGATTAACCATACCGCCACATAATTCAAGTGGTTTAGGCACCAGAATTTTTTCAAGCAATGCTCCTGTTTGTTAAATGGGCAATTAAAGGATAAGGTCACTATATTGTTCCTTACCCTGAAAGTAGTCTATGGGCTAGGAGAGACTGTAATCCATGGTGTGGATTTCTTTAAACAGCCACTGTTAACATCAGTAACTTTACCCAAGGCTAACCACAAATCAACGGGAGAGATGGGGGCAACTGTTAATGACTCAGTTACTTAAAGGTTTTTTAGCCCAAAATGTTGAATATTGCACTTTCCCCATCTCTCTCGTGGATTTTTGTTTTTTTCTTGTGCCACTGAGGATATTTCAGTTACAGATTTAGTTGTTTTAAGCCTCTTCTGTTTTGCATTCCAGGTGTGTCCAACGTGACCCTCCGGAATGACAGCATACTGTCCTACAGAGGCAACGGGAAGATCAGACACCACCTCAGCAGCGTCCTCCTCAGTGTGCGAACCAGACAAACGGACGCCACCCTCCTACACACTGAGAAAGGCTCTGAGTTCATCACCATCTCCCTCCAGGACTCTCACCTCCTGCTGGAACTACAGGCCGGCGGTGGCGAGGCCTCCCCCAAGCTCACTGCCCAGAGCCGGGGCCTGCTCAGCGACGGCCAGTGGCACATGGTGGAGCTCTCCATGGAAGCCCCGTATCTACAGACCTCCAGGTGGATCATGGTCCTGGATGGGGGAAGAGATGGAGTAGAGGAGGAGCATGTTGTGTCCGAGGCCGCCTCTGGGAGCCTGGCCTTCCTCAAGGAGGGAGTGGACATCCTCCTGGGAGGTCTGGGGCCAGAGGCTGGGGGGAATTTGGATGGATGTCTTGGCCCCGTCCAGATCGGGGGGCTCCCGCTGCCCTACTATGGAGATACTGACCTGAACTTTCCTAGGCCCCAAGAGGAGCAGTTTGAGAGGACCCCCAGTGCCGCCACCCCCCTATATGGCTGCCAGGGGGCTACTGTGTGCACGCCGAACCCCTGTCTAAACCAGGGGGTGTGTGAGGAACTCTTTGACCTCTCCCTCTGCAGGTGCCCTCCTGAGTGGATGGGGCCACAATGCCAGAATGACGTGGACACCTGTGCCGTCAAGCCCTGTGTCCATGGCAACTGCAGTGTGTTGGGAGAGGGATATGTATGTGCGTGTGAGCCAGGGTATGGGGGGACCAGGTGTGAGAAGGACGTGGATACGTGTGAGAACAACAAGTGCCAGGTGGCCCTGGGGGCCACCTGTCTCAGAGGCCTCCTGAACTACACATGCCACTGCCCCAGGAACATGACCGGGCCCTTCTGCGAGTAAGTCTCAAACGCTTCCCATATTCCCTCCCAACCTTAGCCCAACCTAACCCTAATTTATCTTAAAGAAAATAGAAAAAATCCAGAAACAAATCTGCAAGAACTTAACAAAACAATCCAAAGCCATAACTCAATTGTGTATGAGATATTGCATGTCATATATCAAAGGTGATATGAACACAAATTGATACCTGATTAATCATTCTCTTCTAGTGAAAAGGTGCCAGAAGTCCCATGGTACATTGAAAAGATACCGTAAGTTATTTCAAGTAATTTTAAATAATATCCTCTCAAGCCAATACTAGCTCACATCTGTGGTGATTAGACACATCAACTTAATCAACTAACAATCCTGTTTGAGCCATTTCGCCAGCTATCAAACTCCTAACTGACAGGTAACTGATGCATGTATGTTTGTTTCTCTGAACTCTAGATACCCCAACCTGCCCACGTCCGTGTGTCCTGGAGACAGATGGAACCACAGCTGCTTCAACGGGGGGAACTGCTCTAAGCTAGACTACACCTGTGACTGTCTGCCCGGTTTTATAGGGCAATGGTAAGCTATAAACAATGACTATAAACAATAGTAAATATGTAGTAAACACTTGTGTCGATGAATCTCAATGAAACCTAAGTGTAATTACTATGTAATTCAGGCATTCTTGAAAATCGGGACAATCCTTGTCCTAAGCAAAGGATTCCAATTTCAACCTCGGAAACTCAAAATGTTAGAAACTTGGATCTGAAAACGGATCTTATTTAGTTTATTGGAATAACCCTCTGTGACGTCTAAGAATATGTATCTTAAAACTGTGACTCCTTAAAGATGTGTCCCAAGGTTTGGTAAACTCCGTCAGATTTTCTAAAATCCTAAATTATTGAGGAATGAGCAGGGTCAACTTTCTTTATATCATGTTTACATATAGTGTAACAAGACAACTCAGGGTCCGGAAAGTTCTCTATTTTTGATAGATTTAAACAAAATATATTGATATCACCATGGTAAACAAAAAACATAACCTGTCATCTCCCTTGAAGATTGACATAGAATATTAATGATCAAATATGTTCATTTTAATTTTAATTAGAGTCATAAAGCAACTGGAAATAAGTATACCACTTGAATGAATACCACTTGAATGATTGTACCAATTGTTATTATATGGGGGGTGGTTAAGTATTAGCATAGATAGACAGCACACTGCCATTTCCACACATAATCCCTAGGTGGCAGCAGCAACCGACTGCAGGTGCTGTGCCCAGCCTTGATAAGTGCACAGGTGTGGGTAATAAAAAATTATCGGCAAACAGTTAGAGAGAGGTGTCCAGAAGCCTCTTTGGCTGCCAGTCTTTGGCTGTTTTGGGGTTATCTTTTGGAGCATTTTTATTTCGTTTTTTGTACATATTTATTTTGTCACCATAAATTTAACAATTCAATAGCCCGCTTGGGCTGGCCGACCCAGGAGTCAGGATGGAGGAGGCCCAGGACCTAGGTAAGGTTGCTGTCTCCTGGGGGCAAATGCATACAACACGGTCCGCATACTCTGACGTCTCACATAAATCTACACACAAAAAAATGACACCAGAGCAGAAGGCAGACGTTTTACGTGCCACCAACCGATAGTGTTTTTTTGTTCGCTTATCTGCGTTGTTTGTAACTTATTTTTTTACTCAATTAGTACATAATGTTGCCGCTACCGTCTCTTATGACCGAAAATAACTTCTAGACATCAGGACTGCGATTACTCACCACGGACTAGCAGAATTCTTTTTCTTCTTTCACGACTCTGACGAGCCCGAGGCGGAGGATATACGGCTCCCTCGGGAACAGGCCCCAACCCTCGTGATCTGTGTGAAGAGGAGGCGGAGAAAGAGAGGCCGGAGAGCGGGCAGCCTGCTGAGAATTCGAAGGCGACCACTTCCCTCAATTCTGCTAGCAAACGTGCAATCTTTGGACAATAAAATCGATGAGTTACGAGGAAGATTAAACTACCAACGGGACATTAAAACTGTAACATCTTATGCTTCACGGAGTCGCGGCTGAACGACGACAATATCAACATACAGCTGGCTGGTTATACGATGTACTGGCAGGATAGAACAGCGGCGTCTGACTATGTATTTTTGTAAATAACAGCTGGTGCACTATATCTAAGGAAGTCTCGAGCTATTGCTCGCCTGAGGTTGAGTATATCATGATAAGCTGTAGACCACACTACCTCTCGAGAGACTTCTCATCTGTGTTCTTTGTAGCTGTTTAAATACCACCTCAGTCAGAGGTTGGCACTAAGATAGCATGAATGAGCTGTATTCCGCAATAAGCAAACAGGAAAACGCTCACCCAGAGGCAGTGTTCCTAGTAGCCGGGGACTTTAATGCAGGGAAACTTAATTCAGTTTTACAAACATTTTATCAGCATGTTAAATGTGCAACCAGAGGGAAAAGAACTCTGGACCACCTATACTCCACACACAGAGACACATACAAAGCTCTCCCTCACCCTCCATTTGGCAAATCTGACCATAATTCCATTCTCCTGAATTCCTGCTTACAAGCAAGCATTTAAGCAGAAAGCACCAGTGACTAGATTATTTTAAAAAGTGGTCAGATGAAGCAGATGCTAAGCTACAGGACTGTTTTGTTAGCACAGACTGGAATATTTTCCTGGATTCCTCCAATGGCATTGAGTAGTACTGTCTTTGGCTTCATCAATAAGTGCATCGATGATGTCGTCCCCACAGTGACTGTACGTACATAACCCAACCAGAAGTCATGGATTACAGGCAGCATCCACATTGAGCTAAATGCTAGAGCTGACGCTTTCAAGGAGCGGGACTCTAACCCGGAAGCTTATAAGAAATCCCTCTATGCCCTCCGACAAACCATCAAACAGGCAAAGCATCAATACAGGACTAAGATCGAGTCATACTATACTAGCTCTGACGCTCGTCGGATGTGGCAGGGCTTGCAAACCATTACAGACTACGAAGGGAAGCACAGCCGAGAGCTGCCCAGTGACACCAGGACGTGTACTGCGAGCATGCGCTGACCAACTAGCAAGTGTCTTCACTGACATTTTCAACCTCTCCCTGTACGAGACTGTAATACCAACATGTTTTAAGCAGACCACCATAGTGCCTGTGCCACTCACGTCTGTAGCCATGAAGTGCTTTGAAAGGCTGGTCATGGCTCACATCAACACCATCATCCCAGAAACCCTAGACTCACTCCAATTTGCATACCGCCCCAACAGATCCACAGATGATGCAGTCTCTATTGCACTCCACACTGCCCTTTCCCACCTGGACAAAAGGAACACCTATGTGAGAATGCTATTCATTGACTACAGCTCAGCATTCAACCCCATAGTGCCCTCAAAACTCATCAATAAGCTAAGGACCTTGCGACTAAACACCTCCCTCTACAACGTGATCCTGGACTTCCAGACGGGCCTCCCCAAGTGGTAAGGGTAGGCACAGGGGCCCCTCAGGGGTGCGTGCTCAGCCCCCTCCTGTACTCCCTGTTCACTCATGACTGCACAGCCAGGCACGATTCCAACGACTCCAAATTTGCCGATGACACAACAGTGGTAGGCCTGATCACCAACAACAACGAGACAGCCTATAGGGAGGAGGTCAGAGACCTGGCCGTGTGGTGCCAGGACAACAACCTCTCCCTCAACGTGATCAAGACAAAGGAGATGATTGTGGACTACAGGAAAAAGAGGACCGAGCACACCCACCATTCTCATCGACGGGGCTGCAGTGGAGCAGGTTGAGAGATTCAAGTTCCTTGGTGTCCACATCCCCAACAAACTAACATGGTCCAAGCACACCAAGACAGTCGTGAAGAGGGCATGACAAAACCTATTCCCCCCCATCCACACCACTGCTACTCTCTGTTGTCATCTATGCATTGTCACTTTAATAACTCTACCTACATGTACATACTACCTCAACTAACCGGTGCCCCCGCACATTGACTCTGTACCGGCACCCCCCTGTATATATTGTTATTCTTTACTGCTGCTCTTTAATTACTTGTTACTTTTATCTCTTATTCTTATCAATATTTTTGGGGGGTTAGGGTCTTGTAAGTAAGAAAAAAATAAATAATTTCACTGTAAGGTATTGTATTTGGCGCATGTGACTAATAAAATCGGATTTGATTTGATTTTAAATTAACACATTAAATCAGGTTACAGACCACTTAGCTAGGCCTAGGACTCCTAGACTTAGGAAGTGTACCAAACTCAGTTGGCTAGCTAGTTGGTTTTGTAACACAATGTATATGTATATAATAATTTCATTAATATTATTAAAATATACTATTATTGTTAAAAATAACTAATATATAAGTATATTTCATTAAATCCCCTGTGTGTAACAGGTGTGAGGTAGACTTTGATGAGTGTGCGTCGGGCCCCTGTGAATACGGAGGCTACTGCCACAACCTTGTCAACAACTTCCACTGTATATGTGAGATTAACTTCTCAGGTGACCAGTGCCAGATCGATGTCAGCGACTTCTACTTGTACCTGGCCCTGATGCAATTCCAATACATGTTCCAGCTCATGTCCTACCTTATCTTGCACCTCGACGATGGCCCAGAGATCGACTGGGGACAACTGCAAATAGATGACGACTAGCGGCCCATTGGAGCCAACATGGACAACTAGGGGCCCATGAGAGCCAACATGGATAACAAAGGGCCATCGGGAACCAACATGGGCTACAAAGTGTTGATTGAATGTTCTGGGTAGATGTTGCTCCCACTTCCTATGCACAGGTCTAGGATCTGTTTTCCCTCCCAAAAACCTTACCTTAACCATTTACAAATGTTATTGGACCATAAACAGATGGCTCATTAATCTATACAGTCCAAATAATGATAATCCACACTTCTTTGAAAATATATGTACTACTTTATCAAACCTACAAGCAATACAAGACTGTATTATTATGGTGGGAGATTATAATACGGTTTTAAATACTTCAATGGACCGTAAAGGATATCACAGAACAAACTATTACCCTCGTTCACTTAAGGAAATATCTAAATCATGAATATATTGGAACTAGTGGATATATGGAGGCTTAAATATCCTGACCTAGTGACATACACATGGCGTAGGCTCAATCAAGCTAATCGTCTTGACTACTTATGTCGTTCTCGCTGGCACTAAAGGTTTTTAAAAAATTGATAGGGGACAGAATGCGGTCGGACCATCAAATAATTGGCCTATACATTACTCTTACAGAATTTCCATGTGGGCAAGGATATTGGAAATTTAACCAAAGCCTATTGGATGATAACTTGCTTTTAACTAGGACAGAATAATTTATAACGTTTTCCGACATACCATACAGTTGAAGTCGGAAGTTTACATTCACCTTAGCCAAATACATTTAAACTCAGTTTTTCACAATTCCTGACATTTAATCCTAGTAAACATTCCCTGTCTTAGGTCAGTTAGGATCACCACTTTATTTTAAGAATGTGAAATGTCAAAATAATAGTAGAGAGAATGATTTATTTCAGCTTTTATTTCTTTCATCACATTCCCAGTGGGTCAGAATTTTACATACACTCAATTAGTATTTGGTAGCATTGCCTTTAAATTGTTTAACTTGGGTCAAACGTTGCGGGTAGCCTTCCACAAGCTTCCCACAATAAGTTGGGTGAATTTTGGCCCATTCCTCCTGACAGAGCTGGTGTAACTGAGTCAGGTCTGTAGGCCTCCTTGCTTTCACACGCTTTTTCAGTTCTGCCCACACATTTTCTATAAGATTGAGGTCAGGGCTTTGTGATGGCCACTCCAATACCTTGACTTTGTTGTCCTTAAGCCATTTTGCCACAACTTTGGAAGTATGCTTGGGGTCATTGTCCATTTGGAAGACCCATTTGCGACCAAGCTTTAACTTCCTGACTGATGTCTTGAGATGTTGCTTCAATATATCCACATAATTTTCTTTCCTCATGATGTCATCTATTTTGTGAAGTGCACCAGTCCCTCTTGCAACAAAGCACCCCCACAACATGATGCTGCTACCCATGATCTTCATGTTTGTGATGGTGTTCTTTCGCTTGCAAGCCTCCCCCTTTTTCCTCAGAACATAATGATGGTCATTATGGCCAAACAATTCTATTTTTGTTTCATCAGACCAGAGGACATTTCTCCAAAAAGTACGATCTTTGTCCCCCTGGCTTTTTTATGGCGGTTTTGGAGCAGTGGCTTGTTCCTTGCTGAGCGCCTTTCAGGTTATGTCGATATAGGACTCGTTTTACTGTGGATATAGATACTTTTGTACCTGTTTCCTCCAGCATCTTCACAAGGTCCTTTGCTGTTGTTCTGGGATTGATTTGCACTTTTCGCACCAAAGTATGTTCATCTCTAGGAGACAGCACGCGTCTCCTTCCTGAGCTGTATGACGTCTGCGTGGTCCCATGGTGTTCATACTTGCGTACTATTGTTTGTACAGATGAACGTGGTACCTTCAGTCGTTTGGAAATTGCTCCCAAGGATGAACCAGACTTGTGGAGGTCTACAATTATTTTTCTGAGGTCTTGGCTGATTTCTTTTGATTTTCCCATGATGTCAAGCAAAGAGGCACTGAGTTTGAAGGTAGGCCTTGAAATACATCCACAGGTACACCTCCAATTGACTCAAATTATGTCAATTAGCCTATCAGAAGCTTCTAAAGCCATGACATCATTTTCTGGATTTTTCCAAGCTGTTTAAAGGTGCAGTCAAGTTGGTGTATGTAAACTTCTGACCCACTGGAATTGTGATACAGTGAATTATAAGTTAAATAATCTGTCTGTAATCAACTGTTGGAAAAATGACTTGTGTCATGCACAAAGTAGATGTCCTAACCGACTTGCCAAAACCATAGTTTGTTAACAAGAAACTTGTGGAGTGGTTGAAAAACAAGTTTTAATGACTCCAACCTAAGTTTATGTAAACTTCCGACTTCAACTGTAGGTACAGCACATCCTCTTATTGTATGGGACACTTTTAAATGTGCCTTTAGAGGCCATGCAATGCAGTACTCATCTCTAAAACAGAAGCAATTTAGGTCAAAAGAGTTCATTTTAGAAAAGGAAATGGAAGGACTAACAGTAGAGATAGATACCAATAAAAACTGTACCAGAGGCACAGAATAAGTTAGAGGAAAAACAAAAATAAATGGAGGAACTTATTCAAGAAAGATGAAGTGTAATATACTATAAAAAAATAAAGCGAACTGGATGGAATATGGGGAAAAATGCACCAAATTATTTTTTACATCTTCAACATAATAATGCTACCAAAATGACACCCATGATTCAACTATATTTTGAAAGAGGAAGCAAAGTACTTTAGACATATGTTTTCGCTTGTTTCCTCCATCTCCACTAACCAAAGTTAATTGTATATATTTTAAAATTAACAGCATAACAGAAAGACTCATGTGAAGGCCAAATTACAGAAGAGGAACTTGATGCAATGAAAGCCTTTAAGTCCGGGAAAGCTCCAGGGCTGGATGACATACTGTACCAGAGGAGGTATACCAAACCTTTTTTGATATACTCATAGGACCGTTATTAGCATGTTTTATCCACTCCTATAAAAATTGTAGATTATCAGATACTCAACAAGAAGGTTGGATTTCACTATTACTGAAACAGGATCCAAATGGTAAATACAAAGATCCAGTCCATAAAAAAAATGGAAGCTCCTTACACTTCAGTGTTGTGATTAGGGCTGTTGCAGTTACCGTATTACCGCCACACCTGCAGTCACCAGTCATGAAGGCAGTCAAATTCCACGTAACCGGTTAGTAACGGTAATTAGGCTTCTCCCCACCTCTGATGCTGCTGATGGTCATTAGTAACCTACCAAACTTGCTAACTGCCTGGTACTCAGCACGCTATTGTCCCTCTAATCACTTTGACATCAATGCAAATGTATTAATCAAACACTTCATGAGAGCCCATGAGTTTATGTTGCGCAACATTTCAATGGGCTATGCAATTGAGCGAGAAAACAGAGTCAAAAAGAGGATGATCAGCTTTCTATAGGCTAGGCCTAGGGCTGGGCGATATGGCCAAAATATTATATCACTGTACTTAAAAAAAAATTGACTGTACGGCGGTATTTTAGGTTTTTGAATACTAAAAATGTGCTTTATGAGTAGTGCGTGACCTTAGGGTGGCAACACATACACTAAGTGATGTCAATGGGTCTTTCTCCATTCTGATTGTTTTATACTGTTCAATTCAACTTCAACCAAAACAAATTTCAGCACTTTTATAATTTTCTGCATTTCCTGCCCTCAATTGAGATAATTTCCACACTGCCACCACATAGGGCTGCAGGATATGGGCCAATAATCTAGGATTTATTTTTAACCAAATGTCGCAATTGCGATTTGACTTGCGATTTAGAGCAAAACACTCGGGTGAACTGTTGGAATCATGGAAATAGAATGACTATTCTAATTCTATAGTTAGAATATAATAGTGGTCACTTTGAATACAGTGTTGTTTGGCATGACGAATTATAATGCCAGGGAGGAGTTATTGTGCCAGGGTAGGAACTAAAGTGTTGACAAGTGTCTCCTAGGGGACCCTATAATCTTTGGCTACATTGAACGTTTTCTATTAGCTACTTCATGTATTTAACATATTCTGGCTTTGCGTATTCCTCTTTGATTTAGACGATATGCTGAATATATGCATGTATCAGATAGCTAGCGATTAGCATTAGCAGCTAACAAGATTATGGCCCAATTTGCTAAGAAAATACAAACTACGTGTTAGCAGATGTAAGAAACAAATAGTGTAATTATAGAATGCTATTGGATTTATATTAAGAAGCAAAGTGAAAACAGAATCGTTGTCATCAACATTGTTGCATGTGCCGCATTGACCATGCAGACTGAACGCAAGTGTCTCGTGGTCGAGGAAAAACAAATGCGCTCCTTGAGTGACGGGGCGGGATTAGGTCTGTGTGGAAAGTGGCACCGAGAGAGCGGAGAACGTACACGGCGTATCCCATTTAACAAACCAAACATTCATATACCGTTATAGAAGGTAAAGTCAAAACCCAAACCGGTCCGTGCATCAATAATAGCCCTAGCTAGGCCTATTATATTTATTTATCAACTTTCCTAATATTAACCACATTGCTTATATTTACAACAGGAGTATAGCCTACCTGGCTGGCATGACAATAAACCACGGGGAAAAGCGTCCTCCATTTGCTTTTTAAGTGCATAGATGACATGTATTTTTTCCCCTGCCACTGTTTCGATACAGGTGCATGATAATGGTCCATCCTAAATCAAAAACAAAATTCACACATATATTTTTTAATATATGTAAAGACAAGATTAAATCAAGAATAGTCTGATGGGTGACAATATTAGCCTATCACTTGTGAATTATATATTATCACTTGTGATTGATGCCCAGCATTAGAAACAAAGCCTTTTTTTGCAACTTTTTTTAATCATAGTCACACACCTCATGTAGCCTAGCCCATAGGCCTATATGTTTTAATAAAGTTTGTATCACAACTAAAGTGGCCTAATAACTTCTTAAAATTAAGCACATTAATCCGCTTTACAAGGGGTGTGGAGCCTAACAGCAGATGAGGTTCAAGTTTGGGGAAGATAATTTTCACCATAAAATGCACCTTTATAATAAAAGAATTACATGCATAATTGCATTTGTGGTCACTGTTGATAATGGTATTTTCCACTAATGGAACATTTGCACGTATAGCCTACTACCATGTGCGCATTGCTGTGATTATAATGTGAAGAAATAGCCTAATAGTTGATCAACATTTTAAGCTAAACGTTCTGATATGTTGCGTCAGCCACATAGCTTAACATTTTTTGGGTGATGCTAGTGGTTGTATTAATTTGGGATCTATCGCATCCCACAACTCTACCAGACAATGTTTGGAATATTTATTTCTCGCACAGAATATAATAGGTTGACCTTTGGGGGGTAGTAGATTGACATAGGCTAGTGCTTTTGCTGTCAGTTAGGCCTACTCATCTTGTTGGCTGACAAAAAGTAAATGTGGGCAGTTCTTCCAATATATTCAATGTGCACCTCGGAATTGGATAAGGATGCGTGCAGTTGCGTCCCTGATGTGTCTGTCTTCACTTGTAGCCTGTGAGAAAGACCCGATCACGTGATGGAGCATGCAGGCAGCACTCAAGGAGAAGGGCACAACGGCCTCTGGCCGCAAAAGGCATGGATTTTTTTAGGGTGCATTACGGCCACACAAAGGGGATGCCACCGTGAAATTCTACACATTATCAAGTGCTTGTCAAATTGTGAATGAGTGACTGATGTAGTGTGTACAGCCTGCGCAAAAAAACAATGCAGAGCTCATGCCTTTCAAGTTAAGTTTTTCAAATCATCATTAGAGTCGCATCATGCAACCTTACATGTATTAAAAATCAAAACATATAGCCCAACGTTTGTAGAACAACTAAAGTTACATTAATAACTCTAAATTAAGCATATAGGAGTACCTATTCCTTTGTTAACCGCTCAACACAGAATAGCCACATGTGCTATATCCTTTCTATTTCATTCAGCTTTGTTCAATTGTATTCTTCAAACCATAAAATAATGACACGGAATTCTAAGCAAATCTTGTCTGCTAAATTAACTAGAGTAGCCCACAGCCATTTGTATAGCCAGATCAGGACCTAACATAAGGATAACTCAGAGTGTGCTATTCTGTTCTTCTGAAATAGACTACATTTTCTTCATATCATGCTTCTTTAGACCTTTCTAAAATAAATAATGGATTTATTGTGGAGGTGTAGGCGATATTACATTGATTTATTAGACTTTATGTAGATGTTCCAAAGGTCAGCATCAGTGGCTTGTATGTGTGGAAGCCAGGAGATGCTAAATGTGTTTATATTAATTAACGGTCAATTACTGTGAGAACGACAGTTTTTTGTTTGACAATCCCCAGCTGACAGAATTTTGTGACCGCCACAGCCCTAGTTGGGATGCCAAAAAATTCTAGCAAAATGCATATGCATAGAATTAAAAAGGTATTGTTGGATATTTTTTATTCTAATTACACAGGGTTTTTTACATGGACGATACATTGAAGATAATATAAGACAGGTACTGGAAACAATAGTAACACTATGAAAAATCTGGGAAACCAGGCCTGGTATTCATAGCTGACTTTGAAAAGGCTTTTGATAAAGTATGACTGGAATTTATATATAAATGCCTGGCATATTTCAATTTTGGAGAATTAAGTTGTTGTTTTTTTTTAGCTAGGCAAGTCAGTTAACAAATTCTTATTTACAATGACAGCCTACCGCCTTGTTCAGGCACAGAACGACAGATTTTTACCTTGTCAGCTCGGGGATTCGATCCAGCAACAATTTCGGTTACTGGCCCAACGCTCTAACCTCTAGGCTACCTGCCGCCTACCTGGGTTAAAGTTATCTATAGTAACCCTAGGCGTAAAATAGTAAAAACAATGGCTACTTCTCAGAAAGTATTAAATTGTCAAGAGCAGTAAAACAAGATTGTCCACTATCGGCATATCTATTTATTATGGCCATCGAAACGTTAGCTATTAAAATCAATCCAACAATAATATCAAGGGTTAGAAATCTAGTGCTTAAAAACAAAGATATCATTGTACGCTGATGATTCATGTTTTCTTTTAAATCCACAATTTGGATCATTCCACAGCCTTATAGAGGTTCTAGATACTTTTTGTAACCTCTCTGGATTACAACCAAATTATGATAAGTGTACTATATTACATATTGGATCATTACAAAATACAACTTTTACATTACCAATAAAATTGTCAATTTTATTTGGAACGGCAAGTCAGACAAAATTAAACGGGCCTATTTATATAATGAATATGAATTCGGAGGTCATAAATGATTAAATATTAAAGCATTAGACCTCTTACTAAAGGTGTCAGTCATACAAAAGGTATACTTCAATCCAAACTGGTTCTCCAGGACATTTGTAAGAATGTCTCACCCCATGTTCAACAATGGCCTTTTCCCTTTATTCAGATTACCACCTCTCACTTTTGGTTATTTAAAAATGAAATAATCTCCAGAATATCGCTATTTTTAAAACAAGCCATAGAAAGTTGTTTGCAATTTCAGTTTAATCTACCAGAAAAGACAGAAATATATAATATGATAAATATTGTGGTTAAACTTAAATATATATATTTTTTAATTTTTGTAAATAATATCATAAATAGGACTGGTGGAGTTATGTCACACATGCAGCTAACAAAAATATATGGATATGTCTGCTCTAGCCAAAATTGCAACCTACCAATTGCAGAATTACCGCAAAAAATGGAAGTGGCAAGTGGAAGGGAGAAAAAGTAAGGAACTTGTCTGCTGGCCCTGCATTCAAATTGGTTAAAGAAAATGTTGATAAAAGTATACCAGTTTCATTTAAGGACCAACAAATGGACAGCTGTACAAATTGCAAAATAGAAGAGATTTTTTATGTACTAATTCCATGGCATATGGTTTACGAACTGATGCTCAAAACGACACCGGTTTCAAAACTTAGAATTTTTTTCTTTAAATTATTATACTAAATTCTTGCAACCAATATAATGTTTTATATATGTGGGATACAAACATACCAGCTCTGCAGATTTTGCTGCAAAGAGACAGAATCATTAGATCATTTGTTTTGGTACTGTCCATATGTAGCTTGTTTTTGGTCACAGGTCCAGGAATGGCTGAAGAATTGCAACATTTACCTGGAGCTAACTCTGCAGATAGTACTACTGTATGATTTGAAAAGTCATAGTCAATCTGTAGAAACTATGAGAATAGAAAGGTTCAGAAATTTTGTGAAACATCACAGCACAGTTGAAAAATATATGTCAAATAGAAATCCAATATGGATGGTGATAAGAGATAGATGGGAGGGTATGAATGGAGCTGAAGGGTGGGACTAATAACAACAAGATAACTAATGTAAAATATACTGTGTCCGTAAAATGTGTATAGGTTCAGATCTTTTGTGAAACAGCACAGTTAAAAAGATATGCCAAATAGAAATCGAACTGGATGGACATCAGAAATAGATGGGAGGGGTTAAGGGTAGCGGAAGGATAGGAGTAAAAACAAACTAAAGATAACTATTGTAAAATAGATTGTGTCCGTAAAATGTATATAGTATGTATAAGCTGGAAATAGAAGCCTAAATGTTGTTGTTCCTAATAATAAAGGATTTTTTTTAAAGATGTATATAATATATGTATGTATGTATGTATGTATGTATATATGTTTATGTGTATGTATGTATGTATGTATGTATGTATGTATGTATGTATGTATGTATGTATGTATGTATGTATGTATGTATGTATGTATGTATGTATGTATGTATGTATGTGTATATACAGTACCAGTCAAAAGTTTGAACACACCTACTCATTCAAGGGTAATTAGATTTTTTATATTTTCTACATTGTAGAATAATAGTGAAGACATCAAAACTATTAAATAACACATATTGAATCATTTAGTAACCAAAAAAGTTATAAACAAATCAAAATAGATTTTATATTTTAGATATTTCAAAGTAGCCACCCTTTGCCTTGATGAGACCTTCGCACACTCTTGGCATTCTCTCAACCAGCTTCACGATTGCTTTTCCAACAGTCTTGAAAGAGTTCCCACATATGCTGAGCACTTGTTGGCTGCTTTTCCTTCACTCTGCGGTCCAACTCATCTCAAACCATTTCAATTGAGGTTGGGTGATTGTGGAGGCCAGGTCATCTGATGCAGCACTCCATCACTCTCCTTCTTGGTCAAATAGCCCTTACACAGCCTGAAGGTGTGTTTTGGGTCATTGTTCTGTTGAAAAACAAGTGATTGTTCCACTAAGTCAAACCAGATGGGATGGCGTATCGCTGCAGAATGCTGTGATAACCATGCTGGCTAAGAGTGCCTTGAATTCTAAATAAATCACAGACAATGTTACCAGCAAAGCACCCCCACACCATCACACCTCCTCCATGCTTCACGGTGGGAACCACACATATGGAGATCATCCGTTCACCTATTCTGAGTCTCACAAAGACACAGCGGTTTGAACCAAAAAACTAAAATTTGGACTCATCAGGCCAAAGGACAGATTTCCACCGGTCTAATGTCCATTGCTCGTGTTTCTTGGCCCAAGCAAGTCTCTTCCTCTTGTTGGTGTCCTTTAGTAGTGGTTTCTTTGCAGCAATTCGACCATGAAGGCCTGATTCACAGTCTCCTCAGAACAGTTGATGTTGAGATGTGTCTGTTACTTGAACTCTGTAAAGCATTTATTTGAGCTGCAATTTCTGAGGCTGGTAACTCTAATGAACTTATCCTCTGCAGCAGAAGTAACTCTGGGTCTTCCTTTCCTGTGGCGGTCCTCATGAGAACCAGTTTCATCGTAGCACTTCATGGTTTTTGCGACTGCACTTGAAGAAATTTTCTTGAAATTGTTTCAGATTGACTGACCTTCATGTCTTAAAGTAATGATGGACTGTCGTTTCTCTTTGTTTATTTAAAATGTTCTTGCCATAATATGGACTTGGTCTTTTACCGAATAGGGCTATCTTCTTTATACCAACCCTACCTTGTCACAACACAACTGATTGGCTCAAACGCATTAAGAAGGAAAGAAATTCCACTAATTTCATTTTAACAAGGCACACCTGTTAATTGAAATGCATTCCAGGTGACTACCTCAACCCAATTGAGATGGTTTGGGATGAGTTGGACCGCAGAGTGAAGGAAAAGCAACCAACAAGTGCACAGCATATGTGGGAACTCCTTCAAACACATTCCTCATGAAGCTGGTTGAAAGAATGCCAAGAGTGTGCAAAGCTGTCATCAAGGCAAAGGGTGGCTACTTTGAAGAATCTCAAATATAAAATATATTTTGATTTCTTTAACACTTTTTTGGTTACTAAATTATTCCATATGTGTTATTTCATAGTTATGATGTCTTCACTATTATTCTACAATGTAGATAATAGTAGAAATAAAGAAAAACCCAGGAATGAGTATGTGTCCAAACTTTTGACTGACATTGTATATACAGTATATATATTTACAGAAAAATATGAGGGGGATTGGAAATGATGCTGACAATTATATTGACTGAAGCTCCAATATATCTGCAATATTAAAGCTGATCTACCCCGTACATTTTTTTTGTTCTGCTCTGAAAGGAATGACCAGCAAATCTGACTTTCATACAAACCTCCCATCATGGTAAAAGGCTGTTTTTGTGCCTTACAACCAGCAGGAATCAAACCCACGATCCTGGTGTTGTAAGACCATGCTCTACCAACTGAGCCACACATGATCACATACAGTATTGTGATACTGTACCATAACTATACTTCTCCTAAAGAACGCATCTGTCAGGAGTTAAATCAAAATGGACATTTGATGTCATATAAAATAACTAAATGGAAAGTTTACCATTTTCATTTGTAAATTGACTTGTGTCAACAAGGAAATGTGCATTCGAGTGGTCTGAGGCAGTTGTAGAATGCGTTCTACAACTGCCTCAGTCCACATTTCTGATAAGGGCTGCTGTTAGGTTTCTGGTTCCGGTGGCATGCTTTGAAACTAGTGGCCTTTTTGTGACTTTCTTATGCAAACTACTATGAATTAACGGACATATTTCCTAAAACTCAATACTAAACATCAAATTAAGGTGTGGGACATTCATTGTGTGACAAGAAATACCTACCAGGTCCATTACGCTCCAGCAGCTAGAATTTGTACGTCCACAATTCAACTGTGTGAACATGATGGCTCTCAACACCAGACAACAGAAAGAGCTGGCTGCTACTATACAAGATATTAAATGAATCATTGGCAGAGTGGATACCTATTATTTATTTTACCTTTCTTTAACTAGGCAAGTCAATTAATTAATAATAAATTCTCATTTACAATGACGGCCTACCCCGGCCAAACCCTCCCCTAACCCGGACGACGCTGAGCCAATTGTGCGCCGCTCTATGGGACTCCCGATCACGGCCGGTTGTGATACAGCCCGGGATCAAACCAGGGTCTGTAGTGACACCTCTAGCACTTAGATGCAGTGCCTTAGACCGCTGTGCCACTCTGGAGCCCATTATAAACCAAAGTGGAATGTCTGGAGAAGACAGCCAATGTGACAGATGTGCGACTCCATGATCTGGAAACAGTGTAAGCTAAGTTGGAAGGGATAATCAACTTGAATCACTCGAAAATCAGTCCCGTTAATTGAATGTGCAGATCACAGGACTTGAAACTGGTGTGGAAGCGGAGAACCCATCTTCCTCCATGAGCAATTTTTTTCTATGAATTGTTCAGGCAGGAGAAGATTGGTCCCATGCCACCGATTAACATTGAACACCACACTGGTCAACTCCACAACGGCTTTCGCTGTATGATTGTACGGATCCACAACTTTGAAGTCAAGCGGCGAATCGTTCGCCTTGCAGCGTAATCCAGGGGTCTGACCTTTGCAGGGAAGAGGATCAGAATCTACCCAGACCTGAGTGATGAACTGCTAAAACAGAGGGAGGCCTACAACGAGGTGAGAACCCAGCTACGCAAGCTAAACCTAAGATGTGACTTCATCCACCCGGCAAAACTCATCATGACCTTCCAGAACACAACACACACGTTTTCCACTGCCAGGGAAGTTCAAGACTTCTACCATGACTGGCTCATTATTCAGGTATGCTATCCATAAACAATCATGCAGCCTAGTCTGGCTATGATGCTGCCCTCAGCATAAGACAATGATGAGGACACCCCTCATGTTTGGGTACAAGGAACAATAATACTATTATTCCTGAGTATTGAACATGTTATAATTATATTGTGACTTGACTTTAACATTAATCTGAAGACTGTTATTTATCTAATTACCTAACTATGTTTAATTGTTACCTGATTAAATTAATCAGGTAACAATTAACTCAATAGGATCTGGGGCACCACGAGAGCAGTTCTTTAAAGAGTTACCATCTCCCGAATTAAACTCTAAAAGGTATTTACCTATCACATCTATAAACAGTCAACGTATTAATCATAACCTCGTACCGAAGACGTGGGTGTCAATTAAGGCAGCCCCCCGCACCTCTCTGATTCAGAGGGGTTGGGTTAAATGCGGAAGACACATTTCAGTTGAAGGCATTCAGTTGTACAACTGACTAGGTATCCCCTTTCCCTTTCCTATCATATCATCACTCTGAACAGTCGTAACCTCCTTGCATCTGCAAAAACCCCAGCCTTACGTATGATTCAGTACTACACAAATTGGTCAAATTATTTATTTACTAGCTAATTAAATGGGAACACAGGATAAACATACACACTTTGCATCGGTTATTGACTGGAAACGTAATACGCTGAAAACAGGTCCCTAGCGGAATGACAACAACATTGATGCTTGAAGAAGAGATGAAGAGGGAGAGAGAAAGAGAGAGAGGGACAGAGACACTTAACATTGGTACATTTAGAAACAACTCTCACTGACAGTAACCATATACTTTGCACACAAACTTCTGCCCTTTTTGAGAAATAAATCATTCATGTATTTACGTGAAATGCCTGGGTATGCCATGTACAGTGAGGGAAAAAAGTATTTGATCCCCTGCTGATTTTGTACGTTTGCCCACTGACAAAGAAATGATCAGTCTATAATTTTAATGGTAGGTTTATTTGAACAGTGAGAGACAGAATAACAACAACAAAAATCCAGAAAAACGCATGTGAAAAATTGTATGAATTGATTTGCATTTTAATGAGGGAAATAAGTATTTGACCCCTCTGCAAAACATGACTTAGTACTTGATGGCAAAACCCTTGTTGGCAATCACAGAGGTCAGACGTTTCTTGTAGTTGGCCACCAGGTTTGCACACATCTCAGGAGGGATTTTGTCCCACTCCTCTTTGCAGATCTTCTGCAAGTAATTAAGGTTCCGAGGTTTGGCAACTCGAATCTTCAGCTCCCTCCACAGATTTTCTATGGGATTAAGGTCTGGGGACTGGCTAGGCCACTCCAGGACCTTAATGTGCTTCTTCTTGAGCCACTCCTACCCATCCACGACCCATTTTCAATGCCCTGGCTGAGGGAGGTTCTCACCCAAGATTTGACGGTACATGGCCCTGTCCATCGTCCCTTTGATGCGGTGAAGTTGTCCTGTCCCCTTAGCAGAAAAACACCCCCAAAGCATAATGTTTCCACCTCCTTGACGGTGGGGATAGTCTTCTTGGGGTCATAGGCAGCATTCCTCCTCCTCCAAACACGGCGAGTTGAGTTGATGCCAAAGAGCTCCATTTTGGTCTCATCTGACCACAACACTTTCACCCAGTTGTCCTCTGAATCATTCAGATGTTCATTGGCAAACTTCAGAAGGGCATGTATATGTGCTTTCTTGAGCAGGGGGACCTTGCGGGCGCTGCAGGATTTCAGTCCTTCACGGCGTAGTGTTACCAATTGTTTTCTTGGTGACTATGGTCCCAGCTACCTTGAAATCATTGACAAGATCCTTCCGTGTAGTTCTGGGCTGATTCCTCACCGTTCTCATGATCATTGCAACTCCACGAGGTAAAATCTTGCATGGAGCCCCAGGCAGAGGGAGATTGACAGTTCTTTTGTGTTTCTTCCATTTGCGAATAATCGCAACAACTGTTGTCACCTTCTCAGCAAGCTGCTTGGCGATGGTCTTGTAGCCCATTCCAGCCTTGTGTAGGTCTACAATCTTGTCCCTGACATCCTTGGAGAGCTCTTTGGTCTTGGCCATGGTGGAGAGTTTGGAATCTGATTGATTGATTGCTTCTGTGGACAGGTGTCTTTTATACAGGTAACAAACTGAGATTAGGAGCACTCCCTTTAAGAGTGTGCTCCTAATCTCAGCTCGTTACCTGTATAAAAGACACCTGGGAGCCAGAAATCTTTCTGATTGAGAGGGGGTCAAATACTTATTTCCCTCATTAAAATGCAAATCAATTTATAACATTTTTCACATGCGTTTTTCTGGATTTTTTTGTTGTTATTCTGTCTCTCACTGTTCAAATAAACCTACCATTAAAATTATAGACTGATCATTTCTTTGTCAGTGGGCAAACGTGCAAAATCAGCAGGGGATCAAATACTTTTTTCCCTCACTGTACCTCTCGTGTCTGAGCCATTGAATTGCGACTCTACTTTGTCTCTATACTGACGCTTAGCTTGTTTGATTGCCTTGCGGAGGGAATAGCTACACTGTTTGTATTCAGTCATGTTTCCGGTCACCTTGCCCTGATTAAAAGCAGTGGTTCGCGCTTTCAGTTTTGCGTGAATGCTGCCATCAATCCATGGTTTCTGGTTGGGGAAGGTTTTAATAGTCGAAGTGGGTACAACATCACCAATGCACTTGCTAATAAACTCGCTCACCGATTCAGCGTACTCATCAATGTTATTGTCCGACGCTATGCGGAACATATCCCAGTCCTCTTGATTGAAGCAATCTTGAAGCGTGGAATCAGATTGGTCGGACCAGCGTTGAACAGAACTGAGCACGGGTGTTTCCTGTTTTAGTTTCTGTCTGTAGGCTGGGAGCAACAAAATGGAGTCGTGGTCAGACTTGCCAACAGGGGGCAGGGGATGGCTTTGTATGAGTCGCGGAAGTTAGAATAACAATGATCCAGGATTTTGCCAGCCCAGGTCGCACATTCGACATGCTGATAAAATTTAGGGAGCCTTGTTTTCAGATTAGCCTTGTTAAAATCCCCAGCCACAATAAATGCAGCCTCAGGATATGTGGTTTCCAGTTTACATAGAGTCCAATGAAGTTCTTTCAGGGCCGTCGAGATGTCTGATTGGGGGGGGATATATACGGCTGTGATTATAATCGAAGAGAATTCTCTTGGTAGATAATGCGGTCGGCATTTGATCGTCAGGAATTCTAGGTCAGGTGAACAAAAGGACTTGAGTTCATGTATGTTGTTAAGATCACACCACGACTCGTTAATCATAAGGCATATTCTGGACATGGGGCGGTGTGTCAAGCCCTCAGTCCAGCCTCTCTCAGCCTATTGCGGTCAGTCTGAGCACTGATGGAGGGATTGTGCGTTCCTGGTGTAACTCGGGCAGTTGTTGTTGCCATCCTGTACCTGTCCCGCAGGTAGGATGTTCGGATGTACCGATCCTTTTCAGGTGTTGTTACACGTGGTGTGCCACTGTGAGGATGATCAGCTGTCCGTCCTGTCTCCCTGTAGCGCTGTCTTAGGCGTCTCACAGTACGGACATTGCAATTTATTGCCCTGGCCACACCTGCAGTCCTCATGCCTCCTTGCAGCATGCCTAAGCCACGTTGATGCAGATGAGCAGGGACCCTGGGCATCTTTCTTTTGGTGTTTTTCAGAGTCAGTAGAAAGGCCTCTTTAGTGTCCTAAGTTTTCATAACTGTGACCTTAATTGCCTACCGTCTGTAAGCTGTTAGTGTCTTAAGGACCGTTCCACAGGTGCATGTTCATTAATTGTTTATGGTTCATTGAACAAGCATGGGAAACAGTGTTTAAACCCTTTACAATGAAGATCTGTGAAGTTATTTGGATTTTTAGGAATTATCTTTGAAAGACAGGGTCCTGAAAAAGTGTCATTTCTTTTTTTGCTGAGTTTATATGAAAATGTAAATTCATGTTATAAGAAATGTTATTAAATGCAATTAATTAATAATGAATTAATATTACATTATTAATTGTATTTTCTTAATGAAATAATATTGAATTAAATCCCCCTTCTGCACAGGTGTGAGGTAGACTTTGATGAGTGCGCATCGGGCCCCTGTGATAACGGAGGCTACTGCCACAACCTCCCCAATGGCTTCCACTGTGATTGTGAGAGCAACTTCTCAGGTGACCGATGCACAGTCGACTGTAGTGACTTCTACTTGTACCTGGCCCTGCTGCTGTGGCAATACATGTTCCAGCTAATTTCCTACATCATCCTGCATCTCGATGATGGCCAGGAGATCGATCAGGAACACCAGCAGATGGAAAACAAATAGGGGCCAATTGGGGCCAACATGGATGACTAGGGCCCATTGGGAGCAAACATAGACGATGAATGGCCATCGGGAGCGAACAAAGGGTCAATGAAATTCTCTGGGAAGAAGCTGCCGCCATCTCCTAAAGTTCTAGGATCACACATCTAAGATCAGTTTACCCTCCCCAAATCCTTACCTTTACTATTAGAGTGTAAATTGAAAACCTGACCTCATATCAGTGTATATACGGGCATCCAACCGCTGACTAAGCTAATGTGGACGATTAAGAGTGAAGGGACACAGTACATATTTCAGTACATTTTTACATTGTTAGTGTTAAACAAGTCAGCCAAGGAAGGCGTTGTAATAGAATCATTAACTTGAATCTGTTCTAAACAGAATGACCTGCAGCTCTTCCTGTTACAATACCATATAGTGCTTTTCAGACAGCAAGCGGAATATCGCACTTGTCCCTCTAGTCAAAGCGGCTAGTGCCTTCACACACGTGGACGACAGTCCACAGTCTACAGTTGAAGTCGGAAGTTTACATACACTTAGGTTGGAGTCATTAAACTAGTTTTTCAACCACTCCACAAATTTCTTGTTAACAAACTATAGTTTTGGCAAGTCGGTTAGGACATCTACTTTGTGCATGACACGTAATTTCTCCAACAATTGTTTACAGACAGATTATTTCACTTATAATTCCCTGTATCACAATTCCAGTGGGTCACAAGTTTACATACACTAAGTTGACTGTGCCTTTAAACAGCTTGGAAAATTCCAGAAAATGATGTCATGGCTTTATAAGCTTCTGATAGGCTAATGTACATAATTTGAGTCCATTGGAGGTGTACCTGTGGATGTATTTCAAGGCCTACCTTCAAACTCAGTGCCTCTTTGCTTGACATCATGGGAAAATCAAAAGAAATCAGCCAAGACCTCAGAAAAAAAGGAGACGAGACGCGTTCTGTCTCCTAGAGATGATCGTACTTTGGTGCGAAAAGTGCAAATCAATCCCAGAACAGCAGCAAAGGACCTTGTGAAGATGTTGGAGGAAACAAGTACAAAAGTTTCTATATCCACAGTAAAACTAGTCCTATATCGACATAACCTGAAAGGCCGCTCAGCAAGGAAGAAGCCACTGCTCCAAACCACCATAAAAAAGCCAGACTACGGTTTGCAACTGCACATGGGGACAAAAATCTTACTTTTTGGAGGAATGTCCTCTGGTCTGATGAAACAAAAATAGAACTGTTTGGCCATAATGACCATCATTATGTTTGGAGGAAAAAGGGAAGGGAAAAAAAGGGAAGAACATCATCCCAACCGTGAAGCACGGGGGTGGAAGCATCATGTTGTGGGGGTGCTTTGCTGCAGGAGGGACTGGTGCACTTCACAAAAAAGATGGCATCATGAGGAAAGAAAATGATGTGGATATATTGAAGCAACATCTCAAGACATCAGTCAGGAAGTTAAAGCTTGGTCGTGAAATGGGTCTTCCAAATGGACAATGACCCCAAGCAAACTTCCAAAGTTGTGGCAAAATGGTTTAAGGACAACAAAGTCAAGGTATTGGAGTGGCTATCACAAATCCCTGACCTCAATCCTATAGAAAAGTTGTGGGCAGAACTGAAAAGGTGTGTGCAAGCAAGGAGGCCTACAAACCTGTCTCAGTTACACCAGCTCTGTCAGGACGAATGGGCCAAAATTCACCGAACTTATTGTGGGAAGCTTGTGGAAGGCTACCCGAAACATTTACCCAAGTTAAACAATTTAAAGGCAATTCTACCAAATACTAATTGAGTGTATGTAAACTTCTGATGCACTGGGAATATGATGAAAGAAATAAAAGCTGAAATAAATCATTCTCTCTACTATTATTCTGACATTTGACATTCTTAAAATAAAGTGGTGATTGTAACTGACCTAAGACTGGGAATTCTTACTAGGATTAAATGTCAGGAATTGTATTTGGCTAAGATGTATGTAAACTTCAGACTTCTGGTGAACATGGCAATTAAATAAACAAACATTATCAACGTGCGAAAAAATTATTGCTATAACACCATAAGCATGCATAAAAACATGCAACAGAAATTGTGAACAACAATATATATTTTTAAATATTGTTAAACATGACTCTGTAAACTGATAGCATCCTGTTGTTGATTGGCCAACAACGACAGCACCGCTCAAAAAATAAGAGCAGAATCCTGTTTTCGCTGCCTCGGCTAAGCAGCTTCCGCGGGCACGAGCACCTCTGTCCACCTATTGAAAGTGAATGGGCCACCCTGTCCGCTGTGCGCTCTCTGTCTGCGACTTATTACATTTTAAAGGGGAAGTTCAGTATTTTACAACTTGATGTTAGATGGTAATCCTTTAATATCTACAGTGCTTTGTTAAAGTATTCATATCCCTTGGATTTCTTCACATTTTGTTGTGTTACAAAGTGGGATTATCATTTATTTAATTGTAATTTTTTGTCAACAATCTCCACAAAATACTAGGCAAGTCAATTAAGAACAAATTCTTATTTACAATGACGGCCTACCCCGGACAACACTGATCCAATTGTGCGCCGCCCTATGGGACTCCCAATCACAGCCGGTTGTGATACTGCCTGGAATGAAACCAGGGTCTGTAGTGATGCCTCTACCACTGAGATGCAGTGCCTTAGACCGCTGCGCCACTTGAGAGCCCAAAGGCTTGATGCTCTGCATTGGCCTGGAATGTCAAATGTCAAAATGGAAGAAACATTTTTTAAAGATTAGTAGAAATTAAATAACTAAAATATAGTCGTTGCATAAGTATTCAGCCCCGAGTCAATACATGTTAGAAACACCTTTGGCAGCGATTACAGCTGTGAGTCTTGTTGGATAAATCTCTAGGAGCTTAACACACCCCGATTGTGCAATATAATCCCATTATCCCATTAAACTCTGTTAAGATGTTAACGATCATGGCTAGACAGCCAGTTTCAATTCTTGCCATAGTTTCAAGAAGATTTAAGACAAAGCTGTAACTTGGCCACTGAGGAACATTCATTGTCTTCTTGGTAAGCAACTCCAGTGTAGATTTTGCCTTGTGTTGTAGGTTATTGTTCTGCTGAAAGGCAAATTTCTCTGCCAGTGTCTGGTGTAAAGCAGATTGAAGCAGGTTTTCCTCTAGGATTTTGCCTGTGCTTAGCTCCATCCCGTTTCTTTTTATCCTGAAATCTCCCCAGTTTTTGCCAATGTCAAGCATACACATACCATGATGCAGCCACCACTATGCTTGCAAATAAGGAGGCAGTTACTCAGTTATGTGTTGAATTTGCCCCAAACGTAAGGCTTTGTTTGCATTTAGGCCAAAAAGGGAATTCCTTTGCCGTGTTTTTTTGTTGTTGCAGTATTACTTTAGTGCCTTGTTGCATACAATATGCATGTTTTGGAAAATGTGTATTCTTCTTTTCACTCTGTCATTATTGTGGAGTCACTACAACATTGTTGATCCGTCCTCAGTTTTCTCCCATCACAGCCATTGAACTCTGTAGCTGTTTTAAAATCCATGGTGACATACCTAAGTAGTTACCTTCTTGTCCTACAACTCTGTTCTGAAGGACGACTACATCTTTGATGTGTCTGGATGGTTTAATACATAATCCACAAAATGATTCTTAACTTGACTCTGCTTAAATATATATTCAATGTCTGATTTGTTATTGTAGCCCATCTACCAATCACTGCCCTTCTCTATGAGGCTTTCAAAAAGCTCCCTGGTTTTGTAGCTGAACCTGTGCTTGAAATTCAACACTTTTATGAAGGGACCTTACAGATGTAAACTCCGCAGAAAAAGAAATGTCACTTTTTCAGGACCCTGTCTTTCAAAGATAATTCCTAAAAATCCAAATAACTTCACAGATCTTCATTGTAAAGGGTTTAAACACTATTTCCCATGCTTGTTCAATGAACCATAAACGATTAATGAACATGCACCGGTGGAACAGTCCTTAAGACACTAACAGCTTACAGACGGTAGGCAATTAAGGTCACAGTTATGAAAACTTAGGACACTAAAGAGGCCTTTCTACTGACTCTGAAAAACACCAAAAGAAAGATGCCCAGGGTCCCTGCTCATCTGCGTCAACGTGCCTTAGGCATGCTGCAAGGAGGCATGAGGACTGCAGGTGTGGCCAGGGCAATAAATTGCAATGTCCGTACTGTGAGACGCCTAAAACAGCACTACAGGGAGACAGGACGAACAGCTGATCGTCCTCGCAGTGGCAGAACACGTGTAACAACACCTGCACAGGATCGGTACATCCGAACATCACCTGCGGGACAGGTACAGGATGGCAACAACAACTGCCCGAGTTACACCAGGAACGCACAATCCCATCAGTGCTCAGACTGTCCGCAATAGGCTGAGAGGCTGGACTGGGGGCTTGTAGGCCTGTTGTAAGGCAGGTCCTCACCAGACATCACCGGCAACAACGTCACCTATGGGCACAAACCCACCGTCGCTGGACCAGACAGGAATGGCAAAACGTGCTCTTCACTGACGAGTCGCGGTTTTGTCTCACCAGGGGTGATGGTCGGATTCGCGTTTATCGTCAAAGGAATGAGCGTTACACCAAGGCCTGTACTCTGGAGCGGGATCAATTTTGAGGTGGAGGGTCTGTCATGGTCTGGGGCAGTGTGTCACAGCATCATCGGACTGAGCTTGTTGTCAATGCAGGCAATCTCAACGCTGTGCGTTACAGGGAAGACATCCTCCTCCCTCATGTGGTACCCTTCCTGCAGGCTCATCCTGACATGACACTCCAGCATGACAATGCCACCAACCATACTTCTTGTTCTGTGCGTGATTTCCTGCAAGACAGGAATGTCAGTGTTCTGCCATGGCCAGCGAAGAGCCCGGATCTCAATCCCATTGAGCACGTCTGGGACCTGTTGGATCGGAGGGTGAGGGCTAGGGCCATTCCCCCCAGAAATGTCTGGGAACTTGCAGGTGCCTTGGTGGAAGAATGGGGTAACATCTCACAGCAAGAACTGGCAAATCTGGTGCAGTCCATGAGGAGGAGATGCACTGCAGTACTTAATGCAGCTGGTGGCCACACCAGATACTGACTGTTACTTTAGATTTTTACCCCCCCTTTGTTCAGGGACACATTATTCAATTTCTGTTAGTCAGATGTCTGTTCAGTTTATGTCTCAGTTGTTGAATCGTATGTTCACACAAATATTTACACATGTTAAGTTTGCTGAAAATAAACACAGTTGACAGTGAGAAGATGTTTCTTTTTTTTGCTGAGTTTATGTAAACTCAGCAAAAAAAGAAAATGTCCTCTCACTGTCAACTTTGAACACTATTGGCCTTCTCTCAACCAGCATCACCTGGAATGCTTTTCCAACAGTCGAAGCAGTTCCCACATATGCTGAGCACTTGTTGGCTGCTTTTCCTGCTTTTCAGTCCAACTAATCCCAAACCATTTCAATTGGGTTGAGGTTGGGTGATTGTGGGGGCCAGGTCATCTGATGCAGCACTCCATCACCCCTCGTCTTGGTCAAATTGCCCTTACACAGCCTGGAGGTGTTTTGGGTCATTGTCCCGTTTAAAAAAAATGGATAGTCCCACTAAGCGCAAACCAGATGGGATGGCGTATCGCTGCAGAATGCTGCAAGGACAGCTTTCCACCGGTCTAATGTCCATTGCTCGTGTTTCTTGGCCCAAGCAAGTCTCTTCTTATTATTGGTGTCGTTTAGTAGTGGTTTCTTTGCAGCAATTCAACAATCAAGGCCTGATTTACAGTCTCCTCTGAACAGTTGATGTTGAGATGTGTCTGTTTAACTCTGAAGCATTTATTTGAGCTGCAATTTCTGAGGCTGGTAACTCAAGTGAGCTTATCCTCTGCAGCAGAGGTAACTCTGGGTCTTCCTTTCCTGTGGCAGTTCTTATGAGAGCCAGTGTCATCATAGCGCTTGATGGTTTTTGCAACTGAAGAAACTTTCAAAGTTCTTGAAATGTTCCAGATTGACTGACCTTCATGTCTTAAAGTAATGATGGACTGTCGTTTCTCTTTGCTTATTTGAGCTGTTCTTGCCATAATATGGACTATCTTCTGTATACTACCCCTAACTTGTCACAACACAACTGAATGTCTCAAACGCATTGAGGAAAGAAATTCCACAAATTAACAAAGCACACCTGTTAATTGAAATGCATTCCAGGTTACTCCCTCATGAAGCTGGTTGAGATAATGTAAAGAGTGTGCAAAGCTGTCAAGGCAAAGGGTTGCTACTTTGAAGAATCTTAAATATAAAATATATTTTGATTTGTTTAAAACGTTTTTGGTAACTACATGTTTCCATGTGTTATTTCATAGTTTTGATGTCTTCATTATTATTCTACAATGTAGAACGTAGTAAAAATAAAGAAAAATCCTGGAATGAGTAGGTGTGTCCAAACCTTTGACTTGTACTGTGTGTGTGTGTATGTATACAGTATATATATAGCCATAACTCATAATCTCAACATACATAAAATATGTACAATACATTTAGTAAAATAATGCACACAGAGTGGCTCTAAATCAAACATATTTTATGTTACTTTAACATTACTATGTACATATACTTTACAATAACCGAAAAATAACTTTGTTCAATATTGGGGCGGCAGTTAGCCTAGTGGCTAGAGCGTTGGGCCAGTAAGCGAAAGTTCTGTCGTTCTGTCCCTGTTCCCCGGTAAGCCGTCACTGTAAATAAGAATCTGTTCTTAACAGACTTGCCTGGTTAAATAAATACAAATTCCAGATTACATCCTTCTTGAAAGTAAGGTGCCAAAGACAAAAAACATGACGTATTCTTCTGGGCCTGTTTTCTCAAAGCTTCTCAGAGCAGTCCTACCTTAACGGGCACTGATTTGACTTTTTAATGGCTCAAAACCTGATCCAAATTAACCTCCTGCTGACCTGTTACAGAACTGAGCCTCTGGGAGATACAGACATGACATAATAGTAAAACGTAAGTCTTAAAGGTAAATTGCAAATCTAACTGACAAAGGGACAACAGTTCACATTTAAATGAATGCAATTTATCCAATGCAAAAAAATGAAATTTGACCCATACAGAAACGTCTAAAAGAAACTAACAAAAGTGTGAACAAAAACTACATTGAATACATTCATATGTTCAATACATTCAATGGTAAGTTGCTATATGGTCTGCCGCCTTCAACAATAGTCTAAACGTTGTAAGCTCATGTAGAATAATGCAATAACCATTGAAAATCAGTGGACACAAGTATATAGACTTGCCTCAGACTTTGTTAAGTTCATACCAGTTCAATATAAGCAAATCAAAAATGTCAACATCTAGGAGACCAACTAGTCTGCTGTCATTACAGACTGATCACAACATATTTTGTTACACCCTGATACACCATCAGCTAAAATAAATGCCAGCTAGTCAGTCTGCTACCATGCAGCTTGAAATGACAGGCTGCCAGAATATGGGTGGAGATGCTGCTCCACTAATTAAATATAGCAGCTAACACAATGACAGGGTCCAAACAAACCAACCCCCTGTCTATGGCTCAAGGATTCTTGAAAGACAAGACAATCTCAACTTTCTTTACCATTGCAAAACATTTTGCTACAGTGTGCCCTAATGAGTATGACCCAGGTGAGGTGAGTGAGGATGGTGAAAAGGTGAAAGGTCAATTTTGTCAGTCCTGGAGCTTGCATTCACAGAGCTCTCTGTAGATTCTCTTACGCACAGTCGGCATGTCCCCTTGGGAGAATTGCAGCGGTTTCCCCAAGGCAAGGCACCTGCAGTACTGAGAGAAAGGTACATGAAATGAACAGGGTGAGTGAGACTGCCGAAAGTAATACTTTATTAAGATTGCACTGACACAGAGGTACATGATGATAAAAGCAGACAATTCAACTAATCAAGGATTTAAAAAAAACACACTGGTACCTCTAACACAAAAACTCCACAGTCGTTTTCATTTGTCTGTTGTGGTATTCTCTGCGAAAAATCAACAGGAGACAGACACCCAAAACGCTGATCATCATGGGCTACATTTCAAATGGCGTTTTTGGCAGGATTTCTGCAGGCAATCCCTTAAAGACCAGTATTTTTGTTCTACTGTGTTAAAATAATTATCAAGCAAACATTAAAACTCCCAATTTCAAAGATCCACACACACAGCTCAATGCATCATACCTCGTTGAGATACATCTTCCAGCCATTTTGAAATGCAGACTGCTTCCTCTCCTTCGCTTCAGTCTGTATGTACCTAAACACATTCTATAGAATGGAAAGGGGGGGGGAGGGGGTGGGGAATGTTGATTTATGATTTTAAAATCAGGTGAAATTGCATTTTGCTGATTGGAAATTGTATTTTAAAACTTAATTTAGCTATGATTAAACATGAATATATTAGGGATGTGACAAAACAAAATGTATCAACTTTTTTGTGTTAAGATTCGATTCCGCCTGGAATCGACTGCTAAGATTGATATTTTTGGAACTTGAATGGAGGAGACTGCCGAAAACACAAACACAGAGGGGAGGGGCACGTATAGGCAGGTTGGCCACCAGGCAGACAGAGTCAGAACCATGCACTAGACATATCTCGCAATTTCTTGGCTTGCAATGTCTTGCAACTTCAGTAAAGAAGGGCCTATCATCAATAAATAGGCTGGCATATTCCACAAGCAACAGACCGAAGACTGAACACACACACTGGCATCATTGGCGAAGAGAAAGAGCAGTAGAGACAGCGCGAGGGAGAGAGAGGAGGGGGCAGGCAGGCCAGCGCGAGAGGAGGGGGCAGGCAGACCAGCTCGAGGGAGAGAGAGGAGGGGCAGGCAGGCCAGCGCGAGAGGGGGCAGGCAGACCAGCTCGAGGGAGAGAGAGGAGGGGGCAGGCAGGCCAGCGTGAGAGGAGGGGGCAGGCAGACCAGCTCGAGGGAGAGAAAGGAGGGGCAGGCAGAGCAGTGCGCATACATCTTGGTAATCTGTATCTCGCAATGTCTAGTCTTGCATGCCTCGCAAATTCACCAAAGTAGCCGAAAGTTTGACTCTTCCTGTCAGGTTTTAATTTAAAATTACACAACTTTCCCCAGGTCTTTATAGCCATATAGTCCAGTTAGGCTACACACAAAAATGCAATGATTTAAATTTTGTGGGTGAAAAAAATAATGTTTTTCAGTTAAGGATTTTTCTTAAAGTTAAGGTTCCCAATTTTGTTTAAACGTTTACACCACTGGAATGTATATTCTGTATTGAATATGGACACATTCACTACTGGTTAAGTCATTCCACAATGTGCAGGGCAAGGGTATGGACGAAATTAAAGCATTCCTTTCAGTCAAATGAGATATTTAGCCACAGTAGCATATTATAGCAAAAATAAAATAAAGCATTTTCATATTCATCCTATTAAAATATGCTTGAGTCTTCCGACCACCAATCAGTTGACACATAAACTGGTGTAGGGAGGCATCAGTTATGAGGTCTCTTGTGACAGAGATTTGATCTCAATGAGAATAACCTGTATAAACAAAGGTTCAATCAGTAAAAGTTACGTCAACGTTACCTCAGCAGCCTCCTTGAACACGATGCCCTGGGAGTCGTAGAGGTGGATCTTCTTGCTGGCGGTGTCGGCCGTCACCAGGCACCAGTGGATCTCCAGGTGGATGGGTACCAGCAGCAGAGCCTTGGAGAAGAGATCCACCTGCAGGACACAGGGGAACAGAAGCCAGGGATGTGTTCAGTAGGGTAGAAAACAGTTTGCACGGTGTGAAAGTGGTTGTGCTCATTAGAATACGGAATGTAAAAAATAATAATATTTGTAATGGAAAGCTAAAATGAACAACCCTGGTCCGGGTTGGGGTCAATTCCATTTCCACCAATTCAGGAAGTGAATATAAATTTGATTTACATCATTAATCTCCTGAATTGAAACAAAACAGACTCTATCCGCAATGATTATCAGAAGCTTTTGAGTGACATCCATTCTGAATGATCAAAAAGTTTAACAATCTGAAATTCAGGCTTTACCTTCTTTGTCCACCTCTTCACCCCTTCATATCCTTTGGTCATGAGCTGTCGGTGGAAGAAGCTGTTAAAGAAATGGACCTAGACAAGTTACAAAAAAAAAAAAAAGCTCATTCAGGAACCAAGGAACCATACATCAAATGGAGGGACGACAATCAAAGTTGCTCCCATTTGTTATATAAGCGTCAGGACTCAGGCTATTGTAGAATTTCTACCCCTCTGTGATCAGACTCATTATTACATCATTATAATACATGATGAATATTTCTTGATAGAATGGAGGAAATATAATGGGAAATAAAACCAACCTTGTGTTGTGAGGACTCCATGATTAATTCTCCATACATATTCATGACCTTCAAGAGTAAACCACAAAATAAGTTCAAACAGGGTCACATCACATTGAGCGGGTTAACTTTGGACTGATGACGCACCAGACTACGAGGGCCAAGAGGCTTTTCTGATCCTAACCACGTGAACTAACAGTTTTTCTTGATCAGGTAACGTGGTCAAAAGAAACTCCCAACCAGTCATGAAAGTTTTCAGTCTATGGACATACAGTGAGCTCCAAAAGTATTGAGACAGTGACACATGTTGTTGTTGTGGCTCTACTCCAGGACTTTGGATTTGAAATGATACAATGACTGAGGTTAAAGTGCAGACTGTCAGCTTTCATTCGAGGGAATTATCAACTGTTCAGAAATTACAGCTCTTTTAGTACTTAGTTCCCCCATTTTAGGGGACCAAAAGTATTGGGACAAATTCCCTTATGTGTATTATAGTCAAAAGTTTAGTATTTGGTCCCATATTTCTAGCAATCAATGATTACATGAAGCTTGTGACAAATTTGTTGGATGCATTTGCTGTGTTTCGGTTGTGTTTCAGATTATTTTGTACCCATTAGAAATTAATGGTAAATAATGTAGTGTCATTTGAGTCACTTTTATTGTAAATAAGAATAGAATATGCTTCTAAACACTTCTACATTAATGTGGATGCTACCATGATTAAGAATAATCCTGAATGAATCGAACTCACAAATATCACACCCCTCAGAAAATGCTAATCTCCCATTATTGTAATGGTGAGAGGTCAGCATGTCTTGGGAGATGATAGAAAATGCTAACCTCCCATTATTGTAATGGTGAGAGGTCAGCATGTCTTGGGGGATGATAGAAAATGCTAACCTCCCATTATTGTAATGGTGAGAGGTCAGCATGTCTTGGGGGATGATATAAAATGCTAACCTCCCATTATTGTAATGGTGAGAGGTCAGCATGTCTTGGGGGATGATATTTGTGCGTCTAACTTTCTCACTCATCATTATTCACAATTCATTCTGGACTGTATACTTCACTATATATCAGTCTACGGACATACAGTATATCATCTATGGATATACACTACCGTTCAAAGGTTTTTTATTTATTTTTTTAAGAAAAGCACATCTTTTGTCCATTAAAACAACATCAAATTGAAAAAACACCAGTCTCAACATCAACAGTGAAGAGGCGACTCCGGGATGCTGGCCTTCTAGACAGAGTTGCAAAGAAAAAGTCATATCTCTGTCCAGTGTCTGTTCTTTCGTCAATCTTAATCTTTTCTTTTTATTGGCCAGTCTGAGATATGGCTTTTTCTTTGCAACTCTGCCTAGAAGGCCAGCATCCCGGAGTCGCCTCTTCACTGTTGACGTTTAGACTAGTGTTTTGCGGGTACTATTTAATGAAGCTTCCAGTTGAGGACTTGTGAGGTGTCTGTTTCTCAAACTAAACACTAATGTACTTGGCCTCTTGCTCAGTTGTGCACCGGGTCCTCCCACTCTTCTTTCTATTCTGGTTAGAGTCAGTTTGCGCTGTTCTGTGAAGGTAGTAGTACACAGCGTTGTAAGAGATCTTCCGTTTCTAGGCAATTTTGCTCATGGAATAGCCTTCATTTCTTAGAACAAGAATAGACTGACGAGTTTCAGAAGAAAGGTCTTTGTTTCTGGCCATTTTGAGCCTGTAATGGAACCCACAAATGATGAAGCTCCAGATACTCAACTAGTCTAAAGAAGGCCAGTTTTATTGCTTCTTTAATCAGACAACAGTTTTCAGCTGTGATAACATAATTGCAAAAAGGGTTTTCTAATGATCAATTAGCCTTTTAAAATGATCAACTTGGAACACAAGGGTGATGGTTGCTGATAATGGGCCTCTGTACGCCTATGTAGATATTCCATTAAAAATACAAAAAAACTGCAGTTTCCAGCTACAATAGTCATTTACAACATTAACAATGTCTACACTGTATTTCTGATCAATTTGATGTTATTTTAAATGGACATCTTTTTTATTTTCTTTCAAAAACAAGGACATTTCTAAGTGACCCCAAACTTTTGAACGGTATATTCTTCTATGGACATACAGTGCCCTCGGAAAGTATTTAGACCCCTTGACTTTTTCCACGTTTTGTTACGTTACAGTTACCCTTTACTCAGTACTTTGTTGAAGCACATATTTTCAGGTCTCTCCAGAGATGTTTGATCTGGTTCAAGTACGGGCTCTGGCTGGTCGAATCAAGGACAGTCAGAGACTGGTCCCGAGGCCACTCCTGCGTTGTCTTGGCTGTGTGCTTATGATCGGTGTCCTGTTGGAAGGTGAACCTTCCAATGCTCCCCAGAGAATCTTGTTTCTCATGGTCTGAGAGTCTTTAGGTACCTTTTGGCAAACTCCAAGCGGGCTGTCATGTGCCTTTTACTGAGGAGTGGCTTCCCTCTGGCCACTCTACCATAAAGGCCTGATTGGTGGAGTGCTGCAGAGATGGTTGTCCTTCTGGAAGGTTCTCCCATCTCCACAGAGGAACTCAGGAGCTCTGTCAGAGTGACCATCAGGTTCTTGGTCACCTTCATGACCAAGGCCCTTCTTCCCCCGATTGCTCAGTTTGGCCGGGCGGCCAGCTCGAGGAAGAGTCTTGGTGGTTCCAAACTTCTCCCATTTAAGAATGATGGAGGCCACTGTGTTATTGGGGATCTTCAATGCTGCAGACATTTTTCAGTAACCCCTCCCCAGATCTGTGCCTTGACACAATCCTGTCTCTGAGCTCTACAGACAATTCCTTTGACCTCTTGGCTTGTTTTTTGCTCTGACATGCACTGTCAAATGTGGGACCTTTCCAAATAATGTCCAATCAATCTACCTGTGGATTTACCACAGGTAGACTCCAATCAAGTTGTAGAAACATCTCAAGGATGATCAATAGAAACAAAATGCACCTGAGCTCAATTTTCAAGTCTCATAGCAAAGGGTCTGAATAAAGTATCTGTTTTTTATTTTTTATACATTTTCTAAAATGTCAAATAACCTATTTTCGGTTTGTCATTATGGGGTATTTTGTGTAGATTCCTTGGGATTTTTATTTGATTTAATCCAGTTTTAGAATAAGGCTGTAACGTAACAAAAATACGGAAAAGTCAAGGGGTCTGAATACTTTACAAAGGCACTGTAAATCATGGTGAAATTGGTGGGTTTGGGTCAAAGGCACCAACCTGGTCATTGAGCCAGTTCTGATCGTCCAGTGTAGACAAGTCTTCCAGTGTCAGAGTGTGCTTGTTGTAGACCACCCGGAAAGCGGGCATCATTCTATGCGCTAGGACAGCCTGGTACTTCATTACTACTGCAGAGATGAAATACTTCCTATGAAAGAGGGCAGAACAAAACATTGTTTTGTTGTTTAGTAAAGAGCCTCGTAATTCCTAGGGCCCTGAGTATTTCCTTGACCATGTGACCTCAACGGGATAGGCTGTACCTTGGGTCTAAAGTTGTCCAGGGCCAGAGATATAAGATATAGCTAGGGCCTAGAGCAGGGCTGCCCAACCCTCTTCCAGGAGTTCTACTGTCCTGTAAGTTTTCAGTCCAACCCTAACCTAAAATACCTGATTCAGCTTGGTGTGCAGCTAATAAACAGCTAATAAATAGAATCAGGTGTGGTAAATTACAGTTGGCCTGAAAACCTACAGGACGGTAGATCTCTAGGAAGAGGGTTGGACTGAAAACCTACAGGACGGTAGATCTCTAGGAAGAGAGTTACACTGAAAACCTACAGGACGGTAGATCTCTAGGAAGAGGGTTGGACTGAAAACCTACAGGACGGTAGATCTCTAGGAAGAGGGTTGGACTGAAAACCTACAGGACGGTAGATCTCTAGGAAGAGAGTTACACTGAAAACCTACAGGACGGTAGATGTCTAGGAAGAGAGTTACACTGAAAACCTACAGGACGGTAGATCTCTAGGAAGAGAGTTACACTGAAAACCTACAGGACGGTAGATCTCTAGGAAGAGAGTTACACTGAAAACCTACAGGACGGAAGATCTCCAGGAAGAGGGTTGGGCAGCCCTGGCCTAGTATACCCAAGTCAGGTGACGTGATCAGGAAAAACAGGGCATACTACTCATATTGCATTATTAAGTGAGGGAACCAAACCATGTCTTAACTGTTGTATCTATTATGTACTTGCCCCTTAGTAAGGTCAGTGTTCAGCTTCTTGTTAAGGTGCCTCAGTACATCACTCTTGCTCAATGGTATGAAACTTCCGTACTTCACATAGAAGCAGTCAAGGAACTCTACGGAGATAGAAAGAACATTAGACACTCAAGGCAGCACTTAAGGAAACATTTTAAAAGTTTAAGATTTTTTTTACCATGGATGAGCTTCGTCGTTGCTTCCCAGCTGACTTCCGTGGACGCCCGCTGGCTCTGAGGTGGATACGGCTCTGCTCGCTTTGTCACCAAAGTGTCCTGTTTAGTGGCGGTGGTCGCATCCCCACCTCTGACTATGCCCTGGTCCTCCTCCTTGACAGGGTTGCTACACAGCACTGATGTGCCCACAGACGGACACACCTTTTGTTCCAAACTCCCTTTTGCCTAAATAAGTAAACTGTACTTAGCTATTTTAAATTGTATTGCTGTCAGTATAGGTCTCTTGTATTGTCCTTGTATTGATTTATAAATGTGTTTGGATAGGCCTGAGCATATAAATGGATGACATGCTCATGGACTTTGTATTGACTGCCATGTTGGTGTAATGCAATTTGAACTTGCCTGGCTGTCCTCTGCACTGTCCAGGCCTTGACCATCACATCCAATGGCCGTAGTGACCACTTCTTTTCCATTGTGTACCTTCTGCCATTTCTGGCTTTCCTCCAATTCCTCTGTGTATTTATAAGACATCTGTGTGTTGGAAATAGACAGGAGCCTCCTGGTTTTCGCCAGTCTTTTAGCTCTGATCATGGAGACCCAGAGGAGACACCTGGCTCTCCGCCACTTTCTGTGCCCCCACTTCCGCCACACCTGGCACCAGAACCGGATGTTACACTGGCGCCGCGACTGCCTCTTGTGTCGCATGGAGAGAGGAGAGACTCCTTTTCCGGTGCGCTTTAGGCCCCTTCTCTGGCGTCGTCTAAGCTTTGTGGGTCTAATGGGGGGTGTGTTTGTGGATGGGTCGTGGACCTGTGCCACAGGGTTGCAGCAGAGGTAAGAGGCGTGTGTGACTGGCAGGGGCTGTCTATTGATGTGCACTGTGGAGGGAGGGTAAGGGGAGTGCATGGAGGGGGACTGACTCAGGGACAGGTCAGAACAGGTATGAGACACAGAGATCTGCTTTAGATCTGATCTCAGATTTGCTTGAGTGTTGTCTGTGGGAGCGATGCACTCAGAGTCTGGTTCAAGCCCATGGGTGCTAATAGCTACACTAGGGAGGACTGGAGCAGAGACGATGGAAGGCTCCATTTTAGGTTTGTGCTTTTTCCTGCTCTTGAATGAGTGAGGGACTAATAGCTCTAGCCTTGTGTTTGATTGGACGGCTGAGAGCTTACGGCTTTTGAGTGAATGACTCGGATAGGTCATGGTCTCCAGGGTATGGCTCCCCATTTGAGTGCCTTCATGTGGGTCCGAGGAAGGAAAACAAGATACCTGACCCGTGCCTTCTATTTTGCCCTTCTTTGCCTCCTCAGCCGACTGGCTAGACGTACTATAGACATCACACGCCGAGAGAAACATGCCTTTAAGATAAAAACTGCTAACTAGTTCACAGTAGCGTTACCTACTGTCTGGAAATGTAATTTCTGAGTGAGGACATTGCCTTATTTGACTATCCTTCACGTTACACACTGGCACGGCATTATAATGTTTTGATTATAGCCTACTATGAATCCTACCGGTATGCTAGCTAGCAAACTGAAACCACGTTTGAAGCTAGCCCTCGCGTGTCATGTCAGAGCCTCCAACAACACACGAAAAGGATTTGGGACTAAAGCGTGTAGCAAAAAAATATTCTCTAACCAAAATGTAGCACACTCTATTAGACGTCAGCATGTTTAGTATTGTCTTGCCTGACTCAAATTAATTCACAAATATGTAGCAACATGTATTTACCCAAATGAGCCGATACCTCGACCACATAATGCTCGTGTATAGTCTCTTTCCCTGGCGACCAGACGCCTGTAGCGGAAAACATCACGACCGACTGTGTCATGTGTCGATTTCGTGAAAGCGGTCGCACGTTGAATACGTCACGACACTGGCTACCGTGGTCACTAGTTACCACAGCCACAAAGTAAAAATGGACTCTATCGTAAAAATTCATGAAAACAAACATTTGCATTTTGGTCTTAATTCAAGGGTAGAGTTAGGCATAAAGTTAGCAGGGTGGGTAAGGTTTCAAGAAGATACATTGTAGAAATAGGCGTGATTAAACCATAACTATAACTTTGTAGCTGTGTGGTACCAATCGGAATTTATCAAGGAAAAAAGTGATCCGAATAATACATTCAATAATAATAAATACATAAATTGATTCAATTTCACTAAATGAGGGCCAATCAAATACAGCTCGTGGGCTTCAGAAAAAGCAAATAAAATGATGAGAGATGCCACGTTATGCCATTTTGCTCATTTTACATCCATACATGTCATTGTATGTGTTATTTTCATGTTTTTTGTTTTGTTTTTTTATTAAAAAAAAAATATTATTAACAAATATCAACCAACAAAAGAGGAATAGTCACATGCAAACAAGCATACATATAAACTATTTACATTGCCAATCCTAAACAAACAAATCATATTCATTAATAATACAACAAGTTTTAATTTCTTTCAGAACATCAGCTAACTGGATTTGGAAGAAGGAGAAATGGGGGAGGCTTGGGCGAGTTGCTGAGGGGGGTGCAGGGCTGTTGACCGGGGTCCGACCCTCCTTTCGGCAAGTCTGACCACGACTCCATTTTGTTGCTCCCAGCCTACAGACAGAAACTAAAACAGGAAACGCCCTTTCTCAGGTCTGTCCAACGCTGGTCCGACCAATCTGATTCCACGCTGCAAGATTGCTTCGAGCACGTGGACTGGGATATGTTCCGGATAGCATCGGACAACAACATTGATGTATACGCTGATTCGGTGAGCGAGTTTATTAGCAAGTGCATTGGTGATGTTGTACAAATAGCAACTATTAAAACCTTCCCCAATCAGAAACCGTGGATTGATGGCAGCATTCGCGCAAAACTGAAAGCGCGAACCACTGCTTTTAACCAGGGTAAGGCGACCGGAAACATGACTGAATACAAACAGTGTAGCTATTCCATCCGCAAGGCAATCAAACAAGCTAAGCATCAGTATAGAGACAAAGTAGAGTCACAATTCAACGGCTCAGACACGAGAGGAATGTGGCAGGGTCTACAGTCAATCACGGACTACAAAAAGAAAATCAGCCCCGTCGCGGACCCCGACGTCCTGCTCCCAGACAAACTAAACAACTTCTTTGCTCGCTTTGAGGACAATACAGTGCCACCGACACGGCCCGCTACCAAAACCTGAGGGCTCACCTTCACCACAGCCAATGTGAGTAAAACTTTTAAATGTGTTAACCCTCGCAAGGCTGCTGGCCCAGATGGCATCCCTGGCCGTGTCCTCAGAGCATGCGCAGACCAGCTGGCTGGTGTGTTTACGGACATATTCAATCAGTCCCTATCCCAGTCTGCTGTTCCCACATGCTTCAAGAGGGCCACCATTGTTCCTGTTCCCAAGAAAGCTAAGGTAACTGAGCTAAATGACTATCGCCCCGTAGCACTCACT
>QNTS01000808.1:142972-197894 GCA_003317085.1 Hucho hucho
CCCAATAGGTCCACAGACGACGCAATCGCAATCACACTGCATACTGCCCTAACCCATCTGGACAAGAGGAATACCTATGTAAGAATGCTGTTCATCGACTACAGCTCAACATTTAACACCATAGTACCCTCCAAGCTCGTCATTAAGCTCGAGCCATGTGCAACTGGGTCCTGGACTTCCTGACGTGCCGGCCCCAGGTGGTGAGGGTAGGTAACAACATCTCCACCCCGCTGATCCTCAACACTGGGGCCCCACAAGGGTGCGTTCTCAGCCCTCTCCTGTACTCCCTGTTTACCCATGACTGCGTGGCCAAGCATGCATCCAACTCAATCATCAAGTTTGCTGACGACACTACAGTGGTAGGCTTGATTACCAACAACGACGAGACGGCCTACAGAGAGGAGGTGAGGGCCCTCGGAGTGTGGTGTCAGGAAAATAACCTCTCACTCAACGTCAACAAAACAAAGGAGATGATCGTGGACTTCAGGAAACAGGAGAGGGAGCACCCCCCTCTCCACATCGACGGGACAGTAGTGGAAAAGGTGGAAAGTTTTAAGTTCCTCGGCGTACACATCACGGACAAACTGAAATGGTCCACCCACACAGACAGCGTGGTGAAGAAGGCGCAACAGGAGGCTGAAGAAATTCGGCTTGTCACCAAAAACAGCTTCTATCTCAAGGCCATCGGACTGTTAAACAGCCATCACTAACATTGAGTGGCTGCTGCCAACATACTGACTTAAATCTCTAGCCACTTTAAATAATAGGAATTGGATGTAACAAATGTATCACTAGCCACTTTAAACGATGCCATTTATATAATGTTTACATATCCTACATTACTCATCTCATATGTATATACTGTACTCCATACCATCTACTGCATCTTGCCTACGCCGGTCAGCCATCGCTCATCCATATATTTATATGTACATACTCGTATTCATTCCTTTACTCTTGTGTGTATAAGGTAGTTGTTGTGAATTTGTTAGATTACTTGTTAGATACTACTGCATGGTCGGAACTAGAAGCACAAGCATTTCGCTACACTCGCATTAACATCTGCTAACCATGTGTATGTGACAAATAAAATTTGATTTGATTTACAGGAAGCCCATTTCTGCTTGAAAAAGCTAGCCTTGGCTTTCCTAATTGCCTGTGTATATTGGCTCGTAACTTCCCTGAAAAGTTGCATATCACGGGGGCTGTTCGATGCTAATGCAGAACGCCACAGGATGTTTTTGTGCTGGTCAAGGGCAGTCCGGTCTGGAGAGAACCAAGGGCTATATCTGTTCCTGCTTCTAAATTTCTTGAATGGGGCATGCTTATTTAAGATGGTGAGGAAGGCACTTTTAAAGAATAACCAGGCATCCTCTACTGACGGGATGAGGTCAACATCCTTCCAGGATACCCGGGCCAGGTCGATTAGAAAGGCCTGCTCGCTGAAGTGTTTTAGGGAGCGTTTGACAGTAATGAGGGGAGGTCGTTTGACCGCAGACCCATTCCGAACGCAGGCAATGAGGCAGTGATCGCTGAGATCCTGGTTGAAGACAACAGAGGTGTATTTGGAGGACAGGTTGGTTAGGATGATATCTATAAGGGTGCCCGTGTTTACGGATTTGGGGTTGTACCTGGTAGGTTCATTGATGATTTGTGTGAGATTGAGGGCATCAAGCTTAGATTGTAGGATGGCCGGGGTGTTAAGCATGTCCCAGTTTAGGTCACCTAGCAGCACGAGCTCTGAAGATAGATTGGGGGCAATCAGTTCACATATGGTGTCCAGAGCACAGCTCTTGGCAGAGGGTGGTCTATAGCAAGCGGCAACATAATATAATCCACCAGGTGTCATTGCATCATTGTTGATGTGGCTCTCCCATCTAATGGTAGTAGCCTACATTGCTAGCCTGATCCCAGATCGACTTATGCTGTTTTACTTACCATTGGTAAGACACAAGACAGCACAGACAGAGCTAGGGCCAGGCTACACAGAGACATCTGGAACCAGACTATAGGCCTTTTGCTCCCTTTCAGGCATATACAGTGTGATACCTCATAATTGATATGACATTTACACTGGTCCCTTATCAATCACAAGGTATATTACATTGTCTTGTAAAGCTACTGCATGTTCTGAACACACAGGCTACGAAAGAGCTAGAGAAGACCTGGGCTACAGTTTTGCTACAGTATTACTTTTCATGCATCTTCTTAATTCACATCAATGAAATCCCATATTTGATCTAAGCTTGACTTTTTCTCAGTTGAACTAAAAGAGTAAAACATTGACATCTACCTGCTGACACCAATGCACCTGATCACCCCAGACTTTGTCAGTCTAGCGTTTATCTTGGCCAAATTCCCCATGGGGTTCAGGCTGAGGATTCTTGCACAACCCACACGGTACACAGAAGTCCAGGGTGGACATGTGTTTACCTTGGCTCTGTGGTGAAGTTTAAAGTACAGGCTATATACCAGGGCATGTGGACTCAGTCGTTCTTCTACTGTACGCCCTTCATTACCTGCTACAATACTTCCATCCTCTCGCCCTGTCCTAACCCTCCTGATGATGAGTCTCCTGGGTATAGCCTTGGTTTTGGGGCTGCTGACGGGAGCATGGGCCCAGATGTTGCTGCATAATGTGACCCGTCCGCCCTGCGACTCGCCCGACGTGAAAGCTGCAGCCCTGGTGGCCCAGGATTACCTCAACAGCCAGCACACGCACGGCTACAAGTACGCCCTGAACCAGATTGATGACATCAAGATCATAACCAAGGTGAGCCAGAGCTGGAGCATGGATAATAGAATAGCCCACAGTCACATATAGATACATCTCTATATGGCTCATCTCTAGATTGGCATAGATTGATGATACAGTCTAGTGTGACGTCACACCAGGCAACATTCATTATTACAGATTGTATTGGAAATACCTGCTTCCTTTAGATTGGACTTCTGTACTCGCAGAATGAGGTGGAATTATTGTTATGTTGTTAAGTACGAACACTTTTTTTTTAAAGTATGAAAATGTATGCACTCACTACTGTAAGTCTCTGTGGATAAGACTGTCTGATAAATTACTATAATGTAAAATGTAAATGTAAAGACAAGATACATTTTCAAGTTTATCTTACAACTACCCAGGTCCTACCAGTCTACAGTTTGGCAGATGTTTGAGACAGATAAAATAGATATATTTCGGTTTTGTTTACCCTAGTGTTCTAAGGAGAAATACACTTTGGATACAAAAAAAACCCTTTTCATGTGTTAACCTCTACAGTTAACCCTGGAGCTGTATTCACAGTGCAGTTTCACCTTTTAGATCATAATGAATGAGATTATATGGACGACTGGGGGAAGTGGGGGGGGGGTCTGAACCTAGATCAGCACTCCCACTCAGAGACACTTTATAATCGAATAAGAGCGCAGATATAATATATTCCCGTTCAGTCATGCTCTCAAGTGTTGTTCAATAGCCTGATGGATCAGAGATCTATCTGATGGAAGTGGACCTGCTGGAGACCACATGTCATGTTCTAGACCCTACACCTGTCGCCAACTGCACCGTCAGACCGAAAGTAGTCACAGTGAGGCCAATTCTACACTTTATTAAATACATTTGATATTCTATGTAGTTAATTCCAATGGATCATTGGTAATGTTGTGTGTTGTTTTTTAGGCAGTGGAGGGAGATTGTGATGTTGTACTGAGAAAGGTTGGAGGAGTTATGTCTGTTACAGCTTTCAAGTGTAAAACTGAAGGTATGCAATCTTTATGTTACATTCTTTTCAATCTAATCCAGTGAATTATATAATTTCACAATCGCGTTCCCCAGGCAAATAAAGTATAATCAATATATTCTGTGAACCAAGTTTGACAGTTACTGACTGGAGAGGTACAGTAGAAGCGGGAAGGTGAGATCCCACTGGGCACACACTGGATGAATCAATGTTGTTTCCACATCATTTCAATTAAATTACATTGAACCCACGTGGAATAAATGTTGAATTGACGTCTGTGCCCAGTGGAATATATTCACACACACACCAATACACTCACCTCCTCTCTCTATCTGGTACCATGTTAAGAATCAACGGAGGATCTCTGCGTGGGCTGTGCCTCACTCCTTCCCCTTAACGACACTGCAGGCCTGGCCATGGTCTCTGCCTCGCTGGTCACATTCAACAGCAAGACAGGCAAAGAGTCATTGTTTGCAATCATGGAAGTCGGACGCATGTCAACTCAGGTAAACAGATTTTTCTGATCATATGATCATCATGTGGGCAAGTGCAAAAAAGTTGAATTCAAATTGCCGTTAGTCTTTAGGCATTTCTCAATCTTGTAAAAAGAGTATCGTCATGTTTTTTTATGTCCAAATGAGGTAAATATTTTAATGGCCAGTTTCCTGCACACAGACCTAGGCTTTTTTCTGTGTCCAGGAAACTAGCCCTGAATGTAAAAAGTGAATAAGGGCTCCATTAGACAGGTTGATGTTGATGTGGGGCTCCCGAGTGGCGCAGTGGTCTAAGGCATTGCATCTCAGTCACTACAGACACCCTGGTTTGAATCCAGTCTGTATCATAACTGACCGTGATTGGGAGTCCAATAGGGCGGTGCACAATAGGCCCAGCGTCATCTGGGTTTGGCTGTCATTGTAAATAAGAATTTGTTCTTAACTGACTTGCCTAGGTAAATAAAGGTAAAATAAAACATTAAATGATCTCCTCTGTTTGAGCATATACCTCCCATATACTATCTATGACACAACTATAGTGTACGTCAATTCTGTTTGCAGGTTGTGTCTGGTGGAGCCAGATACTTGGCAGAATACGTTATAGTAGAAACTAACTGCACCGCTAATGACAGTGATGACAACTGTGTGCCGCTGACCCATGCTATGGCAGTAAGTATACATTATATCTTGGAAAGAGTAATGCCCAAACCTGCATTCAAATGGCCATACTAGCATACTAGTTAGAATGCATGCCCAAAACATTGTTTCATCCTAGGTGGTATGATAGTGTGGTTATTGAAACATAGTCAATGTCTTGGTATTTAATCAGTACCACCATATGACAAGCTAACATGTTTCTTTTCTCTTTCAGAAACGTGGCTTTTGTCAAGTTGCTGGTGTGAGTTCTTTACACTCAATCCAGTGCGATATATTTGCTGCATCTTCAATGGTAAGAGAAAAGACATGAATTAATTCACACCTGTGAATAAGTAGGTGACTTGTTCTCACTGAGTTATTAATTTGTCTTCTATACTCTATAAAGGCTATGTCTTATTTGAACCGAACAATATGAATGAATTAATTAAATTAATGAATGAATGAAATTTTATTTTCGGGTCAAATCACCAATTGGCAACCCATCCCTTATGGGATTAATTGACACATAAACAAACATTACAATAATTCACTGTGGTAATTCTTCTTCCGGTGTTGAACCCAGTCTGGCACAAAGAGAAGATTCAGATAGGAGACAAGCCTATACACAATATATATACACACGTGCCATCTACCACATTGAAGATAAATCTTTTTACAATTTAATTATAGGTAGCCCTTTTTATTTTATTCCAGGCTTTATCTAAATATTCCGCAAATGGAAAAAAACATTTCCGTTTCTCCTCATCACTCAGCCACAGAATGCCAGGGTATATCAATAAATGCCACGTGAAAACAAACCATTGCACTGACACAGTACTTTGACGACCTGTCTCTCGTTCTAATGTACAGATGCCTATCGTGGACACCAATGGCACAGTCCCGGTGCCTGCGCCAGTGGTCCACGTCGGTATCCTCCCCAAGGTCCACGGCCTGAGGCACCACAAACTCACCGCCCTCCACGACCCCGACCGCAGCGGCCTTCTGTCTGCCGAGTCTGGCGAGTCTGGCGAGTCGGAGGAGTCCATAGTGCCTGTGGTCCCCGTGGTGGTGGTCCCTGTAGGTACCGAAGCGCCCCCTGTGGTCGTAGTCGATCCTGTTGTAGGCACGGACGCACCTGTTGTATCTGGGGTGGTGAAGAGGGAAGCCCCGGAACCAGTGCCAGACAGCCCAGCTATTGTGTCTGCACCTCTGGCACCTGTGCCAGTGTGTCCAGGGAAGAAGAAATTTTTCTGAGAAGCGTTCAGATTTTACAAAGCACAGACTCTTTAATGTTGCAGTCATCAAACTGCATGTAGTGGGCCCACTGCATGATCAGAGAATACCACATAAGGGCTTGAGTCTGCTTTCCTGGCTGAGGTTTCATTTTGCTTTTACAAGACCTTCATCATTAATTGATTAGGCAGAGATTTACTACATCTTTACTAGCTATTTGTTTAGGGGGGTTGTCATGGTTCTAAACATGTGGGAGTTACAAGTAAGGGTTAAAATGTAGGTAATAAGGGTTAATTTCCCACGCTCAGTGCGCAATGGTTGTATGCACTCTGAATTGCTCTGTATCTAGGGATAATAAAGAATGACATTTTTTGTGTGTCTTTCACAGCTTAAACGAGTCCTCAGCAAAAATTGGCTTTTTATTTATCTGACTTTGATGTATAAAAGACCTTGCCCTGAGCCGTTTCAGGATTCTCCCTTGTCTCACAAACATCGCTTTAGCTTCGACCCCGTTAAACAAATTAATGTTTGGTACCAATGGATGCAGAGGGAGTGGACGAATCCAATGGTATAACCCAGAAGTCTATAGCTCAAACACACAATGTTTAAAAGGGGTTAGAAGTCCTAAATCACACCGGAGTGACGATAGGGCTCACTGTATTAATGTGCATGAAGGTTGTTAGTCATCTTTTGAGCATCTTAAAATGCATTACTAGATAAACTACTCTGGTGAGATAATTCATAAGGTATTCAAAATCAATGACTATTTTCAGAAGCACTGGCATCATCCATCCTCTAAGAATTAAACTATTCATTCATCTATAATTATTATTAAACTGTCCATGCTGTCCAGATTGGTCCACTTTATGATACATAGCACTCACTATGGCCTATGGCAGGGGTACTCAAGTACTATTTGAGCAGGTCCGGTCACACACATTTCCTAGGTGGCAAAGGTCCAGGTGGATATTGTTACTGTATTAATTGGCATAGTAACAAACCCCCACTTCACAACCCATGCAACCCCAAACTGTTCAAACGTTAACACCCCTCTTGTTAGCAGAGAGAACATTTAGCAATATAAAATTTCATTTCCTTTAATTTTATGTCCTGCAATTCTACACAGTTTTCCATTTCTTATGTGTGTGTATACGATACCAGGACGACTGAGTTCTGCCTGTTGAGTATGGCTGTTCAATGGTACAAAATAATACTTGTACTATACATTTCTAATCAAAATGATAGTATCATAATAAATCCCTGAATGACAATGTACATCAAAAGATAAAAAATATGTGGCTAGAATATATGGACATAACTGTGGACAATTTAGAAAAGGATTAAGTGACACATTTGAATCCAGAAAACACAATTTGGTTTGAAAGGGCTTCATTAACAAGTCTGTGATAGCAACACAGCTTTCATTCAAAATGTTCAATGGTACTTTGCTTGTGTAAATAATGTCTTATGAAACCCCTTTTTCTAATACTCCAATTCAAAGAACTACCCTATTGGTTGGTCAAAGAAGGCAAATGTGTATATTGGGTTAGTGAGGACCTCTTTACACTCAGAACCCACACACACACACTCAGCATTGGTGGGCTTTCTTGTTTTCACATATCTATTTTACTCTGAAAAACTATAAGGGCTTCTTGATGATCGAAGACAACATAAATATGCAGACATTCCAAGTAAATTATCAGCATGGAAATATAAAATTAACTGACAGCATAAATCGCTTGTTTTGACCATTCAGAATACTTGTTTATTTCAGCCAATCCTGGCAAAGAGCAATGATCAAGGTTGAAGATGTGCCATTGTTTGCTGTTGCTGTTGGCCACCTGATGTCCATGCCATGTCTGTGGACCCGATGACACCATCATCCTAACAACAACTGGCAGCTGCATACAGAGGAACTAAGCAAAACCATCCAGGACTTTATAAGAATCTTAAAGCTGGGGAAGATACCAGATTGACAAAGTGTATCTCAATGTATGGAAAACAATTTAAAATTAAAGAATTTAATTTCACCTATCTAGTCATTTCAGATCAGGGCTAGAGGTGGAACCACACTGACACTATACAGTAATATTTTATATAATAATGTGCAGTGTGTATCATAAGTATTCAGCCCCCTTTGACCTGAAATAACTGTGCAGCGATGCTCCCCATCCAACCTGACAGAGCTTGAGATGATCTCAAATCAAATAAAATTGTATTTGTCACATGCGCCGAATACAACAGGTGTAGACCTTACAGTGAAATTCTTACTTACAAGCCCTTAACCAACAATGCCGTTTTAAGAAAACAATACCTAAAAAAATAATACAAATAAAAAAATTAAATAAGAAATAAAAGTAACAAATAATTAAAGACCACCAGTAAAATAACAATAGTCAGGCTATATACAGGGGGTACCTGTACAGAGTCAATGTGCGGGGGCATCGGTTAGTCGAGGTAATTGAGGTAATATGTACATGTAGGTAGAGTTATACATAGATAATAAACAGAGAAGAAGCAGTGTAAAAGAGAGGGGGGGCAATGCAAATAATCTGGGTAGCCATTTGATTAGATGGTCAGGAGTCTTATGGCCTGGGGGGTAGAAGCTGTTTAGATCCTCTTGGACCTAGACTTGGCGCTCCGGTACTACATGCCGTGCGGTAGCAGAGAGAACAGTCTATGACTAGGGTGGCTGGAGTCTTTGACAACTTTAGGGCCTTCCTCTGACACCGCCTGGTATAGAGGTCCTGGATGGCAGGAAGCTTTGCCCCAGTGATGTACTACCCTCTGTAGTGTCTTGCGGTCGGAGGCCGAGCAGTTGCCATACCAGGCAGTGATGCAACCTGTCAGGATGCTCTCGATGGTGCAGCTGTAGAACCTTTTGAGGATCTGAGAACCCATGCCAAATATTTTCAGTCTCTTGAAGGGGAATAGGTTTTGTCGCGCCCTCTTCATGACTGTCTTGGTGTGCTTGGACCATGTTAGTTTGTTGGTGATGTGGACACCAAGGAACTTGAAACTCTCAACCTGCTCCACTACAGCCCTGTTGATGAGAATGGGGGCGTGCTTGGTCCTCCTTTTCCTGTAGTCCACAATCATCTCCTTTGTCTTGATCACGTTGAGAGAGAGGTTGTTGTCCTGGCACCACATGGCCAGGTCTCTGACCTCCTCCCTATAGGCTGTCTTGTCGTTTTCGGTGATCAGGCCTACCAATCAAATCAATCAAATGTATTTATAAAGCCCTTCTTACATCAGCTGATGTCACAAAGTGCTGCACAGAAACCCAGCCTAAAACCCCAAACAGCAAGCAATGCAGGTGTAGAAGCACGGTGGCTAGGAAAAACTCCCTAGAAAGACCAGAACCTAGGAAGAAACCTAGAAACCTACCAGGCTGAGGGTTGGCCAGTCCTCTTCTGGCTGTGCTGGGTGGAGATTATAACAGAACATGGCCAAGATGTTAAAATGTTCATAGATGACCAGCAGGGTCAAATAATAATAATCACAGTGCTTGTCGAGGGTGCAACAGGTCAGCACCTCAGGAGTAAATGTCAGTTGGCTTTTCATAGCCGATCATTCATAGTATCTCTAGCGCTCCTGCTCTCTAGAGAGTTGAAAACAGCAGGTTTGCCACTGTTGTGTCATCGGCAAACTTAATGATGGTGTTGGAGTTATGCCTGGCAATGCAGTCATGTGTGAACAGGGAGTACAGGAGGAGACTGAGCACGCACGCCCCTGTGTTGAGGATCATTGTGGCAGATGTGTTGTTACCTACCCTTACCACCTGGGGGTGGCCCATCAGGAAGTCTAGGATCCAGTTGCAGAGGGAGGTGTTTAGTCCCAGGGTCCTTAGCTTAGTGATGAGCTATGAGGGCACTATGGTGTTGAACGCTGAGCTGTAGTCAATGAATAACCTTCTCACACAGGTGTTCCTTTTGTCCAAGTGTGAAAGTGCAGTGTGGAGTGCAATAGAGATTGCATCATCTGCGGATCTGTTGGGGCGGTATGCAAATTGAGTGGGTCTAGGGTTTCTGGGATAATGGTGTTGATGTGAGCCATGACCAGCCTTTCAAAGCACTTCATGGCTACAGACGTGAGTGCTACGGGTCGGTAGTTATTTAGGCAGGTTACCTTAGTGTTTTTGGGCATAGGGACTATGGTGGTCTGCCTGAAACATGTTGGTATTACAAACTCAGACAGGCAGAGGTTGAAAATGTCAGTGTAGACACTTGCCAGTTGGTCAGCGCATACTCGGATTACACGTCCTGGTAATTGTTAAATACTCACATCGGCTACCGAGAGCGTGATCACACAGTCATCCGGAACAGCTGATGCTCTCATGCATGCTTCAGTGTTACTTGCCTCGAAGCAAGCATAGATGTAATTTAGCTCATCTGGTAGGCTTGTGTCACTGGGCAGCTCGTGGCTGTGCTTCCCTTTGTAGTCTGTAATAGTTTGCAAGCCCTGTCACATCCGGAGAGCGTCGGAGCCGGTGTAGTACGATTCAATCTTAGTCCTGTATTGATGCTTTGCCTGTTTGATGGTTCGTCGGAGGGCATAGTGGGATTTCTTATAAGCTTCCGGGTTAGAGTCCCGCTCCTTGAAAGCGGCAGCACTACCCTTTAGCTCAGTGCGGATGTTGCCTGTAATCCATGGCTTCTGGTTGGGGTATGTACGTACGGTCACTGTGGGGACGACGTCATCGATGCACTTATTGACGAAGCCAGTGACTGATGTGGTGTACTCCTCAACGCCATCGGAAGAATCCCGGAACATATTCCAGTCTGTGCTTCATCTGACCACTTTCTTATTGACCGAGTCACTGGTGCTTCCTGCTTTAGTTTTTGTTTGTAAGCAGGAATCAGGAGGATAGAATTATTGTCAGATTTGCCAAATGGAGGGCAAGGGAGAGCTTTGTACGCATCTCTGTGTGTGGAGTATAGGTGGTCTAGAGTTTTTGGTTGCACATTTAACATGCTGGTAGAAATTAGGTAAAACAGATTTGGGATTTCCTGCATTAAAGTCCACGTCCACTAGGAGCGCCGCCTCTGGGTGAGCATTTTCCTGTTTACTTATGGCCGTATATACAGCGCACTGAGTACGGTCTTAGTGCCAGCATCAGTTTGTGGTGCCAACATCTGCAGAGAAGAATGGGAGAAACTCCCCAAATACAGGTGTGCCTAGCTAGTAGTGTCATACCCAAGAAGACTTGAGCCTGTAATCGCTGCCAAAGGTGCTTCCACAAAGGACTGATTAAGGGGCTGAATACTTATGCAAATGTGATATTTAAGTTCATATTTAATACATTTGCAAACATTTCTAAAAACCTGTTTTTGCTTTGCCCATTATGGGATATTGTGTGAGGATTGATGAAGGGAAAAAACATTTTAGTAAATTTTTGAATAAGGCTGTAATGTAACAAAATGTTGTAAAAGTCAAGGGGTCTGAATACTTTCTGAATGCAGTGTTTATATTAGAATATTAATATCATACAGTGGACACCTAAGCTTACAGGGCTATGCATACAGTGCCCGGATATATTTTAGTGCTCAAATCTCTGACAGCTGAACCGTGAGGTGGACAATTATTGTTTTAGGAAAGTAGCCTAAAAAAAACACAAAAAATGTGCTATGAAGTTTTGCATATGCTTCACATAGAAACACAAGGAATAGGGTTTTTGTAATTTGTTATAGGCTGTTTTTAAGGACACTTAAATGTGTCTCATTGGGACAATATCCCTCGTTTATTGATGTCACTGGTTGAACCAGGTTGGATCTGAATGCATGTGGATGTCCATATGCCTAAAGGAAACTCTGAAATGGCGTATTGTTGTTATGAAGATATTTTAATATCCACATGAAAATCTGTCGCCAATTGGATGGACACCTCGCTATAGACACCCTAAAGACTCTGGGAAGTGCACTAGTCCAGTGTCACTTTGATTATGCTGCACGTCATGGTTCACCAGCAGCCCCAAACATCTAAAGAATAAGCTACCAGCCAAACAAGCTTGTAAGATTTGTACTTAAACTCCCCCTCATACTCATCTGGAAGTTGAGCATTTTTTTGTCTCTATCTCTGTAATGTGTCTGTATCTGTCACGACTTCCGCCGAAGTTGGTCCCTCTCCTTGTCCGTGAGGGTTTCGGCGGTCGACGTCACCGGTCTTATAGCAACCACCGATCCAATNCATACCCAAGAAGACTTGAGCCTGTAATCGCTGCCAAAGGTGCTTCCACAAAGGACTGATTAAGGGGCTGAATACTTATGCAAATGTGATATTTAAGTTCATATTTAATACATTTGCAAACATTTCTAAAAACCTGTTTTTGCTTTGCCCATTATGGGATATTGTGTGAGGATTGATGAAGGGAAAAAACATTTTAGTAAATTTTTGAATAAGGCTGTAATGTAACAAAATGTTGTAAAAGTCAAGGGGTCTGAATACTTTCTGAATGCAGTGTTTATATTAGAATATTAATATCATACAGTGGACACCTAAGCTTACAGGGCTATGCATACAGTGCCCGGATATATTTTAGTGCTCAAATCTCTGACAGCTGAACCGTGAGGTGGACAATTATTGTTTTAGGAAAGTAGCCTAAAAAAAACACAAAAAATGTGCTATGAAGTTTTGCATATGCTTCACATAGAAACACAAGGAATAGGGTTTTTGTAATTTGTTATAGGCTGTTTTTAAGGACACTTAAATGTGTCTCATTGGGACAATATCCCTCGTTTATTGATGTCACTGGTTGAACCAGGTTGGATCTGAATGCATGTGGATGTCCATATGCCTAAAGGAAACTCTGAAATGGCGTATTGTTGTTATGAAGATATTTTAATATCCACATGAAAATCTGTCGCCAATTGGATGGACACCTCGCTATAGACACCCTAAAGACTCTGGGAAGTGCACTAGTCCAGTGTCACTTTGATTATGCTGCACGTCATGGTTCACCAGCAGCCCCAAACATCTAAAGAATAAGCTACCAGCCAAACAAGCTTGTAAGATTTGTACTTAAACTCCCCCTCATACTCATCTGGAAGTTGAGCATTTTTTTGTCTCTATCTCTGTAATGTATCTATGTAATTGTATAGCGGTGGAAAAAGTACCCAACTGTCATACTTTAGTAAAGATACCTTAATAGAAAAATACTCAAGTAAAAGTGACCCAGTAAAATACTACTTGAGTAAAAGCCTAAAAGTACTTGGTTTTAAATATAAGTATCAAAAGTAAATGTAATTGCAAAATTTACAGTGCCTTTGGAAAGTATTCAGACCGCATGACTTTTTCAACATTTTGTTAGGTTAAAGCCTTATTCCTAAATGTATTCAAATGTTTTTTTTCCCTCATCAATCTACACATAATACCCTATAATCGCTGCACAGCTCTTTTCAGGTCTCTTCAGATACAGTTGAAGTCGGAAGTTAACATACACTTAGATTGGAGTCATTAAAACTTGTTTTTCAACCACCACCAATTTCTTGTTAACAAACTATAGTTTTGGCAAGTCGGTTAGAACATCTACTTTGTGGATGACACATGTCATTTTTCCAACAATTGTTTACAGACAGATTATTTAACTTATAATTCACTGTATCGCAATTCCAGTGGGTCAGAAGTTTACGTACACTAAGTTGACTGTGCCTTTAAACAGCTTGGAAAATTCCAGAAAATGTCATGGCTTTAGAAGCTTCTGATAGGCTAATTGACATCATTTGAGTCAATTGGAGGTGTACCTGTGGATGTATTTCAAGGCCTGCCTTCAAACTCGGTGCCTCTTTGCTTGACATCATGGGAAAATCAAAAGAAATCAGCCAAGACCTCAGAAAAAAAGTCTGGTCTGGATCATCCTTGGGAGCAATTTCCAAACGCCTGAAAGTACCACGTTCAGGAAGGAGACGCGTTCTGTCTCCTAGCGATGAACGTAATTTGGTGCGAAAAGTGCAAATCAATCCCAGAACAGCAAAGGACCTTGTGAAGATGCTGGAGGAAACAGGTACAAAAGTATCTATATCCACAGTAAAATGAGTCCTACATCGACATAACCTGAAAGGCCGCTCAGCAAGGAAGAAGCCACTGCTCCAAAACCGCCATAAAAAAAAGCCAGACTACGGTTTGCAACTGCACATGGGGACAAAGATCGTACCTTTTGGAGAAATGTCCTCTGGTCTGATGAAACAAAAATAGAATTGTTTGGCCATAATGACCATAGTTATGTTTGGAGGAAAAAGAGGGAGGCTTGCAAGCCGAAGAACACCATCCCAACTGTGAAGCACGGGGGTGGCAGCATCATGTTGTGGGGTGCTTTGCTGCAGGAGGGACTGGTGCACTTCACAAAATAGATGGCATCATGAGGAAGGAAAATTATGTGGATATATTGAAGCAACATCTCAAGACATCAGTCAGGAAGTTAAAGGTTGGTCGCAAATGGGTCTTCCAAATGGACAATGACCCCTAGCATATTTACAAAAATGTGGGAAATGGCTTAAGGACAACAAAGCCAAGGTACTGGAGCGGCCATCACAAAGCCCTGACCTCAAGCCTATAGACAATTTGTGGGCAGAACTGAAAAAGCGTGTGCGAGCAAGGAGGCCTACAAACCTGACTCAGTTACACCAGCTTTGTCAGGAGAAATGGGACAAAATTCACCCAACTTACTGTGGGAAGCTTGTGGAAGGCTACCCGAAACATTTGACCCAAGTTAAACAATTTAAAGGCAATGCTACCAAATACTAATTGAGTGTATGTAAACTTCTGACCCACTGGGAATGTGATGAAAGAAATAAAAGCTGAAATAAATCATTCTCTCTACTATTATTCTGACATTTCACATTCTTAAAATAAAGTGGTGATCCTAACTGACCTAAGACATTTTAACTAGAATTAAATGTCAGGAATTGTGAAAAAGTTTAAGGTGTATGTAAACTTCCTACTTCAACTGTATGTTTGATTGGGTTCAAGTCCAGGCTCTGGCTGGGCCACTCAAGGACATTCATAGACTTGTCCCGAAGCCACACCTGCGATGTCTTGGCCGTTTGCTTAGGGTCGTTGTCCTGTTGGATGGGGAACCGTCTCTCCAGTCTGAGTTCCTGAGCGCTCTGGAGCAGGTTTTCATCAAGGATCTCTCAGTACTTTGCTCCGTTCATCTTGGCCTCGATCCTGACTAGTCTCCCTGCCGCTGAAAAACATCCACACAGCATGAGGCTGCCACCATCATTCTTCACCGTAGGGATGGTGCCAAGTTTCCTCCAGTTGTGATGCTTGGCATTCAGGCCAAAGAGTTTCTTCAGACCAGAGAATCTTGTTTCTCATGGTCTGAGAGTCCCTTAGGTGCCTTTTGGCAAACTCCAAGCAGCTGTTATGTGCCTTTTACGGAGGATTGGCTTCCATCTGGCCACTCTACCATAAAGGCCTGATTGGTGGAGTTCTGCAGAGATTTTGGTCCTTCTGGAAGTTTCTCCCATCTCCACAGAGGAACTCCAGAGCTCTGGTTCTTGGTCACATCCCTGACCAACGCCCTTCTCCCCCAATTTCTCAGTTTGGCCGGGCGGCCAGCTCGAGGAAGAGTCTTGGTGGTTCCAAACTTCTTCCATTTAAGAATGATGGATGCCACGGTGTTCTTGGGGACCTTCAATGCTGCAGAAATGTTTTGGTACCCTTCCCCGGATCTGTGCCTCAACACAATCCTGTCTCGGAGCTCTACGGACAATTCCTTCAACCTCATGGCTTGGTTTTTGCTCTGGCATGCACTGTCAACTGTGGGACCTTATATAGACAGGTGTGTGCCTTTCCAAATTATGTCTAATCAATTGAATTTACCACAGACGGATTCCAATCAAGTTGTAAAAACATCTCAAGGATGATCAATGGAAACAGGATGCACCTGCTCAATTTCATGTCTCATAGCAAAGGGTCTGAATACTTACTGCTTATTTTTTATTAGCAAACATTTCTAATAACCTTTTTTCACTTTGTCATAATGGGGTATTGTGTGTAGATTGCTGAGGAAATGTTTATTTATTACATTTTAGAATAAGACTAATGTAACAAAATGTGGAAGTCAAAGGGTCTGCATACTTTCCAAAGGCACTGTAAGTATCAAAAGTAAAAGTGTAAATAATTTCTAATTCCTTATATTAAGCAAGCCAGATGGCACACTCGTTTTTTAAATTTACAGATAGCTAGTGGCACACCAACACCAAGACAATTTACAAAGCATTTGTGTTGTGAATCCACCTGATCAGGTAGTAGGGAAGACCAGGGATGTTCTCTTGGTAAGTGTAAGAATGTGACCATTTACCTGTCATGCTAAGCATTCAAAATATCACTAGTACTTGGGTGTCAGGAAGACTGCATGGAGTAAAGAGTACATTATTTTCTTTAGGAATGTAGTTTAGTAAAATATAAATAGTAAAGTACAGATACCACAGAAATATACTTTAGTACTTGTATATGTATTTATGTAAAAAGAAAATAGGGAGCACAATGGAATCAAGCCCCTGACTTTCAATCAATCCAAACTGTGCAGCGGCCAATTGAACGGAAAGAGACGTTAAACATTAGAAAGTTTGACATTTGTCAAGCCAAGCCTTCGATACTGGGTAAGCATACAAGGTAGGGTTGGATGTATTTTGTTTGTCAAGATTGACAGTCTGTTGAAAACAAACCATAATACTGAAGTGCCCCAAGTCAGTATGCTTTGTTCTTTGGTTGTGTGGTGCATAGGCACAGAAACCGGTTTTCAACCAACGACTCGTGGTGCCAGGAATCAAACCCACTGTCCCGGCAACTCCATTCACTACCAGCTGAGCTACAGAGGACCAGTTATGCCCGTTACAATTAGTTGGTTGGGTCGTTGGTGTGTAAGTCGCTTTGGATAAGGGACTCAAATGTAAGCCGTGCTGCCTCAGATTTTTAACATTGTACTTTCTAGCACAGTTCCAGCAAATACAGTAGGAACATATCATCCAACAAGCTGTTGGCCTGGTTAAGTCTTACTGTAACCCAGTATTGAAACAAGGCACACTAACCCCACACACAACCCCTGACCAGTCGTGTGAACTCCCAAACTTATTCAATTGTTAACTGTTTAAGACAATCCCTCAGCATTTCTTAATACTGCAAAAAAGCCTCTTGCGTGGTACTGGTCAAAGTTCGTGTACTTCACTCTAGACAGACTTGCAGGTGCACAAATTAGTGCTTACAATGAGTGACAACGTTGCCAAATGCATGTGCAGTCTGATTAGGGTGCTAGCAAAATGCAGTAGACGTCAACACTTCAAAACCGTAGGATAGAAAGCAGCACTATGAACAATGGTTAACATTCAATTGCAAATAAAGTCTCCTTTAGACTCAGTCGAGATCAGTGGCCAATACAACCACTTGTAACCAATCACATGAAAAGCTTAACTATTTTTCAATATGACCACTAGATGCTTACACCATATTTGAGTGGTAGAATGTTGCCAGCAGTATTCTGAAATAGCTTCTGTAACCATGGTCTGAAATTGTTACTAAACTATGATCAGTATTATAATTTAAGTTTGTATGTGGGTGACATTGACTGGGAGAAGGGTACACAGAAAAGTCTGTTGTGTGTATGGGGAAAGGTGCCTTTTCTAGTCTACAGTACCAGTGTTAATCACACCTGGCTAAAACATTTCATAAAAAAACCTATATTTCCTAACATGCAGTTAAGGGATACAATGACAACAATGTTGCGCAATTGTCAGTTTAATACTTTATTGGGAAAACATGACTGCTTCTGGTGGGCATCAGCACTATTAACTGAATGATGGGACGGTCATGCATCCTGAAAAAGACAGATGCATGTTAAGTCCACTGTTCAATTAACATAACATTTTTAAGTCTAACTATGGAGAAAGGTCAAAATGACTTACCATTTAGTTAGCAGACTGGGCCGGGTAAGAACCTCCAGCAGACTGGGCCGGGTAAGAGACATGGAACCCCTGGTTAGACCCTAGTGGCACAATGGGCTTCCAATAGTGTTCGAATGACTTAGGGAATTCAGGTCTGGAGGGTTTACCAGAAGGCTCGGCTGCAGGTTTCTGGGGGTAGGATGGTTTGGAACCTGCATAATATATTGGCAATGAGCCGTAATGGGTAGGCATTTGTTGGCCTGAGGGGTTTGGTTGCTGAAAGCTAGAGACAGCCTCTGAATTACTGGGAAGGGATCCACCCAGTTCCTTGACTGGTCTTGGAGGCATTCCATGTGGATGCGCTTGAGGACTCAGTTGTTCAAGTGTGCTATGCATCTGCATTGCAGATGCAGACCGTTGGGTTTGGTGGTGGTCTGGTTGCATCAGAGGCTTGGATGCATAGAACATGTCAGGGTCATACCACATTGGAGGTCTGAAAGGATAATGTGGCCACTTTGAAGGTTGGGATTTTAAGGGCTTGTTGGAGTCACTAGATGGCAACTGAGGTTCAGATGGTTTCCTTGGATCACTGGCCGGTCGCTGAAGTTCCAAGGGATTGTTAGAATAAACAGGTGCTTGGCCATGTGGCTGTACTGGATCTTGTGGGTTATGGGGCAGATACGGCGGAATTGGTCGTTGCTGTGCCATAGGTTTGTTGGAGTCACTGGCAGGTGCTTCAAAATATGGGTGCATTGGCCACTGTGGGTTGTAGGGCTGAAAATGTGACTGCTTTGGACGTTGGGGTTCTGAGGGCTTGTTGGCATCACTAGGTGCTTGGGCATACGAAGCCAAGGCGGCTGAAAACCTCATTCCATGCTGACTCCAGTAGTCATGGAAACCAGTCAAGGACGTTTTAGTGGGGGCAACAGTCTGAACCGCTGCAGGTTGTGGGGTAGTGGCTTGGGTAGGTCCAGAAACGGATGCATAATTGAACAGGTCAGACGTATGTTTAAAAGGGTAGGCGGGAATGACATCACTATCCTTGGATGTTACAGGGCCAAAATGGTTGTGGTGGTGTTGATGGAAAGATATGGGCATAGGGCAGCAGGTCAAGAAACCAGTAGGGCAGATTGTAGGACAATACCCAGGATGTGGTGGATAAGAGTCACCTGGCCGAGGTAAAGTAGAAGGAGCCACAGTTGGAGGTGCTTTAGTAGTTCTAGGATGACTAGGTTGTGGAGAAGCAGGTGTCCATGTATGGACTACAAGTGGAGTTTGTTCTGGTGTTTGAGTTGCAGGCCTAAGCTGGACTGTAAAGGGCTTCGCTGGCTCAGGGTAGAACTGTTGGTAGTAGGGATGCAGTGGAGCTGTTGGCTTTTCAGTAGCAGGGGGAAGCACGGCAGGTGTAGGCTTTTGAGTCACAGGACGCGTAGCAGGCTTGGCTGGTTGAGGGTCAAAGGAATCCCAAGGAATTTGGGGGTCTTTAGGGGGAGAGCCAGTTACAGGCTTGGGATGTGGTGGATAGAGAGGATGTGGGTAGTAAGGATACTGCACATGGCCCTGAGGAGCTTTGGTAGCAGGAGTAAACTCTTGAGGGGGAGGAGTAACAGGCTTCGCAGGCAGAGGGTAGAATGAAAAATAATACTGATGGTTCCCAGGAGGCAGAGACTCAGGTTTAGGGTAGTAAGGATGTAGTGGAGCCGTTGGCTTTTCAGTAGCAGGGGGAAGCATGGCAGGTGTAGGTTGAGTCACAGGAGGACGCGTCGCAGGCTTGGCTGGTTGAGGGTCAAAGGACTCCCAAGAAATTTGGGGGTCTTTCGCAGGAGAGCCAGTTACAGGCTTGGGATGTCTGTAGTAAGGATGCTGCACATGGCCCTGAGGAACTTTGGTAGGAGGGGGAGGAGTTGCAGGCAGAGGGTAGAATGAAAAGTAATACTGAGGGTTCACAGGAGGATGCGTAGCAGGTTCGGTGTAGTAAGGATGCAGTGGAGACGTCGGCTTTTCAGTAGCAGGCTTTTGAGTCACAGGAGGATGAGTAACAGGCTTGGCTGGCTGAGGGTCATAAGGATAATGGTAGTAAGGATAGTACACCTTGCCATTTGGAGCTTCTGTTGCAGGGGGAAGTGTGGCAGGCGTAGGAGTAACTGGCTGAGGGTAGAACGACTCAGAATACCAAGGGGGCTGGGGGTCTTTAGGTGGAGAGCTAGTTACAGGCTTGGCTGCCTGAGGGTAGAAGGAAAAGTAATACTGAGGGTTCCCAGGAGGCAGAGTAGCAGGTTTTGGCTTCTCAGCAGGCTTTGTGTAGTAAGGATGCAGTTGAGCCTGGGGTTTAGGGGATGGAGTAGGCAGAGGAGGAAACATGGGACTTGGTTGAAGCACAATAGTGGGAGGAAGAGGAACCACAGGGTTTCGGGGGTAATTGGGGCGAGGGAAAGACTGTTCAACAGAACCAGGACAGGACACTTTAACCTCCCCCTCGCCAGCAAGTTCAAGGGTGAACATCCCATCCTGAAATAAAGAGAAGGATTTGACTCAAATGGTCGATTCCCATCATGTTCTTCAAGACCAGCATGGACAATATTTACACAAGCCTGATAATTCAGATCACCATACCTTAGTTTCCACACAGGGTTCATAATGAGCAGAAATAATGACAGCCTCTAGATGAGCTACCACACTGTAGCCACACTGGGGCGAAACTCTCATCAATGGCTGCCAGTGTCCTTTGACTGGAAGAGAGGAATTGAGTAGAACACAACTTAAGGCATACAGTTAAAAATTGACTTTTCCAACTTCTGCATTCTCTCAAGAGGAACACAAGCACAAGGATTGGGACTTATGTAAATAACTTACCCTTAACCCTGAGATCCTTGGCAGAGGTGCCACCTTCCATTTTCACCACCATGCCCTCAGGGTAGCAGGAAACAGTAGGAGGGTTGGGTTTAGAGGGCTTTTTGGCAGGGCAGGACATTTTAATTGGCAACCCCCACCAACGCAGAGGCAGAACATAATTACCATCCTGCAAGATTAAATTTAAAGTTACTCATATTGGAAAAGTGTAAAAATTCACAATAAAAACAGGATCAATGAGTGATTTCCAACCTCCAGAGTGACATAACAGCCATTATAGATTGCAATGAAAATCCAATCCTGTCGAGTGGCTCTGATGGAATGACCACAGCTTGTGGGCAACTGTGACAGAGGCAGGGGAGACTGATGATTTCCTGCAAAACAATGTAACAGCAAGAAAAAGGACATTTGTTAACCAGTAACACAAATACCATCCAACTTGTACAGCGTTCAAATGACTCAATTTCAAGTACTAGGATGAACAGCTGGATACTTGCCTCGGTCCACAAAAAATAGAGAGCCTGGTGTAGAGGCTGTGTCATGGACCTTTAGTTTCATAGAGTCCCCAACACATTCAACACTTGGTTCCATCTGCAAAAGACTTTCCACCACTGGACTACTTGGGCTAGCTGTGCCATAAACATGACCTCCCAGCTGCTTAGATTCCCAACCTTTAAAGTAAAAGACAACTTAAGTATTTAACTACACCAATGGCAGTCCATTCTTTACCTAGGTTGTGGGGTGACGCTACTAAAGCCATTAATGGGATTAAGAATCCCTAACAGCATTGTTTGGATCAAACAATTCAATTTACACTGGAAGGTACAACTAATTGAGACCAATTGTTGGTAATTACAAACTGATAAACATTCACACAAATGGAAACAAAAAAGCCTAATAAAAAGCAAGGACCTCAAGTTCGAGCTCATGCATACCCATGTCTGACTGGTAGCCAGCTTCATCATCCAGTGAACCGTTGGAGGAATGGACTTCAGAGACAGCATGTTCATCAATAGCAAAACTCTCATTTCTTGGTTTGACATTACGTCCAAGTATAAGCCTTCCAAATCGCACAGCACCTGTAGACTGCTCCTCTTTACCATTGTTAAGATTCCTCTTCAAATGGGGTCGCAGGACAATGGAGGATTTTGATGAGCTTGTTTGTGTTAATGCAGTGCATTGACCAAAGAAGTTCAATACTACCACAACTAGTCCTAAACATACTAAAGATAGACGCTGCCCTTTTGCGTTCCATGCCATTGGAATAAAATCGCGTTTCACAAACACACCAGACCACCACATCAGTGTGCTGAAAGAGTTTCCTTCACTCACTGTCGCCAGAGGCTGAATATGATTACCGACCAATTAGACTTCAGACCTCCCATTCACAGGTGTCTCTAATCAAATGACCCACGTCACCTTCTGGAGGGCGCAACATTCAGAACGATGCAGACAGAAATGTCTTGTACTGAGCTGACATGATTCCCTATTCTACATGAGTGGCATATGTCTATTCTACATTACAGCTTACATTTCTATCTGAACATTGCACCCAAGTTGAACGCAACTGTGATGATATGCAGCTGTGATCAATTAGTGGTATTTGGTTGATTGACGTGTATGCTTAGAATATTTTCCATCTATAACCAGGTATACCTCTGGAAACAGCTAATTTGTCTGTAAACTTTCCAAATGTCGACGAAACAGAAAATACGCTGGACAAGATGGTATCTTTTTGTCTGTACATTTAATTATGCGAGATATTGCGGTGGAAAATACTTGCAAAAACATTTATATAATAGCCATGATATCAAAGTAAATTTGGAGTCGTGATATGTTGTGTGGTCCTCCCACTACGACTCTGGAAAGCATGCAGTTACAGGGTTGGGGCCGCAGGGTAGCCTGGTGGTTAGAGTGTTGGACTAGTAACCGAAAGGTTGCAAGTTCAAATCCAAGGTACAATCTGTCGTTCTGCCCCTGAACAGACAGTTAACCCACTGTTCCTAGGCCGTCATTGAAAATAAGAATTTGTTCTTAACTGACTTGCCTAGTAAAATAAAGGTAAAAAAAAATATTAAAAATAAGGCTACAGATGAAATGAACAAGGTGGCGAAAGTGCACGGTGATGAGCTCCTTTCAAGCTGTGCGTGATGACATAGTGCACATGAAAATCAAGTTTACTTCAATATGACGGTTATTATATCAATATTTGCGCATTAAAGCGGTTTCACCGCCGTTTCCTGCATATTAAATTTTACCGACCCAAAAGTTCCCACCTTGTCTAGCGTATTTTGTTTTATCGCCATTTGAAAAGTTTACAGACAAATTTGCTGTTTCCATCAGACCTATCGTGATATTTCTTTTATCCGACATAGAAAGGTTGGATGAAAACGTGGTTATTGAGTCTCATCTCTGTAAGACTCTTTTTAAAACAACATCAAATCTTGTTCTTCTCCGTTTCCCCAGATCATGTAGTGTGTGAGGAAGAATTCAAGTATGCCATGTTGGCCCTGAACTGCATCTGTCCAGCAACCTCCTTCCTCATAACCCTACTGGTCCACACTTCACAGTAAGTTACACAACCCCCCTGCACCCTCATATCTACTCTACTCATCAATGGTCTACACTCCATAGGATCTGCAAAGTACAGTAGGAAACCCGCCTACCACTGTCTCTACCCACCAAGTCTCTACCCACCAATTCTCTACCCACCAACCCCCCTACCACTAAGTCTCTACCAACCTACCACCAAGTCTCTACCCACCAAGTCTCTACCTACCAAGTTTCTACCCACCAAACGTCTACACACCATCTGTTTATGGTCACCATTTGAAGACATTGGCCCCATATCGACCCCTAGACCTTGGTCGAGTTCCCCTACTCAGACGTTGGCCACATCATTGACTTTTCCATGAGGCACCAGATTGCTATAACTTACAGTGCATTCAGAAAGTATTCAGACCCCTTGACTTTTTCCACATTTTTATACATTAAAGCCTTATTCTAAAATGGATCAATCTACACACAATACCCCATAATGACATCACAATACCCGATAATGACAAAGCATGTAGTTTGTTTGGTGCAAATGTAGGAAAAATGTAAAAATCACATGTACGTAAGTATTCAGACCCTTTACTCAGTACTTTGTTGAAGCACCTTTGGCAGCAATTACACCCTCGAATCTTCCTGGGTATGACGCTACAAGCTTGGCACATCTGTATTTGGGGAGTTTCTCCCATTCTCTGCAGATCCTCTCCAGCTCTGTCAGGTTGTATGGGGAGCGTCGCTGCACAGCTATTTTCAGGTCTCTCCAGAGATGTTCGATCGGGTTCAAGTCCGGGCTCTGGCTGGGCCACTCAAGGACATTCAGAGACTCGTCCCAAAGCTACTCCTGTGTTGTCTTGGCTGTGTGCTTAGGGTTGTTGTCCTGTTGGAAGGTGAACCTTCGCCCCAGTCTGAGGTCCTGAGCGGTATGGAGCAGGTTTTCAACAAGGATCTCTGTACTTTTCTCCGTTCATTTTTGCCTCAATCCTTTTTTATTAAATTTATTTTACCGTTATTTAACCAGGTAGGCTAGTTGAGAACAAGTTCTCATTTACAACTGCGACCTGGCCAAGATAAAGCACAGCAGTTTGATACATACAACAACAAAGAGTTACACATGGAATACACAGACATACAGACAATAATACAGTAGAAAAATGATTTTTTTAAATAAAATAATTAATAAGTTTATATACAGTGAGTGCAAACGAGGTAAGATAAGGGAGGTAGGGCAACAAATAGGCCAAGTTAATGGTAATTAGAGGTAATTATCCTGACTAGTCTCCCAGTCCCTGCTGCTGAAAAACATCCCCACAGCATGATGCTGCCACCCCCATACTTCACCGTAGGGATGGTGCCAGGCTTAATCCAGACGTGACGCTTGGTATTCAGGCTAAAGAGTTCAATCTTGGTTTCATCAGACCAGAGAATCTTGTTTCTCATGGTCTGAGAGTCTTTAGGTGCCTTTTGGCAAACTCCAAGTGGGCTGTCGTGCCTTTTACTGAGGAGTGGCTTCTGTCTGGCCACTCTACCATAAAAGGTAGAGTGCTGCAGAGATGGTTGTCCTTCTGGAAGGTTCTCCCATTTCCACAGAGGAACTCTGGAGCTCTGTCAGAGTGACCATCAGGTTCTTGGCCACCTCCCTGATCGAAGCCCTTCTCCACCGATTGCTCAGTTTGGCCGGTCGGCCAACTCTAGAAAGAGTCTTGGTTGTTCCAACTTCTTCCATTTAAGAATGATGGAGGCCACTGTGTTCTTGGGGACCTTCATTGCTGCAGAAAATATTTTGGTACAATTCCTCAGATCTGTGCCTCGATACAATCCTGTCTCTGACGTCTACAGACAATTCATTTGACATTCACTGTCAACTGTTGAACCTTATATATACAGGTGTGTGCCTTTCCAAATCATGTCTAATCCATTGAATTTACCACAGGTGGACTTCAATCAAGTTGTAGAAACATCTCAAGGATGATCAATGGAAACAGGATGCACCTGAGCTCAATTTCGAGTCTCATAGCAAAGGGTCTGAGGAGTGATTTTAGAACAAGGCTGTAATGTAACAAAATGTGAAAAGTCAAAGGGTCTGAATACTTTCTGAAGGCACTGTAAAAAAGCTAAAAATAATTTCTTTTAATTTGTTAAATGAATTAGACCAAGCTTATTTCTACAAAATAAAAGGTTAGCAGAATATTTAGACAAGTTAGCTGGCTAACTCCATAAGCCTGCTTTGTAGTATACCTCTGGCATTCATCAGCAATGTCTAGACAGAGAAATGCGCCCACTATATGCACTGAGATTGACAGGTGTAAGCAACGGTCCCCTGCTCAAACGTTGCATGCATAAACCAATGGTTGCTGCCACGTTATCGACAGTGCCATCGGGCACCAGATTGCCATAACATATGGTGTATATTGTGCTTTCAAGACAACTGGGAACTCAGAAAAAAATCTCTCTAGGGTGATTCCAGTTGGATGACCATTCAAAAGGCTGTTATCAAGGTAATTTCCTTAGTAGGTGACGTTAGAGATCAGCATGTGGGAGAAGTCAGCGCTCAGGGATGAAAGACGAGTTTCCCACTAGTAATTACAAGTTGGAGGGGCGTTCAAGTGGATTCTTCCAAGTCGTATGTGGTAAATACAACCTTCCCACTTTATGAACGCAGCATTATACGATAAAATCCTCTCACGCTGCGTTTACAGAGGCAGCCCAATTATTGTCAAAAGAGCTGATCGGTCAAAACGACCAATAAGTGGTAAAATATCAGAATTTGACTGCCAATGTAAACGCAGCACCTAGTTTGGGAAACCGTGGTTGGAGGCTGCTGAGGGGAGAACGCCTCATAATAATGGCCGGAACAGAGCTAATTTCCACAGCTCCAGAGTCCAATGGCGGTGAGCTTCACACCACTCCAGCAGACGCTTGGCATTGCGCCGTGTGGTCTTACGCTTGTGTGCGGCAGCTCGGCCATGGAAACCCATTTCAAGAGGCTCCCGACTAACAACTCTTGTGCTGACATTGCTTCCAGAGGCAGTTAGGAACTCGGTAGTGAGTGTTGTAAACCGAGGACAATCCCATTCTTTGAGCTTGTGTGGCCTACCACTTTGCAGCGGTTGCTACTAGACGTTTCCACTTCATAATAACAGCACTTACAGTTGAGCAGGGCAGCTCTAGCAGAGCAGAAATGTAATGAACAGACTTGTTGGAAAGGTGGCGTCCTATGACGGTGCCACGTTGAAAGTCACTGAGCTCTTCAGTAAGGCCATTCTACTGCCAATGTTGGTCTATGAAGATTGCATGGCTGTGTGCTCAATTTTATACACCTGTCAGCAACAGGTGTGGCTGAAATAGCTGAATAAACTAATTTGAAGGGCTGTCCACATACTTTTGTATATAGTGTATGTGATTAGTTGTACGTAAAATACCTATCCAGGCATTGTAAGATCAGTAAGGCGTCAGCAAAGCCTGGGCAGAGGAACGCTCCCATTATGTTCTAGCAATGTGGTGCTCGACCGCAAGCATTGGTTGATGCATGCAACGTCTGCGCAGGAAACCGCTAACTATGGCTGCGTTTACACAGGCAGCCTAATTCTGATCTTTTGCCCAATTAATGTCTAAATACCAATTAGCGGAGAAAGATAAGAATTGGGCTGCATGTGTAAATATGGCATATATTGTAGTGTCTTGCACGTTTTCTCACATCTCCTCTAATTCTGCAGCATTTTTACCATAAAGATCAGTTTTATCAAATAACTCAACTACAGAATTGAAATCAGTTAATAAACCAAAAAAACACAGGGTTACAGTTCTGGTTGGAATAGCTTTTATTTGATCCGTCTGTAAACAAAAAAGGTGATTTATCAATTTATAGCATTTTCCCCAAATTTTGAAAATGCACATTTTATAATTTTGACTGAATCCAAATGCATAAGGGGAAAATGTATTTTTTGGTCTGTACATAGTCCACAAAGCCTGGAGTGTATCGGTTGATGCCAAAATATCCAGAAGGAAAATACCATTGAAGTTAGTCCTTCATGGGGCAGCAGTTAAAAAATAATATCAAACTCAAAGTAGCAACAGACCAGATCTGTGTTATGGCACAGGATACACAGTTCTTCTTCACAAGACAACTTAGTGTTCTTATTCCAACCAACACCATTTTTCATAAATTTAGTGTACACACTACCACTATTTTTTCATCTTTTTTTAAATTTACTGTTAAGTACCGTGCTATGACAGTTGTTGATACACATGATGATAAGTAGAGCACTAGGCAATAAATTAAAATAATTTGTTGCCCAGCAGAGCTTGGGTTTACAGTCAAATGCATTCAGTGAGAATACTCTGGTTACCACAGGTGTCAAATGAGACTGCAATTATCTGTTAACGACAAATGATCAGCAAATCAATTGGTGTTTTAAAGTCATCATAAGAAGCAGTGTGTTTTACAGTCATCTGAAGTATAGTCTAATGATTACAGTCAAACAGGACGACAATCATCCTTCACAATGATTTGAAGCAATTCTGAAAAGTCCCCTAACTGTGACATAACAATTGGTCCTATGGAAAATATAACTTGCCAACTTGACAAAACATGGTTATGTAGGGAGTTGGGACAAAACACTGCACAATAAATCGGCAACGTGAAATACAGGAGCTGGCAGATGGAATGTCCATGGAGACTTCAAGATGTAGTGAGGGTTCATGGGAAGAATTTCTATCAACAAAAAACCTCAGCAATACTGATTTGATCTGCCATTACAATATTCCAACACCACAATGATGCGTGAGACCACATTCAAGTTACAACAGCAAAAGCATTTGATGGAAGACAATGCAAAAGAAAAAAGTGATCTGACTCAGGGGTTTTGAGGTGTATGTATAGAGGATTATTCTGGATTTATGTAGTATACAATGACAAAGCAAGAAATTGAGGGCTGAATGAAAATACAATTTTGGCAGGAATATAAGTTTTGGGAAGGGCAAGGAGAGCTCAGTTCTGTGTGGTTAAAGACAGGGTTGGGGTCAATTCCACTTCAATTCAGGAATTACACTAAAATTCCAATTCTCTTCAATTAGGAAAATGTGGAATTGGGTTAACTTTCTGAATTGTCTGGAAATAAAATGGAATTAACCCCAACCCTGCTAAAAGATATGCATGCAACTTTCAAATCCTGACATGGAAGCCACCCGGAGAAAAGGAAAACAATACCAGCCGGTTATCTCTTCAGTATGCTCATAAGGCGTTGTCCCATCCCAAACTATCTGCACCATTGAATGACAGCCATTCACGGTGTGATTCCTCATCATTTTCCAATTGCTAAGTATTTGTTTTTACAAGCAGAGTCCAAATTTGGTATACACTTTATTGCATTATTACTCATTTCTTTGCACGTGTGTTTTGGTAAATATAAACTTCAACAATGTGTTATTGTAGTGTCAGAAATAGAGTTGAGTACATACTGTAGTGTTAATGCTCTGGGAAAGTACAGGGAGGAGATGGGAGCAAAAAAACATGAATTAACATGAAAAAAATAAATAAAAGGGTGTACATAAAAATGGAACTGGGAGAGAGATGCATCTGCTAACTAATCCTGGAAGTACTGTCAACACAATGAGGGTGAGCCAGAGGGAACTGCTAGGTGGGTAGACAGGCTGCCTTAAGATCCAGACTTCCTCAGGTACTCAGCCATAGTAAATGCTTTCTTGTTGAGCTGTCCGCCATGGACCCCTTCTTTTCCCATGACTAAAACCAATGCTGGAGCACACAAGGAAACAAAAGGAAAAATGACAAATTGACAAGAAAGAGTATTTTCCCCCGCTAAGAGTGGGGATAAAGGTGACATAGGACCTTACCGCCACCATTACTCTCCATCGCTATTAAAGTTTCCACGACATTTGACTGCTTGCAGGAGAAATCTTAACAGCAATATTTTATTTTCTCTTCTTTTTGTCCCTCAATTTTAACTAAGCAAGCTTGGTGACACTAGAACCCTGAATCCCTCAAGTATTTTGCCATTGAGTATGCCTTCTTATTCAATCCACCTCCATGGACCCCTTCTTTGCCCATTACAAGAACCAAGACTGAAAGAGAAGAAAGGAAAAGGGAACGTTTAGAGCAGTCAAAGGGAAAGACAGTCAAGTGAGAAAAAGAAGGTTAGTGAGCCTATGGAAGTGTTTCCCCTATATTCATTTAGCAGAGGTGCCCACTGCTGAATTGTTGCTACGGCTGAAAAAAAATAATATATACATTTCTGCCGATACACACTTTTAAATGGATAGTTGTTGGCTCAATGACTGGAAGTCTATGGGAACAGCTACCACAGCTGAAATAAATCCTAGGGGAAACACTGTACAGTTGGCATAACAGAAGTTAAAGTTATGACGTGTGTGTTACAGGTAGTGATGGTCATTTTTTATTTTATCGATAGATATTTTTTAATCGTATCGTTTTGACAACTACACAATATTATTTTTGCACTAGTTGGCTGTTCCTGCACGAAAAAAACTCATGTATTTTTCCATCATAGTTTGTTCTCCATCTTCTTTTGAAATAGGGAGCCAAATTGTTTTCAGCACTTTTATTTCCCTGACTGATCAAAACTTCATGACTCTTGTCCCTCTGCAATAGATATATGGTGAGCATTATGTTTGGAACGTCGAATCGCAATATCGAGTCGCAATACATACAGAATTGTGACGATCGCAAGGAATGTCATATCGGTAAGGTCTCTCGCAATTTCCAGCCCTAGTTGCAGGGAAGAGCATGCTTGGAGGGAAATACCCCAAAAACCTGTCAGTGGTCAAGACACCTACAACGCAGCTAACTATTGTTGTAGAATATATTTTTTACAAGGATAACACTTTGCATATTGCTATGCTATCAATCATCAATGTCAGTGCCTGGATCCAAGCATATCGACCATGTACAGAATTGTATACAGACCTGACCGTAACTTCAAAAACATCGCTTGAGAATGTATTTTCTTTCTATAAACTCTGAAGCTTTACATTAAACCAAGTAGAGCCCATCCTTCACAAGTCCCCTGACTACTTGCATACAAGTTCAATGCACAAATGTTTGTGCAATGCACTCCTAAAGCTATCTACCCTTTAGGAGTGTATGCAATAGGATAGGATGCTCAGGCACCTTCACGTATCTCTGGTTTATTAGGCCACCTTTTGCAGCGTCATCATAACTACTCTACAGAGCCCTTCTCTCACTACATGCATATAGGACCTTCCTTCTGAGGAGTGGGGGTCCCGTGTGGCTCAGTTGGTAGCGCATTACCCTTGCAATGCCAGGGTTGTGGGTTCAATTCCCATGGGGGACCAGTACAAAAAAAGTACACACTCACTACTATAAGTCGCTTTGGATATGAGCGTCTGCTAAATGGCTAGAAAGTCAAGAGTTGAATGTGGCCAACATAAGGTAATGGGTGGGGGGGATGTGTGTGGTATGTTTTTAAAGCCACTTTTGCACTGGAATCTAACTCAGGGTTATTACAGGGCTCTACAGTGCGACTATTTTACTTGCATATGCGCCTACATATTTTGCTGTGCAAACTGGAATTTTAATTTAGGAGCAACAGTGTGCCAAGAAAAATGTAGGATTCTAGCTTTATTACCTAAGTTTTCATTGTGCTCCTAAAATTCTGTGTGGTCCTACACTTTCAAAATAGGTACACACGTGCTCATTGTAAAAAAAACGTCAGCGTAGAGCCCTGTATTAGTGATGGTAGAGGTAAAGTGGCACAGGGAGATTGGACAGCCACCTACCATTTCTCTTCATAATACTTGGCGGTGTCTTGCCCAAAAACATTTGAGGCAGAATAAGAAATGCAAGCAGCATATGAAAAATTGGACATCGCCTTGAAAATGGAAGTCCATGGACTGCTAGTTAATCAAAATGTAGGCTACAGACCCGTTTTGCTTGCCCCAAAATGTAGAGACATTGTAGGCTACTTTCCAGGGAGACTTTATAGGGCTAGAAATAATGTTAAACAGACTACCCTGATAGCATGCATCTAAAATGATAGTGAGGTTGACAACCAAGAAGTCAAGAAGAATCAGAAAAAAGTAAAGACCCTCAAAGTTGTTGATTAGACTCAAATGACAGACGTCAGTAAGGACCAAAGGCAGATGGACTTAAGAGTAGGCAAACCTTGACTTCTTGTTTCTTTACTTCTGCCATTTCAATGCACTAATTTGAATGAGACTGCTTGTGAATTAGGCTTCATTTCTCTCATACAAAGCATGGATCTTCAGAAGTAACATCTATGAACTTTGCCTCAATAGACATCTTGCCGACAAGTTCTCTTCTTCAATTTCTATATTTTTTTACCCCTTTTTCCTCCCCAATTTCGTGGTATCCAATTGGTCGTTACAGTCTTGTCTCATCACTGCACCTCCCGTACTGACTCGGGAGAGGCGAAGGTCATGAGCCGTGCCTCCTCTGAAACACAACCCAACGAAGCCGCACTGCTTCTTTACACAATGCCCACTTAACCCGGAAGCCACCCACACCAATGTGTCGGAGGAAACACAGTGCACCTGGCGACTGTCAGCATGCACTGCGCCCGGCCCGCCACAGGAGTCGCTAGAGCGCGATGGGACAAGGACATCCCTGCCGGCCAAACCCTCCCCTAACCAGGACGACGCTGGGCCAATTGTGCGCTGCCCCATGGGTCTCCCGGTCACAGCCGGCTGCGACAGAGCCTGGACTCAAAACCAGAATCTCTAGTGGCACAGCGAGTACTGCGATGCACAGCGAGTACTGCGATGCACCACTCGGGAGGCCCAAGTTCTCTTTGATTTCTATCCCAAAGACACAGCAATGTCCTAGCTTAAATTGTACCATTGACTATATTGATAAATCAAATTGCACATGTTCATATTTCCCTTTGCAATTGACATGCTCAGAAAACCGATATATGTTGTACTGTATTCTGTCTCATAGTAAAAAAGCTGCATGTACTAATATGAGAACAGAGAGCACTAGAGAACGAATCATCACCACCAATCCGCAAGACACTTGCATTGACTAGAAGGCAACACTCGAGTATGTTGGACTGCGTTAGAAAGGCAGCCCTATTCTGATCTTTTTCACTAATTTGTCTTTTGACCAATTAGATCTGATCTGAAAAGATCCGATGTGATTGGTCAAAAGACCAAATAGTGGGAAAAATATCAGAATTCGGCTTCCTGTCTAAACGCAAACTTGTAGGATGGATCTGGGGCTACTGAAATGTTTTATTTACCACTAAAAGTAGTCACCCTTTACCTTTTCCGGCTTTGCCTACAGTGACGTTGTATGTTGGCTCTCCTCCTTGACTCTTTGTCCTGATGTCCATTGTCCAGTCCCCTTCACTATGGAGGCTGTCTCTGATGACCGAGCACTTCTTCGAACCCAAGGTCATGCCGTTGGTGAAGAAGCTAGTCCTGTCCTTTCCAATGAGGACATCAATTTCTTGAGGCTGAAACAGTTAAAGTGCACTCACAAAGTTAATGCAGATTAAAAAGTGGACATGTAACATTTAGAAATGGCGGCACTACTAAAAGCGCCTGGGTGCACATCTGGATTTAAGTCATATTTTGAAAAGAGGGATGGTATCTACCAAAAAGACTGCAATGAAAGTATTTCATAATGCATAGGTAATATTTTATAAATTTTTGAAAGCTGACGTGTTTCAAGCAAAATTTGTCAAAGCTTGATTGTTTTTTGGTGGTTGTGACTACCCTGACCCTGTTCTCATTTTTATTTTTAAATACACTCTGGGAATAATGAATAAGTGGTACAGCACTTAGTCTAAATTCAAAATGCATTAGTGGAGTTGGCTAGCTACACTAGTCTACAAACTAATCTAACTAGCTACACTGTACAAAAACAAAACGCAACATGTAAAGTGTTGGTCGCATGTTTCATGAGCTGAAATTAAAAAAAAAACTGAAGAAAACTGAAATTTTCCATAAGCACAAAAATATCACAAATTGTACAATTTGTTCACGTCCCTGTTAGTGAAGATTTTGCTTTGCCACGATAATCCATCCACCTGACATATCAAGAAGCTGATTAAACAGCAGCACCTTGTGCTGGGACAATAAGGCCACTAAAATGTGCCGTTTTGTCACAACAGAATTCCACAGATTGAGGGAGCGTGCAATTGGCATGCTGAGTGCAGGAATGTCCACCAGAGCTGTTGCCCAAGAATTGAATGTGACCAGATCCTGAGGCCCATTGTGACATTCATCCACCTCATGTTTCAGCATGATAATGCATGGGCCCACGTTGCAAGGATCTGTACAAAATTCCTGGAAGCTGAAAATGTCCCAGTTTATCAACGGTCTGCAAATTTCAGGATATTGAGCATGTTTGGGATGCTCTTGATCACTGTGTACGACATGTTCCAGTTCCCGCCAACATCCAGCAACTTTGCACAGCCATTGAAGAGGAGCGGGAAAACATTCCACAGGCCACAATCAACAGCCTGATCAACTCTATGTGAAGGAGATGTGTTGCGCTGCACAAGGCAAATGGTGGCCACACCAAATACTGACTGACTTTTGTTTGCCACGCCCTTGCCTTTTTTTTCTTCAAAGGTGTCTGTGACCAACATATGCATATCTGTATTCCCAGCCATGTGAAATTCATAGATTAGGGACTCATGGATTTATTTCAATTTACTGATGTCCTTATATGAACTGTAACTCAGTAAAATCTTAAATTGTTCAGTTTACATTTTAGTTCAGTATAGTTAGTAAGCTCACCCATTGTGAATGGCATGGGAGAGCCGCCATCTTGGGAAGCAACAAGGCAAGTTAGGTCCTGACTTGCGCAAAACGCGTAAGCACTCTTTCTGCAATTAGTTAATATAAACGACTACCTTGAACATTTACTTAGTTAAATAACTATAACATAAAATGTCGAAATTTATAAATTGTCTAGGTTCTCCAATTGGAAACATTACGTAGCAAGCCATAATAACTAGCTAGCACACCCGTTTAGAATAAACAGATTAGGCCGTTAGCTAATAAAGCTTTGGCAAGTGTTGGTAGCTAGTTAGCCACATTAGCTAGTTGGCTAACTTAACAACTATGGTATCTGACGTCAACTTCAGACCACGACACTCATTCATTGTCGTTAACGGGCTCCCGAGTGGCGCAGCGGTCTAAGGCACTGCACCGCTAGAAGCGTCACTACTGACACCCTGGTTCGAATCCAGACTGTATCACAACCGGGAGTCCCATAGGGCGGCGCACAATTGGCCCAGTGTCGTTCGGGTTTGGCCGGTGTAGGCCGTCTTTGTAAATAAGAATTTGTTCTTAACTGACTTGCTTAGTTGAATAAAGGTGACATAAAAAAATAAAATACAACGTTATCTAGCAAGCATGCCACCTAGGTAGGCTAATGCTGGGCAGCGAACTAACGTTACCTAGCTAGCTAACACTGTTAGCAGCCAGGATAAATCCCACAACAGTTTTATCCTAATATTATTGACCAAGTCGCATTGTACATATGACGTTAGCAATAGCACGCTAGCTAGCATGCTACCATATCTAGCTTTAGCTAACGTTACTAGCTTGCTGGCCAAACGGAATGGACGGTGGAGCTAGCTAGTTAGCTAAACTAGGTTCGGCGAGGTTGTGCTCATCCCTGCCAGCATTCATTCTGATTCACATTTGTTATTGGTTTCAATTTAATTTCTTACCGTTATGTTGTTAAAAGTACCACCGGCATGTGCTGCCCAAACGTATTTGGCGTCCGTATACCCAACAATGGCGGAATCCTGACAGCTGCCATCCGCCATCAGGTTATCCACGTAGCTTTGCCAAGACATGTTGAAATATACAGCTCCCCTATGAACTCCGACGTGTAGTTTATGGGATAAGACAGTTACAGCCGATTATGCGCTGCTTAAGGATCAATTTAGTGTCTCCAATTGTACCCCCACTTCGACGTTCACACACGTCTTGGCTCGGGCAGTAAAGAAAGCCAATGTAATCAGGCAGCGCATGGGTGTAGTCTGCGTCAGATCACTCCGCACAATGGACTCACTGGCGCTTTAGAATAAGGGGCGGAAGAATAAAAACGGACATGTCCTGCACTTCAGAGTTCTCTGGGGTGTCTTCGAGTTTTTGTATTGCATAATCCATTTTTCTCGAAACTATATATTTGTCAGTTAAATTGAGAAAATCATAGACAGGGTGAGTGTCTATAGCATGTTGCTGTAGTAATGTAACAACACCCTTCCTGATTTGTGGACCTCTGTATATTATTTCAAACAATATTGTAATAGAGTACCACAGTTTGACTCCTAATACCCATAAAATCTAGCGGTCAAACAGGTAAATGGGTCCAATCAATTTTTCCACCATTCATTTTCCCATAGAGGATTTTAAGGCCTGTGTTACGTGTAGGCTTACCTTAGCTTACAAGTAAAACTTGTCAATAATCAACTGACTGGCTTTCTTGATGTCTATAGTATTGGTATGCAATCTGGTTTCTGATAAGGTTATGGATGTGTCACTGCAACCTTAAAGGTCCTCAATGATGTCACCATTGCCCTTGATTCTAAGCAATGTTGTGCTGCTATTTTTATTGACTTGGCCAAGGCTTTTGATACGGTAGAGCATTCCATTCTTGTGGGCCGGCTAAGGAGTATTGGTGTCTCTGAGGGGTCTTTGGCCTGGTTTGCTAACTACCTCTCTCAAAGAGTGCAGTGTTTAGTCAGAAAATCTGCTGTCTCAGCCACTGCCTGTCACCAAGGGAGTACCCCAAGGCTCAATCCTAGGCCCCACGCTCTTCTCAATTTACATCAACAACATAGCTCTGGGAGTAGGAAGCTCTCAGCTGGCCCCTCCCTGGATGTTGTGTTAAATGCTCTACAACAAAGCTTTATTAGTGTCCAACAAGCTTTCTCTACCCTTAACCTTACTCTGAACACCTCCAAAACAAAGGTAATCTGGTTTGGTAAGAAGAATGCCTCTCTCCCCACAGGTGTGATTACTACCTCTGAGGGTTTAGAGCTTGAGGTAGTCACCTCATACAAGTACTTGGGAGTATGGCTAGAAGGTACACTGTCATTCTCTCAGCACATATCAAAGCTGCAGGCTAAAGTTACATCTAGAATTGGTTTCCTCTATCGTAATCGCTCCTCTTTCACCCCACCTGCCAAACTAACCCTGATTCAGATGACCATCCTGCCCATGCTAGATTACGGAGACATAATTTATAGATCGGCAGGTAAGGGTCCTCTCGAGCGGCTAGATGTTCTTTACCATTCAGCCATCAGATTTGCCACCAATGCTCCTTATAGGACACATCACTTCACTCTATACGCTTCTGTAAACTGGTCATCTCTGTATACCCGTCGCAAGACCCACTGGTTGATGCTTATTTATAAAAACCTTTTAGGCCTCACTCCCCCCTATCTGAGATATCTACTGCAGCTTTCATCCTCCACATACAGTACAACACCCATTCTGCCAGTCACATTCAGTTAAAGGTCCCCAAAGCACACACACCCCTGGGTCGCTTCTCTTTTCAGTTCGCTGCAGCTAGCGACTGGAACGAGCTGCCTTATATTGACACTCAAACTGGACAGTTTTATCTCAATCTCTTCATTCAAAGACACGCTTACTGACAGTTGTGGCTGCTTTGCGTGATTTATTGTTGTCTCTACCTTCTTACCTTTGTGCTGTTGCCTGTGCCCAATAATGTTTGTACCATGTTTTGTGCTGCTACTATGTTGTGTTGCTACCAGGCTGTGTTGTCATGTGTTGCTGCCTTGCTATGTTGTTGTCTTAGGTCTCTCTTTATGTAGTGTTGTGTTGTCTCTCTTGTCGTGATGTGTGTTTTGTCCTATATTTATAAATATATATATATTTTTTAAACCCTGCCCCCGTCCCCGCAGGCTGCCTTTTGCCTTTTAGTAGGCCGTCATTGTAAATAAGAATTTGTTCTTAACTGACTTGCCTAGTTAAATAAAGGTTAAATAAAAATAAAAACCTTGGCTTGACGTTTTGACAACCATGTAAATCTCTCTAGGACAAGGTATATTATATATCAATATATTTGCCTATATTTCCCCCCCAAAAATGAAATGCAGCTAATATGGCTATCATAAAGAACTACAAATGCCATGATAATCTGGACAAGACTGCCAAATCGAGGCAAATGTAAGAATCTCTGGATTAACTATCTAATGTTAGCTAAATGTAGTAATGTCTTGTGCAATTTTTAAATGGACACAATGCCTGTTAGCAAAGGTGTCAGCTAGAGATGACGTGCAGGAGCTTGCAGGGATTTGTAGTTTTGCATAATGTCTAGTTTGCCGCTAATTAGCATTTTTTTGAATCTGAGAGTAAATAGAACAGAATATATTGATAAAAGTCACCTTGTTCGAGAGAGATTTACATGGTTATCAAAACATCACGCCAGGGTAAGGATCCACGAAACGCAGCCCTTATTTTAATTGTTTCTAAAATTCCATATTGGAAAAATGAATGGTGGAAAAACTATTGGAACAATTTCCCTGTTTAACCGCTAGGTTTTATGGGTATTTTGACACTTCCACTGTGGGGCTCTATGACCTTTAAATTACTATACAATAGGCTCGTTATGACTGGAGCAGTGGGTAGGATGCGGCATCCCTAGCTGCGTCCTCAGAGCATGCGCAGACCAGCTGGCTGGTGTGTTTTCGGACATATTCAATCAATCCTTATCCCAGTCTGTTGTTCCCACATGCTTCAAGAGGAACACCATTGTTCCTGTTCCCAAGAAAGCTAAGGTAACTGAGCTAAACGACTATCGCCCCGTAGCACTCACCTCCGTCATCATGAAGTGCTTTGAGAGACTAGTCAAGGATCATATCACCTCCACCCTACCTGAAACCCTAGACCCACTCCAATTTGCTTACCGCCCCAACCGGTCCACAGACAACGCAATCGCAATCACACTGCACACTGCCCTAACCCATCTGGACAAGAGCAATACCTATGTAAGAATGCTGTTCATCGACTACAGCTCAGCATTTAACACCATAGTACCCTCCAAACGTGTCATTAAGCTCGAGACCCTGGGTCTCGACCCCGCCCTGTGCAACTAGGTCCTGGACTTTCTGATGGGCCGCCCCCAGGTGGTGAGGGTAGGAAACAACATCTCCACCTCGCTGATCCTCAACACTGGGGCCCCACAAGGGTGCGTTCTCAGCCCTCTCCTGTACTCCCTGTTCACCCATGACTGCGTGGCCATGCACGCCTCCAACTCAATCATCAAGTTTGCAGACAACACTACGGTGGTAGGCTTGATTACCAACAACGACGAAACGGCTTACAGGGAGGAGGTGAGGGCCCTCGGAGTGTGGTGTCAGGAAAATAACCTCACACTCAACGTCAACAAAACAAAGGAGCTGATCGTGGACTTCAGGAAACAGAAGAGGGAGCAGCCCCCTATCCACATCGACGGGACAGTAGTGGAGAAGGTGGAAAGTTTTAAGTTCCTCGGCGTACACATCACGGACAAACTGAAATGGTCCACCCACATAGACAGCGTGGTGAAGAAGGCGCAACAGCGCCTCTTCAACCTCAGGAGGCTGAAGAAATTCGGCTTGTCACAAAAAACACTCACAAACTTTTACAGATGCACAATCGAGAGCATCCTGTCGGGCTGTATCACCGCCTGGTACGGCAACTGCTCCGCCCACAACCGTAAGGCTCTCCAGAGGGTAGTGAGATCTGCACAACGCATCATCGGGGGCGTATTCATTCCTTTACACTTGTGTGTTTAAGGTAGTTGTTAAATTGTTAGATTACTTGTTAGATATTACTGCATGGTCGGAACTAGAAGCACAAGCATTTCGCTACACTCACATTAACATCTGCTAACCATGTGTATGTGACCAATAAAATTTGATTTGATTTGACAAGTGGGAAGGCCTATTGAGAGGGGTGTACACGTCATGAGTGGTGTTAGCAGCGGTGTTGCCTATGGATTGAGAGACCGGTATTCGAGACACGTGACTTTGGTTTTATTTTAATTCCACCCGTGTCATAGGCCTAAGCCTGATGGGCAATCGATGAAGGCTGAAGCTTCAATTGAGCAAGTATGCCAGATGTTCACATTCAACTAAAATGTTTGTGCCGGTCAATTTCCATCTCTATTCCTCTACCAGTCTATTCAGATTTTGAGACCATTACTTGTATTTTTAATACAACTCAGGGGACATAAGATGACATTGCAGTGGATAGAGCAAGGATAGATCAGTTGATCTCATTGGTGGTCAACATATAGTGTAATCATGTCACTTGTTTTGGAGAGTATTAGAGGAATTAGTCATTTTAAATAATTTCTGACAATTGTATTTTTGTCTAGGTTGTGTATTATAATTTTCGAGATATATGTTTTTTATATTTTCCAGATTCTTCAAGAACTTTTCAAGAAAGTGTCATTTATATTTCCTGTTACATATATTTATTTTATTATTTCTCACTACAAAGATACAGACGTTCTTCCTAACTCAGTTTCCTGAGAGGAAGGAAACCACTCAGGGATTTCACCATGAGGCCAATGGTGACTTTAAACCAGTTACAGAGTTTAATGGCTGTGATAGGAGAAAACTGAGGATTCATTTTTGCGGTAAAACCACAATCCAGGTGTGCAAAGCTCTTAGAGACTCACAGCTGTAATTTCTGCCAAAGGTGCTTCTACAAAGTATTGACTCAGGGGTGTGAATACTGATGTAAATTAGATATTTCTGTACTTCATTTGCTAAATTTTCTAAAAACATGTTTTCACTTTGTCATTATGGGGTAATCTATTTTAATCCATTTTGAATTCAGGCTGTAAACACAACAAAATGTGGAATAATCAAATACTATGTGAAGGCACTGTATACCATATGTTTCATGTACATACAGTGAGGGAAAAAAGTATTTGATCCCCTGCTGATTTTGTACGTTTGCCCACTGACAAAGAAATTATCAGTCTATAATTTTAATGGTAGGTTTATTTGAACAGTGAGAGACAGAATAACAACAAAAAAATCNGGGCCATGTACCGTCAAATCTTGGGTGAGAACCTCCTTCCCTCAGCCAGGGCATTGAAAATGGGTCGTGGATGAGTATTCCAGCATGACAATGACCCAAAACACACGGCCAAGGCAACAAAGGAGTGGCTCAAGAAGAAGCACATTAAGGTCCTGGAGTGGCCTAGCCAGTCTCCAGACCTTAATCCCATAGAAAATCTGTGGAGGGAGCTGAAGGTTCGAGTTGCCAAACGTCAGCCTCGAAACCTTAATGACTTGGAGAAGATCTGCAAAGTGGGACAAAATCCCTCCTGAGATGTGTGCTGACCTGGTGGCTAACTGCAAGAAACCTCTGACCTCTGTGATTTCCAACAAGGGTTTTGCCACCAAGTACTAAGTCATGTTTTGCAGAGGGGTCAAATACTTATTTCCCTCATTAAAATGCAATTCCATTTATAACATTTTTCACATGCGTTTTTCTGGATTTTTTTGTTGTTATTCTGTCTCTCACTGTTCAAATAAACCTACCATTAAAATTATAGACTGATCATTTCTTTGTCAGTGGGCAAACGTAACTAATAAAACATACAATTTACACATTTTATTTAGAGCCTTTCACTATACTGTAGGTCTTAGAATGCATTATTAGGAAAACTTCATGTCATCCACCACCACAGCTACTTATTTATTTGCTAATTTGCACCCACCAGAGTATGTGAGCAGAGTTTAGCAGTCGTAAATCGCGCTCATTGCGTGCACCGCTCTGGCCTCCACCTCTTTTCCAACTGCTACACTAAAATACTCTCCTAGTAAAAAAAACTGCCGCTCAAAATTCGCTCCATTCATTATAAAAACAATTTAACTAACACCCATCAATTTTTGTGACTACCTGGACCTACCATTTGGTTTTGAAGTATTGAAAGCAAACCATATGGTTTGAATGAAAAGTATTATAATAAACATGAAAAGGTCAATTGAAGAAGCGCTCATCATTTCAAATAGGCTCCATGTCATACTAAACAGCGTATAAACACTCTTAATAGGTCAGGAGCCAGGCATGGAGCCTAAGAAGGAACAAAATGAATTATTCAGGCTATATTATTTATATTATTTCAGGGCTATAGCCTACAAAGAAATACATTGTGAAGCATTTGCGAGTGCGACACACTAGGCTGGTAGGGAGTCAGGGACATTAAGCGCTCTGCATTTAAACAACCTTTCGTTGTATTAAATCATTATAATCTATAAATTGTGCACATAGGCTGTCACTTGCTTAGAATTAAATACAAATTAACAAAAAGTGCTTTATTAGACTCAGTCTACAGTGCCTTTGAACTCGTTTTTATAAACACCAGTTTGGACAAATAGGCTCATGCGATGGCGCCTCTCCAGGCCAGCAGCGGAGAATATCCTGTCCGTGCTGGCAGAGACACTGGGAATGCTAAACACCCCTTTGGCCACTCTTGCCAGACTGTTATTTCTATAGGTAGGCCTAAAGGTTTTAGGCAAAATAACCCAATCAAAACAGAAAGCTCCTTGAAAGTTGGAATATGCCAGGCCTATTGGCACAAAATCAATTATGGCCTATTGTAGAGATAATATAACAAAAATGAAGGAAACTTTTAAGATATCAGATTTTTTGTTCACAAATACTTTGCTACAATGACACACTTAATTAGCTACCCACCCTTTTAGCGTGTGCACATAGTAAAGTACACCATCATGCTTTCTGGATACGTGTTTTTTTCTGGGCGGGGCGGCAGGTAGCCTAGAGTTTTAGAGCGTTAGGCCAGTAACCGAAAGGTTGCTGGACCGAATCCCCGAGCTGACAAGGTAAAAATCTATCATTCTGCCCCTCAGCATGGCAGTTAACCCACTGCTCCCCGGTAGGCCGTCATTGTAAATCAGAATTTGTTCTTAACTGACTTGCCAAATTAAATAAAGGTAAAACAAACAAAAAAGATTCCACAATGATTCTTTAGTTGTGGACATCACCGCACTCCCTCTCTTGGTCTTCATATTTGTACGTCCTTGATTTTGCACCTGTGTGTTTTATCAGTTTTTTATGAAAATATAAAAAGGCAGCCTTTGGGAATCTCGCTTAGTCAAATTCGGCACGCTCCGCTCACATACTCTGGTCACCACACATCAGTATTTTCACAGCTGATAGGTGAAGGCCTGAGGGGTAAATGTGATGTGAAAGTGTATCATTTAGAAACACCATAAGCATTGAGATACAGTAGGAAACATTGAAATTCATTTAAAAAAATGTTGCAACTGATTTTTTGTATCCTAAAAAGCAAGACACCATTTTGAAGCTAATGTTATTGATGCAGATGTAACCTCTAAAACTTCTACTTCAAGAAAAACTCACTTTGCATACAATGAAAGACATGGAGTTCATTGACCCTCAAGAATAAAAACCCTCAAAAAATACATTTTTGGTTCTCTATGGCTCAGTTTTCTAGAGCATGGCACTTGCAATGTCAGGGTTGTGGATTCGATTCCTGGGTCCACTCATATGTAAAAAGAATGCACACAGAAATTTAAGTCATTTAGGATAAAACCATCTGCTAAATGGCATATTTATATTATATATTATTATACATTTCCATTGGTTGCACACAGGCCAATTTGAAGATATTACCAAAGATACTTAAAATAACCCCTTCTGTCTGTGATATTACTGTGTGAAAACGAATGCAAACGAATATACTGGAAAACCTGTTTGTCTGTAATATTGTTTAAATACATGCAACGTTTTGCCTAAAAAGGGCAAGCCGCTATAAACTCAAACCTGACAACCGAATTTCAAGGAAATGTTATAACAACATTCACTTTGTGCTGCTAACAATATTATCCTCTACAGGATCGGTGGGCCCCCCACGGGACGGTTGAGCTAACGTAGGCTAATGCGATTAGCATGAGGTTGTAAGTAACAAGACAATTTCCCAGGACATAGACATATCTGATATTGGCAGAAAGCTTAAGTTCTTGTTAATCTAACTGCACTGTCCCATTTACAGTAGCTATTACAGTGAAATAATACCATGCTATTGTTTGAGGAGAGTGCACATGCAACAGTTTTGCTTCCGTCCCTCCCCTCAGCCCTACCTGGACTCGAACCTCTGCACATATCAACAACAGTCACCCATGAAGCATCGTTACCTATCGCTCCACAAAAGCCGCGGCCCTTGCAGAGCAAGAGGTACAACTACTTCAAGGTCTCAGAGCGAGTGACGTCACCGATTGAAACGCTATTAGCGTGCACCCCGCTAAGTAGCTAGCCATTTCACACCGGTTACACACAGTTATGAACTTGAAAAGTTATTAATAAACCAGTTAGGCCCATTTGGGCAGTCTTGATACAACATTTTGAACAGAAATGCAATGGTTCATTGGATCAGTCTAAAACGTTGCACATACACTGCTGCCATCTAGTGGCCAAAATCAAAATTGCGCCTGGGCTGGAATAATAGATTATGGCCTTTCTCTTGCATTTCAAAACGCATGTTTTTTTCTTTGTATTATCTTTTACCAGATCTATTGTGTTAAATTCTCCTACATTAATTTCACATTTCCACAAACTTCAAAGTTTTTCCTTTCAAATGGTATCAAGAATATGCATATCCTTGGTTCAGCTACAGGCAGTTAGATTTGGGTATGTCATTTAGGTGAAAATTGAAAAAAAGGGCCAGATCCTTAAGAGGTGTTTAAACATACATTTTCTAAAACGCATATTCCCATCAAAATGCAGTGATTATGTTCTTCTAGTGACAATGAACACTGTCTATGTCACTACCTGATGCAACACCAGAAATATGTCAGACATGTTATGCAGACTATGCAGGGTTTCCTTTTTCAAATATAAGAAACTGGTGCATCAATATAAGTAACAAAATTTAAAAATCCCCTTCAAAATCTTAAATCTAATTTAAGCTAGAGATATATATTGCATGGGCTGCGTCTCAATCCACCACATCCTCCATGGCGGCCTTCCGCATCTGCGGTGGAAGGTGGCCGAGCTACAGTGGTGTTTGCCAGAGCATGAGACATCCCGAAAATGGGTTTTCTCACAAAAACGGCTGTAGCATCAGAATGGTTTGGTCTACAAACTAATTTGACCAATCCACAAGTGACTCCTCTGAAGGCAACCCCTACTTGTTTAAAAAATGAATGGAAGTGCGGAGGGAGTTTTGTGCCTATGTAACCGGTGTGAAATGGCTAGTTAGTTAGCGGGGTGCGCGCGAACAGCAGTTCAATCGGTGATGTCACTCGCTCTGAGACCTTGAAGTAGTTGTTCCCCTTGCTCTGCAAGTGCCGCGGCTTTTGTGGCGAGATGGGTAACGATGCTTTGTGGGTGTCAGTTGTTGATGTGTCCCGAGGGTCCCTGGTTTGAGCCCAGGCAGGGGCGAGGAGAGGGACGGAAGCTATACTGTTACACCTACACCAAAGAATGGGTTAAATATGTGTAAAAAAAAATATATATATACAGTACCAGTCAAAATTTGGACACACCTACTCATTCCAGGGATTATCTTTATTTTTACAGTTTTCTACATTGTAGAATAATAGTGAAGATGTCAAAACTATAAAATAACAGATATGGAATCATGTAGTGACCAAAAAAGTGTAAAACAAATTAAAATATATTTTTGATTTTAGATTCTTCAAAGTAGCCACCCTTTGCCTTGATGACAGCTTTGCACACTCTTGGCATTCTCTCAACCAGCGTCATGAGGTAGTCACCTGGAATGCATTTCAATTAACAGGTGTGCCCTGTTAAAAGTTAATTTCTGGAATTTCTTTCCTTCTCGATGTGTTTGAGACAATGTAAGGGTGGTATACAGAAGATAGCCCTATTTGGTAAAATACCAAGTCCATATTATGGCAAGAACAGCTCAAATAAGCAAAGAGAAACGACAGTCCATCATTACTTTAAGACATGAAGGTCAGTCAATCTGGAACATTTCAAGAACTTTGAAGGTTTCTTCAAGTGCAGTCACAAAAACCATCAAGTGCTAGGATGAAACTAGCTCTCATGAGGGCCGCCACAGGAAAGAAAGACCCAGAGTTACCTCTGCTGCAGAGGTTCATTAGAGTTAACTGCACCTCAGATTGCAGCCTAAATAAATGCTTAACAGAGTTCAAGTAACAGACACATCTCAACATCAACTGTTCAGAGGAGACTACGTGAATCAGGCCTTCATGGTCGAATTGCTACAAAGAAACCACTACTAAAGGACACCAATGAGAAGAGACTTGCTTGGGACAAGAAACATGAGAAATGGACATTAGACCGGTGGAAATCTGTCCTTTGGTATGATGAGTCCAATTTTTAGATTTTTGTTTCCAACTGCTGTGTCTTTGTGATTCGCAGAGTAGGTGAACGGATGATCTCTGCATGAGTGGTTCCCACCGTGAAGCATGGAGGAGGAGGTGTGATGGTGTGGGGGTGATTTGCTGGTGACACTGTCTGTGATTTATTTAGAATTCAAGGCACACTTAACCAGCATGGCTACCACAGCATTCTGCAGTGATTGCCATCCCATCTGGTTTCCGCTTTGTGGGACTATCATTTGTTTTTCAACAGGACAATGACTCAAAACACATCTCCAGGCTGTGTAAGGGCAATTTGACCAAGAAGGAGAGTGATGGAGTGCTGCATCAAATGACCTGGCCTCCACAATCACCCGACCTCAACCCAATTGAGATGGTTTTGGATTAGTTGGATCACAGAGTGAAGGAAAAGCGGCCAACAAGTGCTCAGCATATTTGGGAACTCCTTCAAGACTGTTGGAAAAGCATTCCTTATGAAGCTGGTTGAAAGAATGCCAAGAGTGTACAAAGCTGTCATCAAGGCAAAGGGTGGCTACTTTGAAGAATATAAAATATATTTGGATTTGTTTAACACTTTTTTGGTTACTACATGTTTCCATATGTGTTATTTCCTAGTTTTGATGTTTCACCGTTATTCTACAATGTAGAACAGTAAAAATAAAGAAAAACCCTTGAATGACTAGGTGTGTCCAAACTTTTGACTGGTACTGTATATATATTTTTTTCTGAGCTTTCTTATATTTCCTAGATATAGGACAGACACTTCAAAACCTTTTTCCTTATTATGCATTTTTTGACTGTTATTTTTTGCCATGTATGAATCTTTTATTCAATGCACTTCTTTAGGATTTGGTACTAAAGGCTAAGTTCAATATTTTATCAAATCTTTTTTTAATATATATTTTTTACACTTAAAGGATCCTAAAATTCAAAATCAAATAGCTAAATGATCCATGGTATGACCATCTTAAAACAATTCCATATGTCAGTTTATAACCGCTCTAATGTCTTAGACTCTAGAGAATGAATCATGGGTTTTTCAGTGGAGGTTGGCTGTTCATAAAGTGCCTAAAATGCTTCGATACAGCACTATGATCAATTTGTAAAGGATATAAATACGACCAAGTCTGGTGATCAGAGAATCATCCGTCATAAGGCTTTGCATATTGCTGCCGTGCCCCAAAGCAAGGCAAGTTACCATGAGCTAATTCAGTAAATAAGCATCTAAAGAAATTAAATATTACAGTGCTATGCAGACATTGTTGTTGTCAAACGTTCACTCTGTAGGCTACAGTAGATGTGTCTCACGTGGTCCCACCTGGAAAACTAGGTCTCGTGGGGACATTAGAGCTGAAACATTTTGAAGAAGCTGAGTAATATTATGAGCAATCCAATAATCTCAAACTAATAAAACTAAAATACTATGAACAAGGTCAGATCTAAATATCTTTAGGCAGAGGTTCTAACTTGCCCAGTTGTGGAAAAAGTAGTACTATTTGAGTAAAAGTCTAAAAGTATTTTGTTTACTTAAAGTTTCAAAAGTAAAAGTTAAAATCATTTGAAATTCCTTATTAAGCAAACCAGATGGCGCCCTTTTCTTGTATTTTTTCTTTTACAGAAAACCAGGGGCACACTCCAACACTTAGACATCATTTACAAACAAAGCATGTGTGTTTAGTGAGTCAACCAGATGAGGCAGTAGAGATGACCAGGGATGTTCTCTTGATAAGCGCTGAATTTGACCCTTTTCCTGTCCTGCTAAGCATTCAAAATGTATTGAGTCCTATTGGGTGTCAGGGAAAATGTATGGAGTAAAAAGTAAATTATTTTCTTTAGGAATGTAGCGAAATAAAAGTAAAAGTTGTCAAAAATAGAAATAGTAAAGTACAGATATCCCAAAGAACTACTTAAGTAGTACTTTAAAGTATTTTTAATTAAGTACTTTATACCACTGAACATGCCAGATATTTAGCTAGGGATTCACACCAATCTATAATTCTATTGAACTTAATGAATATTTTAAGATTTGTATACATTGGTGTGCAGAATCAGAACCCGTTTAACACAAAGACCCCGAGGAGTCCATGAAGGGTTTTTACTTTGAATTGTTGCCAGTCCCTTCAATAGTGTTATTCACCCATCCATTGAGGGGAACAGATAGTAAGCGGTGGAGTTTATTACTAACTTCGCTTTTTTTATTAACCCTTATTTTACCAGGTAAATTGACTGAGAACACATTCTCATTTACAGCAACGATCTGGGGAATAGTTACAGGGGAGAGGAGGTGGATGTCAGCCAAGTGAGTAATAAAAATGCCTAATTCAAATGATGCCTCAACAAATAACAATCAAGTTTAAAATACATTGAGACATCTTGAGATGCATACAAAATGTAGTCTGTAAATGCCTTTCAATTAAGACAAGTTGTTTAAAAAGCTACTATATCACGAGAGAGAAAGACGAGGGAAATTCAATTCTCAATAATCATGTACGTAAATATTGTTGCGTACGCTACCCACGATGCAGTGCGGTTGTACATAACTAGCCTAGGCTAGCTAGCCATCTTGACAAGAATGAGGGAGGTAGCCGCTGTTCGGAATTTCAGTTCCCTGAAGTGTGAAATACAGACGATTTATTTTTGGAAATGTGTTACATATACCTTTGAAACAAGTGTTAGCATTGAATCATTTTAAGTTCGTAAGTCAGGAGGGGAGAGGAGACTTGTTCCGAGAGATGTCTTACATACTTGTCCCAACGTAAAGGAGTGTTGTTGTAGCCAGCTAGCTAGCTCTTTTGAGTTGAGAGGTACGGGCCCGCTTCACAGTCGGACTGAAGTAGCTCCCGCAGCTGGGGAACTATATCTGCGACACCCGCCATCTGACAACTACGGGGTCGGGACATTACTTTGCTGGGCAGGCCGGTACGGACGGATCAAAGCTTTGCATCAGTTATCGAATTACTACTTCTATTGGCAAACGCTGCATTGCTGGACTTGGAAGGGTTGGTCTTCAATGTTATGAACTCGTAAAATGCAACAGGAGACGAGAGGAGGAAGGAACAAGGATGACTCATACTCCTCTTGATAATAGTTAAAAAAAACTTACATCGATGCAAATTCGCTGTTTCAGATAGCCAGTTGTCAGCTGATATTAGCAAACTCACTTGCTTTTAACGCGAGACATTTAGACGGGAGTTGTGAACGCAGGCTCTCAACATGTCTAAAATGCCGGCTAAAAAGAAGAGCTGTTTTCAGATCACAAGTGTGACACAGGCTCAGGTGGCGGCCAGCAGTGCCACGGACGACACGGAGAGCCTGGACGACCCAGACGAATCACGGACTGAAGACGTGTCGTCAGAAATATTCGATGTGTCCCGGGCCGACTTCGATCCGGAGGTATGTGATCGAAGTTCGTCTGAGGAAACCCTAAACCATGTAGGGGAGCAAGAGGCACCTGGCGTTATGGCCCCACAGCGTAGTGTACCTAAAGTTGGGCAGATGCCTGCATTGTCGGGGCCTCCAAATGGAGGTTTTGCTATTCGAAAGGCAGGAGTGGCAGGCTCGCCTCATGTTAGCCAGAAAACACTGGGAAGTGGTTCGTCAAGCGGCCTCCCTATTGCTCAGTCCGGGCTCATGCCACAGCCTGCCCCAGTGGCCAGTTGGGGGACTACAACAGTGTCAGTGAGCACATCCCAGCCAGTAGTGACTAGTTTAACCCCTACTTCTGCTACGTCGTCGACAGCGAGTTGCAGTTCACGTTTCAGGGTCATCAAACTTGACCATGGTACTGGAGAGCCCTTCAGAAAGGGCCGATGGACTTGCACAGAGTTCTATGAGAAAGACTCAGAGGGAAACACTGTGGTTAACAGGACTACGGATAACATTAGGCATGCCAATGCGTTTGACCCCAGCGCTGACAGGGACAGCGGGCTGGGGTTGACGGGTGGTACAGTGGTCGCCCTGTTGGCTCTCTCCGGCCAGGGCCTAGACTCCATAGTGGATGCTTCTGCTCTTAATGTCTTTCATGTTCACCCAATGGACACGCAGCAGCCTGGAACAGCCACACACAACGCTTTCCCCTCCAACAACCTCATGGCTGTCCCAGGTCAGCAGCCAACGCTGAGTACTATCCAACCCGCTGCCAACCAGAACCTCTTTCCTGTGGGGCTCAACGGTCTGCCTCAAAGTGGCATTCACATACAGAAATCCCCTAGCATGACCCCTGCAGCCCAGACCCAGACGCTGGCTTACCCTCCCCAGCAGCAGGCCATGCTACAGCAGCTTCCACTAGGACAACACTTGCCCAACCAGCCCCCAGGCCTGCCCCAGAACCAGGCAGACTACTACCAACACCAGCAGAACCAGCCTGGCATGCAGGCAGTGGCCTCAGCCGGCCAGACCCTCTATGTGGGACAGACTGTGGGTCAGGGCCCGTCACCGGTAATGACTCCCGCCACCGGGGCTCCGATGCTGGGGCAGGTAGGGGAGATGGCGGCGGTGGGGGGAGGAGGTTCTTTACCTGTCAGCCAGCCAGCTTCAGGCCTGATGGGTGGAGGTGTTGGGTCATCCATGGTACTGGGCGGAGGCTCTACTCTGCAACAGCTTGTGGGTCAGTATGCCCCCACGGGTATTCGTCAACCCCTTGGCCTCCACCCTTTGCCCCCTGGCACACAAAACGTGTCCACCATTGTGCCCAGTGCCTCCAGCGCCACCGCATTAGCCCCCACCGCCATGCCAAACCTGACTGCCTCCTTGTTACCTGGGCAACAGGCTCCCATGGCCAACGATGGCAGGGGGGAGCAGGTCCTCCCGGCGGCCGGGTTCAGCCAGGTGGAGGAGGGCCAGCCTCCCGCCTTCTCTGAGCAAAACCTGATGAAGATCCCTGAGAACCTGCAGCTGGCCAACAACCCCTCTGTGAACAGCCTGTTTGGAATAGCCATAGACGGGGACGAGGACAGGTAAGCCACCACCTTTCACCCTGTCACAGTTCACCATTTATCATATGGAATGGAATAACCTGGCTAGAAAGTCAACAAAATGCTGTCGGGCCACATACTGTAGACTCTCAGGGGCAGGGCCATTCAGACGCATGACTGAGGCCTAGCTAATAATAGCTATTGCGAAACAATAGCTCAATCTCATATGTTGATGTTTAAGCCATTTTGGCACTGTTTCTCTCTTTTAAGCAGTACGATTAAGGGCTTGTAAGTAAGCATTTCACGGTAAGGTCTACACTTGTATTCGGAGCATGTGACAAATAAAGTTTGATTTGAATTGGCAGGCTTTTTTAGCAATGTGGAGAAACATTGCAGCTGTGGAGTGGTTTTATGAAGCGTGGGGGGGGGGGCATAAGCGTGATGATGTCTCGTTATCAGTGGTTTGGTTGGCGTGGCTGGTTGGCGTGGCTGGACAGACAAACGGGGCTTTCTTCCAGGGCTCTGTTCAAAAGTAGAGCACTATGTAGGGACTAGGGTGTCATTTGGGACATAGCATAGCTATACAGGGGAGCGGAGGGAGCAGAGGGGCACACAGGAAGGAAATATGTTTCTCAGTAGGCAGACTCTCGAAAGGGAGCTGGAGTGTAGCCCAGGTAAACCCCCGTGCCCCCCCCAACTTAACACCTGGGTTAGATAGCAATGAGCATACATTATTAGCTCCTTACTGGTGTACAGTAGTGTGTGTACTCGTGTTGCTTTGATGTATTCTGTTTTCAGTTTAGTCTAAATACAGTGTTTCTGACTTGACTTAGGCTAATGTCCAGCTATCCTAATTCTGTTGCCTTCACATGTTAAAGGTCCAATGCAGATGTTTTTATTTCAATATCAAATCATTTCTGGGTATCAATTAAGTACCTTACTGTGATTTTATTATATTGACATGGTCAAAAAGAAACAAAAATAGCTTCTTAGCAAAGAGCAATTTCTCAAGCAAGAGTTTTGTTAGGACTGTCTGGGAGTGGTTTGAGTGGGGTGGGGAAAACTGAAAAGTAGCTGTTATTGGCAGAGGTTTGGAACTCTATTTCTTATTGGTCTATTAACCACTTTATTGCCTGGTGATGTCACCAGGCCAGCCAAAACTCCCCTTCTACCAAAAAAGGCAGACATTTCATGTTTTTTTTTTCTGAGAACAGCTCTTACAAAATGTTCACTATTTCACAGTATCATTCCAACCTCAGTGTGTGTGTGTGTGTGTGTGTGTACACACACCACAGGAAAGTCACGTTTTGGACTGCACTCGGCCTTTAAGGCAATTTCTAAGTTGATGGCCTCTGAACAAACGTACAAAATAAGCGTATAGCCAGCCACCTTCTACACTGGAGGCTAGATATTCCTTTTGTCTTAGTCCTCCTGTGTGCTTGACCTTTTTTTGAAATGTCAGATCCTGACCTAGAAAAAGGCTTCCTCATTGAAGTATGGTGGAGGCTGGAGCTGGTGTTATGCCACATTTGATGCTATCAGAATTTCCATTCACTTAGCTAGTAGGCCCCACTTAGGAAAAGGTTCTGAGAGGATGGGCCAGGAGTTGGTGCAGTGCTGTTTTTTTGGGGGGGGGTAAGTCTAGCCAAGTGGATTGCTCAAGGACTGTTAGGTTGTATGATGTGTATACATTTGATACAGGAGTAAGGTTTTGGGATAAGATAAGCCTACAAACAGATATATTGAAGGATTGACTACAGTCTGGCATTGGCGCTTTACAGATGGTGACCTTTGACTGAAAATAGTCATTTTAGTGTCTACAGTTTAGTAACTAGACTTCAAAGCAGATGATCACATCCTAAATTATCATACAGATTGGGTTGAGGGGGTTGTTAGGGGTGAGGGGGTTGTTAGGGGTGAGAAGTGTCACTCGCACTTCCTGTTCATATGCTAAAACTTTCAGTTCCTGAGTTGAGTGCTTGTCGGGGTCGGCAAGCGTTAGAGGAAACGGTAAAGTGCCTCAAATCTCTTGGTGGTTTCCATATACTGGTTTTATAGACTGAAATATAGCCTAGACTAGGCAGCATATATGCAGCAGCACAGGCATTTTGCATTTGGTCACATGTCCTAGATACCTACAACAGTTTGACCCTTTTTGTTGATTTACGAGCCCAACTTGCCTTACTGGCTTTTTCAAAAAATAGTTTTGTGTGTTTTTGCAGCACAGGGTTTTTTTATTTTGAAAGCTCTGGTTCTGCTCTTTGTTGATTCATGAGCTTAACTTTCCTTTTTAGCCTTTTGAAAAATAGATTTTAGTTGTGTGTCTGAACATGTAAGTTACCCAGTTTTGCCATTCCTAAGTTGCTGTGTTTAAAACGACAATGCAGAATCACGCCTTGCAACTAAATGACTGGCTCTCTTCTTTTAGCTGCCGTTAGTGAAGCAAACAGCCACTTGTCCCAGGCTCGTGAGAATGAAGACTCTCCAACTGATTAGAGTAGGGGTCTCTCACGATAGCATCACCCCTATTGGGAGGCTAACAGTCGTCTTTCCACTGTGCCCATGTTCTACAGAGGGGCGTGTCGGCCGTCAGTCACTACTAGTTGTCACTTTATTTTTACTCTGTCTAAAACTTAATCGAAGCTCGTTGTTGTCAATGCCTCAACCAAAAACACACTGTGGCCCTGGCTGGCGACACCTGGCTGTAACTTTGCATCTGTTTCGATGCTTCCAATGCAGTCATATAGCTGTGGCGCTGCGCCACGGGCGAAATAATTTTCACCACGGCCCAAAAATATGGAACAAATATTTCTGCTAGGGAAGACGTTGAAGATGCTGTAACAGTCCACGTTTTACTTTTCCTCCGCAAACAAAACTAGTAATAAAATAGGAGGAAAGAAAACATAGTAGAATAGTTTATCTATTTACCTAGTCGCCTTGTGTGTTCTATGCAAGGTAAATATTAAAGTTACGAGTGTCTTACGGAAACAATTACCCGACTCTAATATAGGCTGCAAAATATAGGCCCGTGACCTTTTAGGCCTCGTGCTACACATTTTTCCAGAGGAAATGCTCTTCTGTTCTGTGCGTTATGTACCACCCCAGTGTTTTTTGTGCCAGCGGGGAACATTCTCTGTTGCAGTGTCTAGTGCCAGGCCCCTTGACTGACTGACTGACTGACTGACTGACTGACGGACAGGCATAGAGAGGCAAGGCAAACTGGCAGTTGTTGCTCGTCAGATAGGTGGTGAATGACATTGCTGTTTGGAGGTGACTGAGGTATTCCCAAAACTCTAGGAAGCCAGCGCAGAGTGAGTGGAGTTCCATGGATTCTTATTCTATTATGTTTTCAGATTGGTGTCTAGGGTAGGCAGGTGAGCTATGTACTAGGCCTATCTCCCTTGTTTACATCGGGGCTATAACATATAGGTCCAGTTGTAAGTTTGTTTCCCCATTCTCACAATAGAAATCAAATGCCATCAAAGATGTTGGTGATATTAGGTTTCTAATTTGTTGCTGTGACTGCAACTGTTACTGTTATTGTAATGAAACTAAGTCATGATCTGATTTGATCTGATCTGTGTTGCACATTCTGCCCACATGTTTTAGAATTTGTAATGGGACATTGGGCCTCTTCTCTCAAAGCATTAAACTGTTATTGTAATGGCAAGTTCGGGAATGTTTTTTTTTGGGTCAACTGTTGCACCATTCGTAAGTCAGTATCCCCCCTGCCAGTTCTTCCTGCTAGTGATTACTGTATAGCTTAGCTGTGTCTTGACTCTTCCCCTCCTCCTCTCAGCCATAGATAGCCTAAAGATGGACCATTTAAGCTTCTCTCCTACCATTTATCTACTTTTTACTTCAGATTTAGAGACGTTTAATGTTTGCCTGATGGTTGAAAACTTGTTGCAGAACATTTTGTATGCGGTGTTGTCAGAGTAACAGACATTTTAGAGGAAGATGTTAAACTAGATAGACTTGAATAATGAACTGAGGCTATTTGCGTACAACAACAAAAAAGTTTAACAACAATTGTAGCCTAATTGACCTGATGGTGTCAGTCAGTCTCTGTAAATGGTGGATGGAATGTGTTATAGGTCTAAGTTACCTGAGCTGTGCAACCTGACTCAGCAGCCCACTAGGAGACAAGGAGGGATTGACACTGTGAAATGAGCCAGTGTGTTGACAAGGAGGGATTGACACTGTGAAATGAGCCAGTGTCTGGAGGGGGGGTGGACAAGGAGGTGTCTGGAGGGGGGGTGGACA